>OU015755.1:4613712-4666307 GCA_907169655.1 Acomys percivali | reverse complement strand
CCTGCGGCAGCTGACTGTGCCCCTCCTCACCTTTTTCGCCCCCGCCGCCCCTCCGGCCCTCCCCCGCGCGGCCCCCCGCGCCTAGTTTGCGGGGGGCCGGGCCTGCGGGCGGCCGGCGCGGCGCGCACCCATGGACGGTCCGGCCATCATCACCCAGGTGACCAACCCCAAGGAAGACGAGGCCCGGTCGCCCGGCGGGGGCGAAAAAGGTGAGGAGGGGCACAGTCAGCTGCCGCAGGGGGCGTGAGTGCATCCTGGGTCGCCCGAGTTCTCCGTGTGCGCCCGCACGGGCGTGGGGGAGGGGTGTACCGGGCCAGGAGGGTGCGTGGGTGTGGGCTGCGCCTGGAGCGGAGGGAGGCTGCGAGGGTGCATGTGCCAGCTGAGCTCGTGTGAGTGTGCATGAGCGGCCGAGAAGTTGGGATCGGGTGTGTGCACTGCACAGAGCTGTTTTAAGTGTGCATGCAGTGCGTGTGACAGGTTGTGTATACACCTACTTGTATGCGCAGGCCAACTGAGAGATTGTAAGGGCATGTGTGCTTCTAACAGATTGTGTTCCTGACAGGCTGAGTTTGTGGACTTATGTGGAGGTTTGTATGCATCTGACTGAGAGGTGGTGAAGTGTGTGCAGAGCCAGAGCCTGTAGACATTGGATATGCGTGTTCACTCCTGATGGAGTTGGTGTGTGTGTGTGTGTGTGTGTGTGTGTGTGTGTGTGTGTGTGCGCGCGCACGCGCGTGTGCCTGCATGTGTGCCTGCATGTGTGTGTGATCGTGCGCCTACGTTACCCAACTGGCACGTTGGATGCATTGTGTCTCTCTACTGTAAGGGTATGTGCGAATCTGCCTCAGACCAAGAACCTGTGTATACATAAATGCACACATGCTTGTGCCTGCTTGTGCACAGCACAGTGAGGCCATGTCTTGAGAATAGTTGGTTGTGCAAGTGGAAGAGCGAGGTGAGGAGCAGTGCCGACCCCACAACACCACACACAGGCACATGTGCACACTTCCTTTTTAGCTCTTTTCTCGGAGCCACCAAATAGCCTGTCAGGAACTCCACAGCCTGGCACCTCAGACCTCTTGTGGGTGGAGGGAGCTCTAAGCGGTACTTGGGAAACTTAGGATATTAGCTATCTCTTTGGGGGAGCTGATCAGGGGCTCAACGGGCAATGCAGTACTGTACCTGATTTGTTTGGGGACATATTCTGGCCCCAGTCCCTTTTTCTGTTTACTGTTTGCTCTTTTTCTTGGTGTGTTGACCCCTCAGAGAACTGAGGTTGTCTCGCAGTGTCCTGCTGCCTGGACAGACTGTTTTGAAGAGTCAACCAATCTGGCTTGGTTTGCTCTGGCAACTGACTCCTCCTTCACCGTCCTGCCATGTGTAGTACAAATACCTGGATCCCCCTCCGCTCCCTAAGGACCTGCTTGCCCCCCTCCTGGGCTGGCCACAACAGGCCTTGGAAGAGTTAAGCTTTCTTTCCAAGAGCCTCTACCCTCTGTGCCTGTGCAAGGTCTGGAGCTGTCCTGGGAAGTTGGGTGAAGATGGATGTAGCAATTCACACACACACACACACACACACACACACACACACACACACACACACTAGGACCCCTGGGCATGCTCAACACAGAGAGCCTCCAGAGGTCTCTTCAGGGTGGGATTTGCCATCCCATTTCACTCTGTAGACTGTAAACACCTGTGTCTACAGAGTGTTTTGGTTTTTTTTTTTTTTCTAAACATAAAATAAAGAATTCAAACTCTTCCCCCCAGAAATCTTCTATGCTCTATAAATGAGCTTTTAAAAGCACGCAAGAAGATATGGAGTGAGTCCCATCCCTACCTGGGGCCTAAGTGGATAGCAGCTCTCTGGTCTAGCCTTCCCACCGTGAGGGCCTGAGTTCTCGGGGCCCTGGCTGGGCATGCCCTCAGGAAGGGTCTTGGAAGGAAACATTGAGAGTTTGGTGACGCCATTGTTCCTCTCTACTGTGGCCCAAGAGCAACCCTTAGCTCTCGTTCCAAGAGGTGTGGCAGGAAGCTAGGGAGTACTTGTGGGTACCTGGGCATTCTTGCTGCTCGCTCCGCTCGGCTCAGGGAGCAGGCAGTTTTGCACGGTCCCCTGTCATTTGTTCAGGTTCCTGAGGCTGAGTGGGACGGTGGGAGAGCCAGCCCTTGCAGTGCTGCTGAAGGTGCTCGCTCTGTTCAGCTTCTTGACATTGCTTCTCTTGACAAGGCTTTTCATATCGCCAACAGCCTATTTCGTTTGTTTTCAGTGTCAGATTGGTTACTCGTTAACTGATTAGGGGGGAATTCCTTGCCTGCTGTCCCGGGGTGAGGTACCTGGCTTGTAAAAGCATTACAATCCCACCAACATGAGGGTTTTTGTTTTGTTTTGGTTTGTTTGTTTGTTTTTAACTCTTAAAAGTTAATATAATTTTGATCAGTTGTAGCATAACAAAATACTCAAGAATCGATTCTTCAGCACGTGGGTGCTGGAACTGAACCCCAGGTCTTCTATAGGAACAGCCAGTGCTTGTAACCATTTAGCCATCTCTCCATCTCCGGCTGTACATGCATGCGCCATATCTTGGTCAAATCCACCCCCAACTCCCCCGTCCCCCCTCCAACTCACGTTCCTTCCACCTTCGTGTCTATTTCTGAGAATCAACTTTTGAAACAGCTTCTTCAGAATACTAAAGCCCCAAACATGTTCAGCCGTGCTTCCAGGTTTAGTATGCTGCTGATACCCTTCAGATAGGCAGAACATACTTTGCATGATTTAAATTATGACAAACAATCCTCTTGTTATTAAATATTTGGTCTGCCATGTTCGGCAGTGCCTGTGGTAAGAAAGAGGTTGGTGGTTTTAAAAATGTTTGCTTTCATTGTTTATTCTATAAAATAGAAATGACGGTGACCACCAGGGTCACCGTTGGGATAAAAGATGGCGTACACTGAGGACTCCACCCGAGGTGCCAGTGGGCCGCTGCTCCACACACCTCTGTTTCAGCGTAGGTTTGCAAAGGGAGTTGAATTAGCTCTCGACACAGTACATGTGCTGGTGGTGTGCCTTGGAGATGAGTGTCGCTGTCAGCTTAGGCTGCCACACGGGGCTTATTCCTTTCCCTTGTGTTTGATTGGATTGATAGTGTAAGGCTTCAAGGAACAGTTTCCCCTGTTGGTTAACTGTTCCTACTTTGCTGTCACATAGCACTTAGGAAAACAGACATGAGATAGGAACAAGAAAGTAGAGGAAGAAGAAAATTGACTAGCGAATCTGCGGGCTACCACTCGCACGTCATTCGTGTTAAACATTTAAGTGACTTCCTATGTTCAAAACTGTTAGATGTTTGGAAAGTGGGTCCTCTCAGTAGATGTGGGAGAAAGTTAAAAAAAAAAAAAGTACATAGTTTTCTTGTTGTTAAGATTTGCTTTTATTTCATGCATTTGGGTGTTTTGCCTGCATGTATGTCTGTGCACCATGTATATGTGCCTGGTACCAGTAGAGGCCAGAAGAGGGTGTTTGATTCCCAGGGACCGGAGTTAAAGCTGGTTGTGAGCTACCACGTGGGTTCTGGAACTGAACCCCAGGTCTTCTGTAGGAACAGCCAGTGCTCTTAACTATTTAACCATCCCTCCATTCCCAGGGGTGCAGGCATTTTAAAGAGTCATTTAGAAAAGTGTGAGGAATACTTTTGGCTGCAAGTGACAGAAAACCAGGCTTCCTGCAGCCCAAGCCAGCCCCTACTTTTCCAGCAACTGGAGGTTGGCTGCTACGGCTCTCACTGAACAGCCCTGACTTCAGTGCCAGCACCCAACCCCCATGTTGCATCCTGTTGGCAACCCCTCTAGTCACTCCAGTCATCCTCAAGGTAGGAAAAGAGAGAGTCAGTCATGTTTACCCCTCTTACCTGCAAAGCAGGCCATCCCCAGAGATTGCTCAGAAAACTTTTGTTCATGTTTAATTGGCCAGACTGGGTCACGTGGCCTCCCTTAGCCTCAAGCAAAATCAAGGCTTTCCAGCCTGTCTAGCCCTTGTAGGAGGTAGAGAAGACAGAAATAGAGGGACCCAGTGTTTGCTGTGTCCTCAGCACCAGCTACACTCCTGTGCTTCTGTCACAGAGGAATCACCTCATTTGCACCCAGTGTGCACAAGGCTGTCGCTGCTGATGTCGCTGCTGGCTGCCTGGCTCTCAACAGTAACATTTCCAGCCGTCCCGTGTCAGCAGGCGGGTCGGTAAAGTTGGACTGAGGGACATCAGTCCTGCAGAAGGAATGCTACCAGATCGTTGGAACAGATGAGCTAAATTACAGCTGAATATGCAGACACATGACTTTCTGAGACATTTCAAAGCGAGAAATTTCAAGAACGACATAACAGTGTGATCCTATCTTGGTTTAAAAAAAAAAATCATATACAGAGAACTGAACAAATGCCTAGAAATACACAAAAAAGAATCTGTGAGGACGTACGTGCACAGGGATGGTTCTCTCTGGGGCGAAGGCCTAGTGGCAAGTGAGGGAACTTTAACGCTTTGTTTAAACATTGATAAAAATGTGTGTGTGTGTGTGTGTGTGTGTGTGTGTGTGTGTGTGTGTGTGTGTATGTGTATGTGGTTTTGTTTTTTTCCCCCCTGAGACAGGGCTTCTCTGTGTAACAGCTGGACTCCCTTTGTGGACTAGGCTGAACTCACAGCGATCCACCTGCCTCTGCCTCCTGAGTGCTGGGATTAAAGGTGTGTGCTACCATGCCCATCAGCTGATTTTTTTTTTTTTTTAAACTAAGAAAGGACATTTCCCCTAGCTCTTTGGAGAGAAATAATTTGAAGGAATTGTACACTAACAAAACAAACTCCAAGAAACCTCAATTACTATGCAAAAATACCCAGACTGTTTTCAATGCTCGCTTGAACAGCTTATTCTTTTGTAAGCTAATGCGTTTGCTGAGGCTTACTGCAGGCAGATCTGCAGGTAGTCAGTGTCTGTGCAGATAACCCAGCCCACAGCGCTCAGCCCGCTTCTCATAAATGTTTGTGGCCCTTAGTCATTTATAAAATATAGTTTTAAATCTCTAAAATTTTGTTTCATGCGTATGGGTGTTTTACCTACATGTATGTATGTGCACTGTGTGCATGAGGTGCATGCTGAGGCCAGAAGAGGGAATCAAACTGAGACTGGGGTTACAAACAGTTGTTCATTGCCTTGTCGGGGTGCTGGGACTTGAACCCAAATCTCTGGCTTTTAGTTATAACTCAGAACCTCTAACCTTGGAGGTGCTGACAAAATTACAGCTGTGAGAACTTTCTTACCAGCGACAGTCATTTTGGATGGCAGGATAGATTGCAGGAAAGTTCGGATTAACATTTTGTTGAGAGAATGTGAGACAGGATCTCAGGAAGTTCTGGCTGCCCAGGAATTCTGTGTTGCCTTTACCTCCTACGTGCTGGGATTGCCAATGTGCCCAGTTAATTAAGTTTTTGTTTTGTTTTGTTTTTTGAGACGGGGGTTTCTCTGTATAACAGTACTGGTTGTCCCGGACTCATTTTGTAGACCAGGCTGGCCTCGAACTCACAGAGATCTGCCTGCCTCTGCCTCCTGAGTACTGGGGTTAAAGGAGTGCGCCACCACACCAGGCTAGTTCAGTTTTTAAAACTAACCTTTTTGTGGTGATTGTGGTTATTGTTGAGATGAAGTCTCCCACGTAGCCTTGTCTGGCCTGGAACTCCCTGTGTAGACCAGCATGGCCACAAGCCCAGAGACCCCTGCCTCTGCATCCCATGCTGGGATTAAAAGTGTGCGCTCCGATCCTGACTTAAACTTTTATTTAGAATTCGTGTCTTCTTCTAAGAAATAACAGGACCAGGTGTGGTGGCTTGTTACCTCTGCACCCCAAGCTCTGGAGACCAAGATCACAGACTCCGGGCTAACCTGGGGCAGGACCCTTCAAAGAGGAAAGAAAGAAACAGGAGGCAGGGGAGGCCCAGAGAGCCTGTCTCCTCCGCCAGGATCCTCTCAGTGTGACTATTTTGAATAGTTTCACAGCCAGGATGCTGAGAGTGACCTTATCAGGGCAGATGATGCATGACCTGGAAGCACTTGCTCTGACTGTTCATTCTAGCCACACCCATCGCCCTTCCTCCACTGCCCATTCTTAACAGGCTGGCAACCCCTAATCTATTTCCTGTTGCAAAAATTGTGTAAGTTCAGGAGAAGTGTTAGCTGGGTGGAAGCAGACGGAATGCGATCTTTTCAATCCTCCCCACACACACACAACCCCGTATGTCTCCAGAGGGTCATTCCGTTGCTGCCTGTGTTAGTATTTGTCCTTCTTCATTGCTGTGTAGTATTCAGTGGTACAAACATACCATTGTTTGATTGCTCATCCTTTGAAGATAATCGGGGTTATTTCGAGATTTGGGGTATTTTGAATAAAGCCGCTTTAAACAATATGAACATTTTAAGGTAAATTTAAACTCTCATTTCCTTGGGTAAATACACACAAGCCAGTATAGTTCCTGGGTCATGGGATGGTCACAAGTTTATTTACTTTTTTATTTAAAATAAACTACTGTTTCTTTAAGCATACCATTTTGCTTGCTTTCTTAGTTCCGCCCCCACCCCCCACCTCACCCCCCCAGACAGTCTTGGCTGCTTAGAACTCTCTTTGTAGACCAGGCTGGCCTTGAACTCACAGTGATCCACCTGCCTCTGCCTCCAGAGTGCTGGGATCAAGGGCGTGAGCCACCACACTTGGCTCCCGTTTTTGCTTTCTTTTTGTTGTTGTTGTTGTTGTTTGTTTGTTTTGTTTTGTTGAGTCAGGGTTTCTCTGTGTAGCCTTGGCTGTCCTGGACTCACTTTGTAGATCAGGCTGGCCTCGAACTCACAGCGATCTACCTGCCTCTGCCTCCCAAGTAAGTGCTGGGATTAAAGGCGTGTGCCACCACCTCCTGGCCTCCCTTCTGCTTTCTTAATAACAAGTATAAGGCATCTATCTATTTCTCTAAAGCCTCTCAAGTATTTAGTGTTGTCATTTTTTAAAAATTATTTATTTGTGTACATGTGTGGTATATGCTGCTTTTGTCACTCTCTGCCTTATTTCCTTGGGACAGGGTCTCTCATTGAGCCAGGCTAGTGACCAAGTCCCCGCCACCCTCATGGCTCCGCTGCACACAGTGCTTGCCTTACAGACCTGCGCAGCCACATGTGCCTTTTTATGTGGGTGCTGGGGAATAGAACTTGGCTCCTCATGCTTGTACAGCAAGCACGCTAACCTACCAAGCCGTCATCTCCCCAGGCCCCGCTCATCATAGATAGGGAGTGACAGCTCATCATAGTTTAAGGTTAAGTGGTACAGGCAGAGAAATAGAGTAGAGTAAGCCACAGAACTCAAAAACAGACCCGTACCAACATGCCCAGCAGATTTTAATTAGGCAAGGACGCATGGAAGTTCAGATGGAGAACAGGAGTGAAGGTGCCCACTCTGCAAGCACCAGGACGTGAGTTCCAGTCCCCACACCCTTGTAACAGGCCAAGCACAGGTTGGCTCTCATCAGGGGCTTAAGATTTTCAGTAAACAAATCCTATCAATGCTGTACTCTGCTCTGACGTGGATGCCCACGTCAGCCTACAGACATGTGGTGGGTGTTGCGTACTTAACCTTGTATCTCATCTTCGTTGAGCTAATCCTCTGAAGATGAGCCCACTGCTCTGCCCTGAGCTTTTCTGTGGGTTCCTACGAGTCTGAATGTAGGAGGTAGCCATGTCAAGTAAGAACATTATTTTTCTTCTTCAGGTCTGCGTGCCTTTTAAGAAATGTTTTTTCCTTGCTTTATCACGCTGACTAGAACTTGGACCAGTATATCACGTGACTGACGTGGATGGATGGGTAACTCTGCTGGCTCCTGTCTTACTTTTCTGTTCCTGTGATAAAGCCATAGCCAAGGCCTACAGAAGAAGGGGTTTCTTTGTGCTTAGTGGTTCCAGAGGGATAGGAGCCTCTCACCGTGGGGAGGCATGGCAGCAGGAACCGGAAGCTGAGCGCTCACATCTTCAGCCACACTAAGGAGGTAGACAACAGTTGGAAGCCCCTCCATCCAAGCCTCCCCAAACACTTTCGCCACCTGGGACCAAGAGTTCAGATGGCTGAGACCGTAGGGACTTTCTCATTCACACCACAGCAGCCCCCAGTGTGAGCGTGAAACCACTATCGTTCACCAGTAGTGAAATATCAGCTGCTAGAGTTTTGATTCCTTGGGTTGGTGAAGCTCCCTTCCACCCTGGCTTCTCTGAGTTTTAGGGATATTGACCCTTTCCTTAGGCTTTTTCTGCAGGAGTGAGTACAGTCACGCTAGTTAATATGACAGTCCATACTGACTTTTGAATATGGAACCAGCTTGACATCCTTGAATAAACTTTGCCTGTGTTGCATGGCTCTTTCCTGTGTTGATAAACTCCGTCTGTGAGTGACACTATCCATATATTTATTTACGCATTTATGGTCACGTATGTTGTTTCCCCCTTGTTTGGTAGCTCCCTTATGAACTGTGCCAGGGAGCCCTCTGTCCTGGGTTCTGGAACCAGTTGTGTGGAATCAGTGTGTTAATTTTCCACTGAAACCATCCGGGCCTGGATGGTTTTGGGGACAGTTTTTAAATCTCCAAATTAATTTTTTTTTTCCCCAGTAGTTGTAGAGCTGTTTAAATAATCTCTTCCATATGGGAAGACTTGCGATAGAGCGGGTTCATGAGGTTTGACACGTCTCATTTAAGGTGACAGATGTCAGAGCATGGAGCCACCTGTGGTATTTATTCCCCCATGTCTTTCTGATGTGTACAGAGCAGTAGCAGCGAGGCCAGTGGTCATCTGTGTTCCCGTATTGTTCTTTTTTTGTCAGTTTTGCTAGGGACATCTCAGTTCCCTTGGATTTTGTTTTTTTGTTTTTGTTTTTTGGTTTTTTTTCCTCTCTCTCTCTATTTTCTGTGTTTAATTGTATTAATTTCTTCCTGCTACTTGGTTTGGTTTTTTTTTTCCCCAATAAATGTGTTTAGTGTCACACACTTTTGAGCACTGCTACAGCAATTCCCACAAATGTCTATATTATCATTTCCCACATAGTTCCGTGTGATTGTTAAATGAACTTCAGTGTTTAGAACAGCATCGGGGGCATGGCCAAATTGAGCCGAAAGCTCGGTACAGCCAGGGCCAAGTGTGTTTATCCTCCCCCACTGTCAATACTAGCGTCCGAGCGCTGATTGCCGTTTTATGACCTGTGTTGACTTGTCATTATCACCCAGCACAAGCAGTGCACATTAGGGCTCACGGCCTCCATTGTGGGTTTATTAGTTTAGATAGAGGTGCAGTGATATAGCATCTAACAGAATGAATTTACAGCCTTAGGAGCATCTGCATTCACACATCCTTCCCGGTCCCCACCCTCCTGCAACCTCTGGCCTTTTTCACTGCCTCCATAGGCTTGCCTTTTCTACACGACTCCCTGGCTGGAGTCACAGGGCACGTAGCCTTTGCAAATTCTTCGCTCTACATGCATTTAGACTTCCTTCGTGTCTTCTTGTGGTTGAAAAAAAAATTTTTTTTTTTTTTTTTTTGGCTTAGAGAGATGGCTTGGAAGTTAAGAGTTCTTACTGCTCTTATCAGAAGACCAGAGTTCAGATCCTAGTATATCCATTTCTGATGGCCTGCAAATTCCTGTACCTTCAGCTCCAAGGGCTCTGACTTCTCTGGTCTCTGTGGGGTGTGTGTGTGTGTGTGTGTGTGTGTGTGTGTGTGTATGGGTGTGCAGGCACATGTGTGTGTCTATAAATAAAATAAATCTTTAAAAAAAGAATTCATTTCTCTCCCTGTGCATGTGTGTATGTAAGAGCTCGTGTGTGTGTGTGTGTGTGTGTGTGTGTGTGTGTGTGTGTGTGTGATTACAAATAGAATAAATCTTTAGAAGAGAATTCATTTCTCTGTGTCCATGTGTACAGGTGTACATGCTTGTATGTGCAGGTGGATGTGAGAACCAGAGGTCAGTCTCATGTGTCTTTCTTCAGGAGCTGTTCACTTTGTGTTTGAGACGTTTATTGGCCTGGTGCTCACCAATTACATGAGGCTGTGGTCTCCACCCTCCCCGCCGCCCCCAATTCCTAGGAATCTGCCTCTGCACTTCCAGCGCTGGGATCACAAGCGCACGACACCATGTTCTGCTTGTAGTCTGTGTTCTGGTAACGGAGCTCGGGCCTTCATGCTTGTAATGTGGACACTTTACCACTGGGTAACCTTCCCCCTCCCTTCAAATCCATCTGACTTTATTGTTGAGTAATACTGCGCTCTGTAGATGTACAGCAGCTTAATTATCGGTGTTCACTTACCGAAGGACTGCAAGGTTGCTTTTGAGCTTAACAAAATGAACAAAAATTGCCATAAACAGCTGTGTCAGCGTCTCTGGTAGAGGCAAGTTTTCGATTCATTTGTGCAAATACCCAAACGAGATTGTTATGGTAAGAGATCGAGCTTAGTTTTAAACCAAACTGATGAACTGTTTTCCAAAGTGGCTTTACAATCCTTAGTTTTCATTAGTTTAATTGTGACACATCTTGGCATGGATATCCTTGGATTAGCCTATTTCCAGTTCATTTTGCTTCCTGGGTTTATGTCTCTTGCCAAATTTGGGGAGTTTTCAGCACCATTATTTCCTTGGGTCATTTAGCAACATACCCATACTCTGCTGAGATACCAGTGACACCAAGATATCATCATCATCATCATCATCATCATCAAGATTTAGTTATCTTTATTTCATATGTATGGGTGTTTTGCCTACATGTATGTGTGTATATCACAAGTGTGCCTGGTGCCTGTGGATGCCAGAAGAGTACACAGGACCCTCTGGAACCGGACGTATAGAGTACGTGAGCCGCCACCTGGGTGCTGGAAATGGAACCTGGCTCCTCTGCAGGAACAGCGCATTCCTAACTTCTGAGCTGTCTGTTCAGCCACCACTGTTACGTTGTGATTGTCGTCCTGAAGGTTACTCAGTACTGTACCGTTTGGGTGAGTTTTGTTTTGCTTTTTTCTTTCAATCTCTTGTTGTCCAAATTGGGCAATTTCATTATTCTCTCTTCGCTCATTGATTTTATTGCCTGCACTTTGCTGTAGCACCTATCCACTGGGATATTTTATCACACATGCTTTATGTGCGATGTGAGTGCGATGTATGTGCAGTGTGGGATGCACATGGCCACATGAGGCTGACATCAGGTGATTCCTCAATTACAACACTCTACTTTACATCTTGCAGCAGAGTCTCTCACTCCACAGCTCACTAATTTTTCTAATCTAGCAGCCATCTTGCCCTGGGGAGACCCTGCCTTCACCTCCTGTGCAATGGCTGCTAGGGAGTCTCAGCTCTGGCCCTCACACTTGTGTGGCAAGGGCTTTACCCAGTTAGCTGTCTCCCAGGCCCCCGGTGGTTGTGCCTTTTAACTCTAAGTTTCTGTTTATTCTGTATAATTTCTTTGTGCGATGGCTTTCTATCCCCCCCCCCCCCCCGTTTGTTTCCAGTGTGATTCAGTTGCTCAGTTGCTCTATTGAGGCAATTTTTTTTTTTTTTTTATTGTGGCTGCTTAGTGAACTCTTAGTCAGGTGAGCCTATCATCTCTGTTATTGTGGTGTTTACCGGCTGCTCATTCTCATTCTGTTTGAGACGTCCTGGGTACGACAAGGGGATTGCAGTAGAATCCTGGATGTCGTCCTGTCTTGTTCCTGTTCTCTCTCTTTCGGCCTCTTCTGATGTGTCCTGCGGGGGGGGGGGGGTGTCAGTGTCCGAGTGGCCTTTAACAAGCTAACAGAGGAACGGCCTCATTATCTCCCTGCCTCTTCCCACGCCTCCTGTGATACCATCTCAATCTCACTGCTGGGCCAGGGTCCTTGGTGGCCCTGTGGTCGCTCGCTACTGACATTGCTGGGCTCATTGCCAGCCCTGCTTGGTCTTCTTTGTCCCCACCAGAGCTTGTAGATCATTCTACCTGATGAGAGTAGAGTTCTTGGTCGGTAGCCTATCGATTCCCTATAAAAGAGCAAAAAGATAAGAATGAACTAAGTATAAAATCAAATCCAGATCAGTAGGACTTCTGTGGCACCAGCTGTGTGACCAGTCTGGAAAGGGTTAATTCCTAAGCTTTGGCCTTCACATAAAAATTAAGCTCCAAATTCTGCAGTATCCTAATATGTGTGTCTTTTTTTTTTTTTTTTTTTTTTTTTTTTTTAGCTGATATTTTGTTTGGTTAGTGAGACTATTCGGCCTTAAAACTTTAGTTTTATTTCTCAGTTAAGAAACTCTTCCATTTAAGTAAACAGAAATGCCTTCTTGGGGTAAACATGCAATAGTGTGTCTGGATTTAGTGCACATGGCCAGGGGCTGCGGAAGTCTGGCTCTGCCTTGGAAGCGGGTCTGTGCGCTTTTCCCTTTCTCTACTGCTGAGGAAGAGGGTCATGTGAAAGTGCTGATGGGTCACTGGACCTTTTGACCAGAAAGTGGTAGAAGACAGGAAAGAACTGGCCACAAGCGAGTCTGTGCACACACGTGCATATGTGAAAGTCCCTTCATTGCTGTTTGGGAGAGATATGGTGCCAAGGCTTGTGGTTTCTAGCTACTGGAAAGGGCAATGAGGAACTCTCCTGGGTAATATTGAAATTATAATGTATACCTTAGAAGTTACTTCCTATGTCTTAAAATCTTACTCATCCAACAGTTAAAGTTCAGAGTGGGGAATGGGCATGGGGTGGGGGGGAGAGGGAAATGGGGGGCAGAGTGGGGAGAAAGGGAGATGGGATGGGGGTGGCAGGGGGGAGAGGGGGAGACGGGGTGGTGGTGGGGGGATGGTGGCAGGGGCTGGGAGAGAGGGTAGGGAGAGAGGGAGATGGGTGGCAGGGTGGCGGGTGGGGAAAGGGGGAGATGGGGAGAGTCTTTTAAAATTCTTTTTTTGGGCTGGGAAGATGGCTCCATGGAAAAAGCACTTGTTGCACAAGCTTGAGGACCAAAATCCTACCCTTAGAGCCCACATCAGTGCCAGGCGGGAGTGGCGGCTTGCCTCTAACCCGCAGTCTGAAGGTGGAGACGGGATCCCAAGGGCACATTTCCTAGCCAGACCACCTGACAGACGCTGCCTCCATGAGTAAGGCAGAGGGTAATCTAGGACACCACCAGTGTCACCCTCAGGCATCCACAGCATGCACACATGAACGGATGTGCACCCTCCCACACATACACGCATGTTGTTGTTTTTTTCTTCTTTAAAATATATGGGTTTTTGTTTGTTTGTTTGGTTGGTTGGTTGCTTGCTTGCTTGGTTTTTAATGGGAGTACATAGTGATTCAACATGGAGTTTGGCGATTATCTGTCTTTCTAGCTCAGTGCTAATGTAGAGCAAAGGCTCCGAAGCTGCTTGAAGCTCTGGGTTGGGACTCGGACATTTGTGTTAGGAATCGCAACTGCAGACACTGGTGGTTTAGTCCTCCCGAACCAGGGTCTGACAGAAAGCCGTCTTTACCAGTTCCGAGGATTATGCAATCCCCTAACAGGGCGTGTTGCTTCTGAGTAGCTGTGTCGAGTCAAAAACCAGAAGGTTTCTTTGTAATTATAATTTGTATTAAGGCTTCTTGCCAGAATGTTCCTAAATCCCTGGACTGTAGACCAGTTTAAAAATTGAAGAGAAGTGGCTGAACATTTGACGACTGGCGCTATTCTTACTCCTCCAAATTAGTACGTAACCGAAGACCGCAGGGCGACGTTCCAGCGTCCTGAAGAACAAGCCGCTTTACTTTGTCAGCATGGCTTGGTAAATGCAGCCTCGCAGGACCAGTAAGACAGCCTCGTGCTTCAGACTGTCCTGCACGGGTCCGACCAAGAGTCAGCTTTCACGCCTGGCCTGTCCTACGATAGTTCCGAGTGTTGGGTTTGCTTAGGAAGCCGTTGACTTCGCATCCAAAGACCCCAGTCTTTCCATTCTCCTTCAGGAAACAGAGCATAGCTACTCTTGTCTTGATTACAGTAGTGCAGCTAATGACAGTCATCAAGCAGTTCTGAAATCTATATTGTTGTTAACTCGATCTAACATATGGAGCACCAGCTGGGTGTTCGTGTGCTCACGCATGTGTGTGTCCAGGTGTTGATGCAGGTGTGTGTGTGTGTGTGTGTGTGTGTGTGTGTGTGTGTGTGTGTGCATGCATGTGGAGGCCAGAGGTCACCCTTAGGTGCGCTTCCTCTAGCCCCCTAACCACCTTCCTCCTTGAGTCAGGGTTTCTTGCTTAGCCTGTCTGTCATTAGTTAAGCTGGACCAGCCAGGCTGTGAGCCCTGTCTTCCTCTCCCCTGCTATGAGCTGATGAGCTGTGTGTGTGTGTGTGTGTGTGTGTGTGTGTGTGTGTGTGTGTGTGTGTGTGTGTGTGTAGGCTGTGGGAGGGGGAGGGGTGGGGTGGGGTGGAGGGTGGGTCTCACTCAGGTCCCTGCACTTCCAAGCACTTTACTTACTAACTGTGCTGTCTCCACCATAGGAGACCCTCCTCCTCCTCCTCCTCCACTTTTTTCTCCTCTTCATCCTCCTCCATCGTCTTTGAAATGAGTCTCTCTGTCTAGCCCAGGCCGCCCTGGAGCTTGGAGTCCTGCTTCAGCCTACTGTGCCATAGGCGTGCCCTGTGTGTTACACCTGATCTCTTTGGTTGATTTTTACATTTAACATATGGGTCAAGGTAAGTTTACAGAAAAGAAAAATCACACCTTTTGGTGAAATAGGAGTTCGCAAAGCTTTGTGAGTTTTGACAAACGTCGTGAAAGCACCATTAAGAGAAAGTGTTTCCACTGGCTCCGAGATACTCTCTCTGGCAGTTCCGTTCTGACCCCAAGCAGCCATGTGACAGTCCTGCTGATACTCCGCTTATCTGTCTTTGATATTGTCATCTCTTGTTGCGTGACTAAGGATCTTCTTGCGCTGGGCTTTTCTTTTCGGTTTGTTTGTATTGGCAGTGGAGATGGAACCCAAGGCCTTATGCTCATTAAGCCAAATCCCAGCCTCCTGTAATGCTGACAGTCCCCGTGTGAGTGTTCTGCTGTTAATTTAAACATTCCTATGTAGGTTTGTTTGACTTCTTATTATTGATGTCGTTTAAATATAAAATGAGATTCAAGTACTTTGCGTCCTATGTGTTTTGCAAATATTTTCACCCAGAGTATGCAGTATGCTGGGGAGTAACCCAGGGCCTTGCACATGTCTTTTGTCTTCCCAGGGGGGCAACATGTGGTTAAGAAAAATACATGAGGCAGAGGCAGGTGGATCTCTGAGTTGGAGGCCAGTCTGGTCTATAGAGTGAATTCTAGGATGGCCATGGCTACACAGAGAAACCCTGTCTCCAAAGGACCTGGGCTGGGTTCCAGTGGGTCAGACACCCTCTTCTTACCTCCCGGGGCACTGCATACAGCTGATGGTATAGACGCACATGCACGCAAAATACCATACACATAAAGATAACATAAATAAGTCTTTTATATATTAAAAGAAACATAATGTAAAATCTACCTTTTGAAGTGTAGATACCAAACACATTCATGTTGCTGTGCAGCCATTACTCCATCCATCCCATAATTCTTTCATATTGCAGAATTGGAAGTCTCCTTTCAGTGCTAAGTGGGCATTTTCCCTCTCCACATGTCCCCTAGCAACCACCATTGTGCCTTCTGTCTCTGTGATTTGATGCTCCAGACTTCATCTTTGGGAACTGGTTTGTGCCTCTTTAACAGAATGCCTTCAGGCCTCATCCATGCCTAGTGTATGTCAGAATTTCCTCCTGACAGACTGTTATTTCAGAAGGAAATGGTGAATATTGTTCATCTTTAATTTTGACGATTCATGACACCTCTTTGTCTGCCTCCTTGGCTTACCCACCCACTCGTCTGTTGACGGACACTTCCATTGCCTCTGTGCTTTCGCTTTTGTGAGTCGGGTACAAACATTTTGAGTTCTTGCTTTGAGGTTTGAGTTTATCCTTACAGTAATGTAGTTTCACTGGACGTATGGCAGGTCTCCTTGGCATGCTCTTGGAAGTGGTGCTTTTCAAGGCTTTCCTAATAGCACACAAGGGTCCCAGCGTTTTCACATCCTGAGCGCAACTGATATTTTTCTGGGTTTTGTTTGCCTGCTTGCTTCCTTGGCCTCAGGGAGGATTGAGACTCCTGTATAGCCCAGCCTTGAACTCCTCTCAGAACTCCTGCCTCAGCCTCCCAGAGTCCGGAGGTTTACAGCATGAGCCACCAGCCCTGGCTTTTCTGGGTTTTGTACGGTAGGTATCCTCCTGCCTCTACCTCCTAAGTGCTAGGATTAAAGCTGTATGCCAGCATCTCCCAGCTTGTAAAGATTAGGAGAGAAAGAGCCACTCGGAAGAAAATCAGTCATGTCTAAGTAAGGGTTCAGGCTACCCAAGGGAAAGCCACCCACCTTGGTTTGTTGAGATAGTATCTCTCATGGACCTCTTTAATAGGCTAGACTGCTGGCCAGCAACCCCAGGGACCTGCTTGTCCCCACCTCCCCAAACTGGGATTTCAAGTGTGCACCTCCAAACTGGGCAGCTTTTTTTGGGTTTGGCCTGTTTTGTTTTGTTGAGACAGGGTTTCTCTGTGTAGTCTTGGCTGTCTCACTCACAGAGATCTGCCTGCCTCTGCTGGGATTAAAGGCGTGAGCCACCACGCCTGGTGAGGCAGCTTTTTTGTTTGTTTTTTTTTGTTTTTGTTTTTTGAGACAAGGTTTCTCCATGTTAGCCTTGGATGTCCTGGACTCACTTTGTAGACCAGGCTGGCCTCGAACTCACAGCAATCTGCCTGCTTCTGCCTCCCGAGGGCTGGGATTAAAGGCGTGAGCCATGACACCCGGCTGAGGCGACTTTTTTTTTTTTTTAACCAGGGTTTCTAGAGGTCAAATTCAAGACATTTTATCAACTGAGCTAACCCTTTATCTTTGAGCCTTCATTTCACAGTGGTAAATACCTTGTAGAGTTATTATGAGAATTAAGTGATACACAAAAGGCATTTGCCAAATATATAAACGTTTAGCAAACACATCCTAGATTAATGGTTACCGTTATCTCTGACTGCTAACTCAGCAGACAGTTGTGGAGCAACACTCTGTCCCCTTCAGCCCTGACAGGTTCCAGCATGCACATGTGGACAGATTAGCTATTGTATTTGAACATTTTTTATTACATTTATATTTTGTGTGTGTGTGTGTGTGTGTGTGTGTGTGTGTATGTATATATGTATGTATGTACGTAAGGGTGCATGTGTGGAGGTCAGAGGACCACTTGCAGGAATTGGTCTCTCTTCCATGAGGGCCCCAAGTATCAACTCAGGCCATCAGGCTTACTGGCAAATGCCATCTCACTGGTTCTGGCTATTTTCTTGAGATGCTTAAGCATGCATGGTACTCCAGGAAGAGAACATGCAAGAGACTACGGACCCTCACCTTCATGGCTGCCATGTTGTTATATAAGAAGACATGACAATAATAAGACACATGCGTGTCCCTGTATGTCAGAGTCACAGAGAAGTTACGTAACTCAACCGTGGTGTGCACCTACCCGGTTGGAAAGCCAGGAGTTAAGACTAGTTTATCTGGCTTCGATGTTAAAAGGAAACTTGACTATCGCAAACCCTTTCGATTTCTGTCTTGAAAGACAGCAACCACATTTCTCTGGAAGGCGCCTCTTCTTCTTCATATCACAGGCGGCATTTTTAATGGGATTCATTCTTCAGCTCACACAAGATGACAGACCACATTCTCTTAGGATGCGGTTTCTTCTGTCTGCTATCTATATAATGAATTGTTTCCTTGATTCTTGCTGTTATCTCTTGACACTCTTCAAGTTAGCTTATGAACAATAAATGCTGGAAGTGAGGAGAGACACTAAAATTTGTCATGAAAGGCAAGAATCGCGGGGCTGGGGAAATGGCTTCGTCGGTAAAAGTTGCTGTATCCCCCAGAACCATGTAAAAAGCCAGGCATAGCAGTGCACACCTGCCGCGGGAGGCAGACCCAGGGAAAGCCTTGGGCTTTCTTCCCCCAGTTGGCATGGCCAAATTGGCCAGCCACTAGGGTCAGTAAGAGACCCCATCTCATAAAACAAGGTAGAAAGCAATTAAGGAAGATATCTGAGGTCAACTTCTGGCATCCACATGCATGTACAAATAGGCACACATATACATGGGCGAGCACACACACATACACACACAAGAATCCAATACCATTTATTTCTAAAGCCTTGAGAGAAGTGATTCTGTACTCTCATTTGTCCCAATTACATGATTTCTAGGTATATAATTAAATAAGAGCTATGGGGGTCTCTTTCTTTCTTTCTTTCTTTCTTTCTTCCTTCCTTCCTTCCTTCCTTCCTTTCTTTCTCTTTCTCTTTCTCTTCCTCTTCCTCTTTCTTTTTCTTTCAAGATAGAGTCTCACTATGTAGCTGACCTTGAAATCACTATATAAACCAGCCTGGCCTTGAACTCAGAGATCTGCCTGTACCTGCTTTCCAAGTGCTGGGATTAAAGTCATGGGCGACTACACCCAGGTGGAACATTTTCAATAGGGAAACAACATGCCGAGGAGGCTCTTAAAGACTGTCAAGCTCTATTGTAGTGGTCAGAGTTCTCTGTAGACCACAGAATCCACTCTATTAGAAGATTTCAGTGCCCTGTACACACTTTTTGGGATGGCCAGGAAATGCTCAGCTCCACGTGGACCTGCTCATGACTCAACTTAGGGCATCTCCATCAGAGTGCAGCTGTTGTCCAAAGTGAAATAATTTCATTATTAAAAATAAAAGAAGGTACCCAGCAGCAGTGGCGTGTACCTATAATCCCAGCACTGGGGGAGGCAGAGGGAGGCAAATCTCTGAGTTCGAGGCCAGGCTGGCCTACAAAGTGAGTCTAGGACAGCCAGGGCTACACAGAGAAACCCTGTCTTGAAAAAGCAAAAAATTAAAATTAAAAAAAAATAACAATAAAATAAAATAAGAGGATGTCATTTCTCAAAAGTCCACTGGCTTCTTTTTGGAGAATCAGAGTTAAAATCTGGTTGGAAGAAATAATGGAAAAATAAAAAGTCTAAATAAATAAATTGAAGCATACCCAGTGAAACAAAAAAGGATTGTATTAGCCTCTCAGTATTTTATTATCAGTGCATGCCTCTCTCTCTCTCTCTCTCTCTCTCTCTCTCTCTCTCTCTCTCTCTCTGTGTGTGTGTGTGTGTGTGTGTGTGTGTGTGTGTGTGTGTGTACATGAGGGCATATCACAGAGCATGGCATGTGCAGACACCAGAAGATCATGGATGCTGGTCCTCACCTCCCACCTTGTCTGAGACAGAACACCAGGTTGGCTGGCCTTCTGGGATTCTGTCTCCACCTCCTATCTCACTCTGGGAGTACCAGGATTACAAGCCTGGGCTGTTCCCCCAGCCTTTGTGTGTTTGAGGACCTGAACCCCAAATCCTCATGCTAACACAGTGATCACTTCACCCACTAGCCATCTCTCCAGGCCTCCGTAATGTTTCCTAAAGGAGGGTTTTGTTGTTGTTAAGACAAATATAACGAAACATTAAAATTCTCTAGGGATGGGTAGCCGGGTGGCTCCCAGAACGCATTTGCTAAATTTACTTCCTGTATTTCTCATAGGTTTAAATTTTTCATAATAAAAAAAAGATTAATCTTGGACTCTAGTTGAAGATTAGCATCAATTTTTAAAGGTATTACCTCTGTACATGGAAATGAATTCCATAAAGGTTCTTTAGTTGGTTCTTCTCCCAAAAGGAGAGTATTGGGAACTCAGGACATTCTTTCCGTAAGGAAGTTAAGTTCTGTGCTAACTCAGCTGCCCCGGGACTACATGCTGGACCACATCAACCCTCACTCAGTCTTCCTTCAGGTGACCTTTCAAAGGGTTTGGTCTGTAGCACCAGCTACAAAAACCACCTTGAATGTCCTGTTCACAAGTGTGCAGTGGTGACTCTGTCATCAAAGGATGGATGGCCTATTGGGCTGGTTCTACAGTGTTGTCCTGGGGGTTTATTTTAGGAGTAAAGGACTTGAAATGTTCAGCCAAGTTCTTTATAGTAAGTAAGGAAAGCAAAAATTATATTCGAGAACAAAGAAATGCATGAGATAAAAAGTTAAGATGAGGCCGGGTGTGGTGGGGCACGCCTTTAATCCCAGCACTCAGGAGGCAGAGGCAGGCGGATCGCCGTGAGTTCAAGGCCTGCCTGGTCTACAAAGCGAGTCCAGGACAGCCAAGGCTATACAGAGAGACCCTGTTTCGAAACACCAAAAAGATGAGTCCTGTTAAAACAGTGCTTCTCAACCTTCCTAACGCTACGACCCTTTAATACAGTTTCTCATGTGTGGTGACCCCAACCAAAAGATTATTTCATTGCTACTTCATAACTGTAATGTTGCTAATATTATGAGTCATAATGTGAATATCTGATATGCAGGACTGTTATACAACCCCTAAAGGGAACAAGACCCACAGGTTGAGAACCATCCCCTCTATCCTTCCCAAAAAACCCAAAAACCAAAAACCTGCTTGAAGACCCTTAGTATTAATAGCAGACAGATGCCTGTTATGGCTTTCACCTGCGGGATTTTCTTTTCTTTCTTTCTTCCTTTTTTTATTTTTATTTTTTCTTTTTTGAGACGGAGCTGTGTAGCCCTGGTTGTCCTGAGTGCACAGATTCCCCCAAGAACCAAGAATTCAGGGAGTCTGTGAGCATGAGTAGAAGGCGGGTGACAGCCTGCTATGTGTTAGACAAGGCCAGTGACTTCCGTCTTGTTCAGAAGAGATAAGCGTGGGGCTTTCCATTTGTTGAAAGCGCTTTTTGATATCAAAGCCATACTGGGCCTCAGAAAACACGTTTGGGGATTTTATTCTTCGGAAAAAGCTTCTGTGAACTCCCTGCTGCTGCTTTTGTCCTTCTTTTTTTTTTTTTTTTTTTTTTTTAGTTTTTCAAGACAGGGTTTCTCTGTGTGGCCTTGGCTGTCCTGGACTCACTTTGTAGACCAGACTGGCCTCGAACTCACAGCGATCCTCCTGTTTCTGCCTCCTGAGTGCTAGGGTTGCAGTCACATGCTGCCACACAGGCATGTTAGTGTGGGTTTCTGGAGATCCGAGCAGCGTCATTTGTAAAGTCCTTGGGTCCCGGAGTTTCTGCGAGCAAGGTTTTCAGTGTAGATGGAACTTAAATGGTCTGTTTCTTCTTGTATCAGTTTTGGCAAGTTTCTTGTTGGGCTACATTTTCAAAGTGCTGGGTATTAGCACTGGGCACGATGGCTCACAACTTTAACCCCAGAGGCAGGCAGATCCAGCCCAGCCTGAGACAAAGGAGCAAACAGACCGTTTAGCCAGTCACCTGGCCAGTCATTTGGAGTTGGAGAGATGGTTCTGGCACAATAGCACTGTCCGCTCTTGCAGAGACCTGAGACTTGGATCCCAGCACCCACATGGCGGTTCACAGTTGTCTGTAATTCTATCTTCAGTGATCTGACACCCTCTTCTGGCCTCTTCAGGCACCAGGCACACATGTGGCACATACACATACGTGTCAGCATAACATCTGTATGCATGCCGGGTGTGGTGGCGCACGCCTTTAATCCCATCACTCGGGAGGCAGAAGCAGGCGGATCGCTGTGAGTTCAAGGCCAGCCTGGTCTACAAAGTGAGTCCAGGATGGCCAAGGCTACACAGAGAAACCCTGTCTCGAAAAACCAAAAAAAAAAAAAAAAAAAAAAAAAAAAACCAAAAAACTGTATGCATAAAATTAAGTTGTTGTTTTTTTTTTTTAATGATGAGTATAAGTTGTTCATGTTACTTTATCTTTAAAGCCTACAGGATTGTTTTTCATTCTTGATATTACTAATAAAAATGAAGCAGTGAACTTTAGGGTTTGTGAGGGTTAGGACGTGGTCACCCTGATGGGAGTATAAGACAGCCTACTGGGAGACCGCTTTACAGTATGTAGCAAGCATGGGCTATAAGTAGATTTAACCTAATAACTTCTTTTTTAAAATTTGCCAGAGGGGGTCAGGGAGACGGTAGTGAGTAAAGGCTTTTGTCACCAAGCCTGGACTTCAGTTTGGTCTTTGGGATTCACATGGTGGAAGGAGAAAACCAACTCTCACAATTTGTCCTCTGACGTGTGTACACACACACAAACACACACACACACACACACACACACACACACACACACACACACCATGGCACTCCAGCACACACACACACACACCATGGCACTTCAGCGTACACACATACACCATGGTACTCCAGCATACACACACATACACACACACACACACACACATACACAGCATGACACTCCAGCATACACACACACACACACACACACACACACACACACACCATGGCACTCCAGCACACACACACACACACCATGGCACTTCAGCGTACACACATACACCATGGTACTCCAGCATACACACACATACACACACACACACACACACACATACACAGCATGACACTCCAGCATACACACACACACACACACACACACACACACACACACACACGCGCGCGCGCACATGCACACACACACACACACACACACACACACACACACACACGCACGCACGTACACACTAAAAATGTCCCAGAAGTAATTTTTAAAAATACATTTACCAGAAATAATCCCTTGACGCACAATAATGGGCACAGCATGATAAGCTTATCAGCAGGGGGCAGGGAAGCAGTCCTGGCCTTTCCTCCCGGAATTCCTAGCAGTTACAGGACACGCAAGGCCTGGACTTGGAAGAGTGCTAGAGAGGACTGGGCCCACAAAATACCAGTCATACAAGACCAGCAGACCCTGCAGTGTCTGCTGAGTCAAACCTCGTACATCCTACTGCATGTGACATGTATGCGTCCTTGTCCTGGTCACTTCCATCATTAGGGGAAGCCAAGGCAGGAGTTGACGCAGAGGCCATGAAGAAGGAATGCTGCTTCCTGCTCACTCAGTCCTACCTTCTTACACACTCAGGACCAGCTGAGCTGCGGTGTCACTGCTGGCGGTGGGCTGGGCCCCTCCCACATCAATCCATCCCACAGGCCAGTCCAATGGGGGCATCTTCTCCCTGGTGCCTGCAGCTCATGTCAAGTTGACAAGCCAACAGCACAGTGCGGGAGAGTCTGAGCCACATCATCTCTGGGTGCTGAGATGCTGGAGGACAGTTATTTTCTTCCCGAGCTTCTGTGTTATTTAAAATGTTTGCATAAGCACGCATCATTCCTACAGAAATAGCAGAACTTTCTAAGGAGCTTGGCAGGAACAAGATGAGGGTGTGGTAGGCAAGGAACGAGCGTGCATGCATTCTCAAGTTGTGTCTTAGGGCCACGGACTCCGGCATAGACGTCAGCCTTAAAGGGACAGGACGCCCTGTTCACGAGAAGAGGAGATGAGCTGACAATAACTGGGAAACTCCAAAACTGTGGGGGAAGGAGATGGAGAGTGTCGGTGATCCACGCCTTCCAGTGTCTCGGTGAAGTGGGAGAAAAACCATTTTGCTGAGAATGGGAACAGAAGAGAAATGGAGACACTGTGGGGTCTCCAGTAGATCTGACACATGGTGGGTGGGGAGGCGAGCCGGGCTGGTGGGCTCTCCCACCCCCACCCCCACCCCCACCCCCACCCCCCGCGCTGCTGGGAAGTCTTTAGAGGAAGACTGCTTGGGTCTGTGGGGTGAAGAGGCATGCTTAGCAGAACCCCTAAGGGGACAGAATTCCTAAGACTCGTGAGAGAAATTGAGATGAGCGCCCTTTCCATTCGGGACGCTAAGAGAAAGGCAAACTGAAGAAACACTTACGTGGAATTTGGAATATGTATCCAGGAAGCCAAAGACGCACGCTGAAAGTGAGGCCTCAGATCTGATGCTCTATAGAGTTCCATAGAGTTCCTGAGGACACAGTGGCTGCCAGGGAGTGTAGGACTGGGAGGAGTGGAAGGTCACTGCCACGACACTGGGAGCCTCGGTGGTCTTAGTCAAGGATGGGACATTTCCAGCTGTGCTTTGGCCTTTTAGAGAAGAAAACTGCAAAGCAGGAACTAAAATATTAGCTCAAGGATGAAAGGGAACTGCCTCCTCAGAGAAGGCTCCAGTGAGGCCGCTGACCCCTTCACTCACGGGGAGGACAGGTTTGCCAGGTGAGGGAGGGCAGAAGAGTGGTCTCAAAGTCTCAAAGAGGAAACCGGATGGATGCTGTACGGAAGCCTCTTAGCAAAGGGAGGAAAGTGGGGTGTAGCTGGGTGAGCGCACTCCCCAAAACGAGAAAGAAGATTGTGAAAAGAAGCAGGATAGGGAGAGGACTGAACAGTGATCCGAATGCAGGTTTTCCAAAGGAAGTGCCGAGCTGGGCATTCTCTGTTTGTTACCACAGAGCGCTGTCTGCACACTTCAGGAGAAACTGCCCACCAGCAAAAGCCACAGAAGTAGAGAAGAGCAGTGTAGGAGCTTTTCCTGATAAGTGTCCACCGCCACAGCTGCGGGTCTCAGAATCAGCCCAGCCTCTGTGTAGCTC
Source organism: Acomys percivali (assembly GCA_907169655.1). Taxonomy (NCBI): domain Eukaryota; kingdom Metazoa; phylum Chordata; class Mammalia; order Rodentia; family Muridae; genus Acomys; species Acomys percivali. The sequence goes on along the minus strand of OU015755.1, from coordinate 4,641,690 downwards.
ACCGTGTCTCTCCCTAGCTGAGTCTGGGCGCCTCGGCTAAAAAAGGCGCACTTCCAGCCTCTCAGTACTGTGTGGGCGGCCACAGTCATCTTCCCAAGGCCCCACCTTCCTTGGTCACTTCTCTGCCTCGGTTCTGTCACATGGGCCCCTCTCTGGATTCCAGTGTCATCTTGTAGCCAGGAGCCCCCTTGCCTTCCCTCCTGCCTTGTTTCCAGGCCTGTCCATTTCTGCTGCCTTTTCCTCCTACTTCCCACAGCCTCACACCGGGCTCTCCATACTGTTAGTAGGATGTCTGCCTTAGCAAAGTAGCTAGCCCCACCCAGAGTCAAGACCCCACAACTTCCTCCAGCTCATTGTGACCTTCGATCTTCCAAGTCCTCAGCAGATGCCTCTTCTGGGAACTAGTACCCATTAGCCACTGGGGTAGGAAGCGTAGGCATTAGACCTGGGGGGAGAATGGAATCCCCCTGATCCCGCTGACTGGGAGGCCAAGAGGTCAAGGAACATCCCCAAGGTCAACCAGCAAGCTAAGACTTAGGTTCTATTTTCAGACCTGAATGGAAGTTACCTTTGTAATTCATTCTCTCTCTCTCTCTCTCTCTCTCTCTCTCTCTCTCTCTCTCTCTCTCTCGCTCTCGCTCTCTCTCGCTCTCTCGCTTCTTGATACCCCAGGATGTCCTAGAGGCCCAAAGCAGTGGCGTACATCAGAATCACTAGGAACAATTTCCGTCAACCTAGACCTGTGCCTCCAAGTACACTTCTATACCTAGCGGGGTCTAGCTGGCCTTTGGCTATGCAGGGATTCTGCCTTCCCCTCTGTCCGGCTGTCTGCAGGAGTAATCTGAGATTGCAGATGTTTGCTCCGCCCCATCAGGCTTCTGCGTGCACTCTGGGGCTCTGAGCTTACACTCTTGAGCCTGTGGAACAGCGGTTTAGCCACCGTGCTGATTTCTCAGGCCCTAATTGATTCCCCTAGGTTCGGCCACCGTCTTTGATTTCATCTCTTTTTCTAGATCCTTACTATTGCTCTTGCAGACTGACCGTCAGAGGCGTTTTCATTGCAGAAGCAGCCCTGCCCAGTCCACAGCTAGATTCCTGTCCCACCTGTGACAGCCACAACCCAGGACAGCACTTGCGAACCTTCTCAGGCTCAGCTTACACTGTCCTGGTTCCCAGCTCTTATCTTACCCACTTTCCACTGTACCTGGGAGCCAAATTGTTTGTCAAAGGCAAATCTAGGAAATATAGAGTTCTTGTTGGTTCCATTTGTCCAGGTGTGTGTGTGTGTGTGTGTGTGTGTGTGTGTGTGTGTGTGTGTGGTGTGTGAAGGAACTCCAAGTCAACCAGGCCTGGTCCAGGCACTCTTGGCCAGGAGATGGTATCTGGGCTGTGACTGGAGTGAGGCACTGGTAAATTGTCTTGAGTTTATATCCCAAAAACCCCATTTGACCTCCTTCTGTCTCTTTTTCCTCATCTATAAAACAAGAATAAAAACTCATTAGAAACCATCACACTTATTATAAAAATAAAACCATTTCCCTCCTGCCCGGGATGGAACATCAGATCCATGCACACGAGGCACTTCAAATGGCACTCAGTATGTAAGCAAGCCCTCCGTGGGGGTTTGCTGCTAGGATTATTTCATGAAAACTGTGAGGATCGAGGAGGCTCCAGAGAGCACTCTGCTACTCCGAGTACCGGCCGGGAAGTTATCCCATCCCTGCCTCCTTGCATGAGCACACATCAGAGGAATGACTCGCAGCGTGGTAACAGCTCTTCGCAGCACTGCAGACCTCGGAAGACAAACATGCTAGGTATTTGCCAAGGAGAAGGTCAAGCCTTGCATAATTTAAGAAACACACAGCCGTTCTGCACTCTGGGTCGTCGATAAGGTGGCAGTTATGTAACGGGGCTGCAGCGATGCAGAAGAGCAGAGCTGAAGGTGAGGGTCTAGGTGCTTTGAAGAGCAGTGCTGGGGCAGAGGCTGCGGCTAGATTTGGTACAGTATGGGTCTAAGGAGCTCTGTGTGCTTCCCATGCTGTGGTATGTGTTGTGTGGCAGCAGGACAAACAGGCTATTGCCAACATGGGGCTTGGTCTCAAATGGGATAGATTACCAGTGCTGTCTTCCTCCTTGGTAACGTTCATAAGCTAACCTAAGATGCATCAGCGTGTCAGAGTGATGCTGTGCGGCTTGATCTTGGTCAATTAATATAAACCGAGGCATCTCTGGAAACAGGGCGTCTGGCATGAGGAGCCGCCTCTGTCAGATTGGCCCGTAGGCAGGTTGGTGGTCCGCTGTCTTGTGGAAAGCTTCCTTGTGTGGAATTTGGAATATGTATCCAGGAAGCCAAAGGTGCATAGTGAGTGAGGCCTTAGCATCTGATGATCGTGGAGTCCCTGGGGACACCGAGGCAGCTAGCTGGGGAGCGTAGGACTGGGAGGAGTTGAAGGTCATGACACTGGCAGGCAGGTGGTCTTGGGATGCATAGGAAGGCAAATGGAGTAAGCCACAAGAAGCAAGACACATAGTGGTGTCCTGCCATGTCCTCTGCCTCAGTTCCTGCCTCCAGGTTCCTGCCCTGACTTCCTTTCATAATGGACTATAGGTTGTAAGCTGAAATAAAGCCTTTCCTCCCCAAGACACTTCTGGTTATGGTGTTTTGTCACAACAAACAAAACAAACAAACAACAACAAAAAAGTTAGAGGCTGAGGAGATGGCTCAATGGGTAAAACTGGATTCCAAGAATCCTTGTAATCCCAGCGTTCCTGTGGAGTGATAAAAGATGGCCGTGAGAACCCCTAGAAGGTCGCAGGACAGCTAGCCTGGTGTACACAGCAGTAGTGAGGCCCTGTCTCACACATGGTGGAAAGAAGCTGAACGCTCAGAGGTTACCCTCTGTCTGACCTACACTCACAGCATGGCACACGTATGCCCACACTCACACGAAAGCGCACACATACCTACAGTACATACACACTTACAAATACAAACAACATTCGTGACATTCCTGTAAAGCCACGACTCAGGATTGATGTCAAAGTGCAGCCTTCCTGTGTCACCTGCTAAGCTGGTCTCCTTTGGTGCCTGGGACACAGGGATGCTAATCTCCTGACGGCAAGCAGGGGAGAGCCCCAGGTGTTGGGAAGCGGCTTCCAATAGCTTATTTCTATTTGAGTTCAGAAGCCGTGAGTCCGTGAGCACTTACCAAGTGGTCTCATGTGTTAATCACAAAATACTTAGACCTCCCTGTGTGAGTCACCCAGTACCTTCTGAGAAAGGATGGGCTGGTTTAGATAAAATGTTTGCAGTTAGTCATACCATAAAGCTCAAGATTTCAGAAACCAGTGAGCCAGTTTTATTTCCAGAACCATCTGTAGGGTAAGCATCGAGCTCATACCCAAGGAGTTGCCAGAGCCGTCAGCTATTGCCAGACTTTTGGGAGTGATACTGAGGTGGGGATGGGTGGGTTCTGGACTTCAGGTAGAGTGAGTAAGGGGGCTACAGCCTACCCAGGCGTGCTGGAAGCTCTGCTGTGCCACAGCACACCATAACCTACCATCTCACTTAGCAAGAAGCTGCTGAAGAATTAATTAGTCCCTGGGAGCAAGGAGGCCCACAAAACCTTTCTTGGGTTGAATCCGTAAGTTTAAATTGGATGTGGAGGTGCGTGCCTATAAATCCCAGAACCTGGGGCTGAGGCAGGAGTATGGGTCACATGGCCCTCTGAGCTGTGGAGAGATGCCCTATATCTGAAGGAGGGATGGGGAACCCATAATCTTCCTCTGACTCTTTTTTTTTTTTTTTTTAGAAACAGGGTTTCTCTGTGTTACATCTCTGTCTGTCCTGGAACTCACTCTGTAGACCAGGCTGGCCTCGAACTCAGAGAGAGAGACCCACCTGCCTCTGCCTCCCAAGTGCTGGGATTAAAGGCATGCGCCGTCACCACCATCCCCCACCCCCGGTTCCTCTGAAAATATTTTTTTACCTTTTATTTTACTTGTTATTGTGTGTTTGTGTCTGTATGACGAAGTGGGTCAGGTGTCTGAACTACTTTAGGGGTCTGTTCTTGTTTCCATGGTCTCCAGGGATTAACTTGGGGGTCAGTAGGCTTATCCAAGCCATCTCATCAGCCCCAAAGAAACAATTTTTAATATTTGTAAATGAGAGCAAAATTTGGAATGTCTTCTTTTTCGTTGTTGTCTGATGGAGGCGTGTGGGTGATGAGGAGGCAACGAGGCCAAAGCCTTAGCTAGCAGCAGTCTTTATTTAATTACGGTGCAGGGAATGGTCGCTCTGCTTGCTGTAAGGACAGTGGCTGAAACAGTCCCACTCTTTGAAAGTTTTCATAATGAAGTTTTTTAAAGTGACAGCACACTTGAGGACAAGAAGGACATTTTTGGAAGATAAAAAATAACTAACCGCTTTTGAAATGTAATGTAAAGGCTGGATATGAAATCAGGGAGTTTCCAGAACTGGAGAGAACAGCCAGCTGTGCTTCTAACCTTGCCTGACGTGCTGGGAGGTGGAGGGGGTGGGCGGGGCTCCACTGGCCAGCCCGACTACTGGTGTAGCAATCAGAAGCACCTGATGCTCACATGGAGCCTCCACAGGCGTACACACAGGTGCCTGCACCAACACACGTACAGGAACACACACAGACATGGGCGTGCAAACACACACAGGCACACACAGACAACACAGGCACACGCAAGCATACACACCCAGAGGCACACACATACACAGGCACATACGCATGCACACACACATACACAGAGGCGCACACACACACACACAAATAGAAAATTAGACAGAATGTTAATTACAGAAGTAAATTTAAGCAGGATGTGCAGGTTTGGTACCTGACTAGTGAGAAGAGTCCTAAGGTAAAAGAACCCTGAAAATAAGAGAGGGGGCTGAGCTGTGCGGTCAAGCCATATCTTTAATCTCACTATTCGGGAGGCAGAGACAGTGGATCTCTGTGAGTTCGGGGCCAGCCTGGGCTACATAGTGAGTTCCAGGACAGTCAGGGCTACACAGAGAAACCCTGTCTTGGAAAGAAAAAGGAAAGGGGCACTGACGAGACAGCGCAGTAGTAAAAGCCCTTTGCTGCAGAGGGTCTGGGTTTGGACTCCAGCAGCTCACAGCCATCTGTTAATCCAGCTCATCTGACACCTTCTTCTGGCTTCTGTGAGCGGCAGACATACATGTGGTATGCAGGCAAAATGCTTATACACATAAAATAAAAAAAATAAGGTATTTATTTATTTATTCAATCACTTTTTTTAAGAAAGGAAATTAACAAAAATGTGGAAATTTTGAGAACTGAAGGTCAAGGTGCTCTATTTTGAAAGCCCTCACCCATCCAATCTCACCATATAGGCCAAGCTGGCTTTGAACCCTTGACCCTCCTTCCTCAACCTTCAGCATGCTAGAATTACAGACACACACTGTTACACCAAGCCTTAAAAGGACTTTCAATGTAAAGCTCCATAAAATGAAGGGAAAGTTTCTTATACCTTGGACATTATGGGCAACATTAAAAACCTGAAATAGAGGCTGGAGAGATGGCTCAGTGCTTAAGAGCTCTGTCTGCTTTTCCAGAGGACCCGAGTTCAGTTCCCAGCACTCACTCAAAACCATCTGTGACTCCAAATCCAGGACACCCTACCCCTTCTTATGGCCTCCATGGGCACTGCACACATGTGCTACACAGACATACATGCAAGCCAAATATACATACCCATAAAACAAAAATAAATAAAATCTCAAAAATTAAAAAAAATAAAGACTAGAAATGATAAGTTAGAGAAGACTTTTTAAAAGTAACGATCTTGTGACACTGTGACAAAAGTCCTGACAGAGCACTTACAAAGAGGAAGATTTTGTTTTGGCTCCTGGTTTCAGGGGGTTTCCTGTCCGCCGCCACCTCCAGATGGAAGGCATGCCTTGCGCTGGGGCTCACAGCATGGAGCCGGAAGGCAGAGCAGGCAGGGAAAGAGGCTGGAGCCAAGGCCCACCCTTGGTGACCCTCTTCTGCCAGCTTACCTCTGCCTCCTAAAAGCTCTGTAACCTTCCACAGCAGCAGCACCATCAGTGGAGCCAGGTGGTCAACACGTGAGCCTCGCACGCTTCGGAAAAGGGCAACGTGTCCTAAGCAAACATGAATGAAAACCAGAATGCTGTCGGATTTCTAACCGACAGTACCAGAAACGAGAAGATAAATTCAGCAGCGCTCTAGGGCAGAATCAGCATCTAGAATCCTACACTCAAGTCAAGCCTTGATCAAGTATGAAGATGGGGGGAAGATGGGGTGTGTGTGTGTGTGTGTGTGTGTTGAGACAGGGTTTCTCTGTGTAGCCTTGGCTGTCTTGGACTCACTTTGTAGACCTAGCTAGACTCAAACTCACAGCGATCCGCCTGCCTCTGCCTCCCAGGTGCTGGGATTAAAGGCGCGCGCCACCACACCTGGCCCCGAAAAGATGTTTTTTTAATCCCTTTCCAGGAAACAAATGGAACAAGAAATTCAGCAAAATAAGGAAATAAATAACCCAAAGAGACACAGAACTGACCCCCCTCCCCCCGGGTTTTGTAAAATAGGCTCAACTACTTTGAAATGCACAGGTATTGGAACATGCTTGGTATTTGAGAAATAATAAGAATATCAGGGTATTTGGAAAATGTGGCTATAGGTGCATGGAAAATTAAGCAAGTAAAATGAAAAGAGGAAAGGTTAACTGGAAAAATAAAATTCCTTTGGCTTTTAGTGAACAATTATTAATTATGATAATGTAAGGGACAAGGGGATGCTGACGGTTTAAAAGAGATAAAATGCAAACGATCATGATAAGACTTTAATAGAGAATGGATAAAATAGATAAATCAGGAAATGGATGGCAGACCCTGGCTAGGGCTCAGAGCCGAGCCCCACTTTACCCCCTGGAGAGACTCTCCTGCAGAGGATGTGAGAGCTCTCAGTCCTCAGTGAGATGTGCTCTCAGGCCCCTCCCCTCAGGCCTGGGGAGCTGCGCAGAAGAGGGGATGGAAAGATCGTAAGAGCTACAGGTGGGGGGGGGGGCTCCAGGGGACTCTTCCAGACACACAGCAGGACTGGTCATATGAGCCGCTGAGACTAGCACATAAACCCAGACAAAATCCCAGCACCCACAGTCCCCCCTAACCCAAACAGTAATCTGCAGTTGGTACCCGCTGGGAAAGGGGAACCTGTTTTCTCCGGCGGGGGGGGGGAGTCTCAAAGGACGCTGTGGGTTTTTCTTGTAGACTTTTTTTCCCTTTTGATATGGGGTGGGGGGGAGAACACGATAAAAATATGGATAGCTGGGTGGGGCTGGCAAGACGGCTTGGTAGGTAAAAGTGCTCCTGCCGCACCTGATGACCTAGGTTTGAGTCTCAGGGCCAGCATGGCAGAAGGAAAAATGGACTCCCCAAGTTGTCCTGTGAGCTCCACACACATCGTGGCATACGTGTATCCACATACAGACATACCTGCACACACACAATGAACAAGTATAAAAAAGCAGAAAAGGGCTGGGCGTGGTGGCGCACGCCTCTAATCCCAGCACTCGGGAGGCAGAGGCCGGCAGGTCGCTGTGAGTTCGAGGCCAGCCTGGTATACAAAGCGAGTTCAGGACAGCCAAGGCTACACAGAGAAACCCTGTCTCAAACAAACAAACAAACAACAACAACAAAAAACAAAAAACAAAACAGAAAAGGTGGGCTGGAGACTTGGCTCTGTGGTTAAGAGGACTTGTTCTTATGAAAGACCCAGGTTCAATTCCCAGCACTTAGGTACCAGCATGCATGTGGGGAACAGCCATACATACAGGCAAAGCACTCAGAGTAAAAACAGGCAGAAAAAGAATTGACAATATCAGCACGTTATTTGGTTTAAGTAAAACTGAAAGAGTGTTCAAACAGCATTGTCGTTTTTATTTTTGAACAGTTTTCTCTCATTAAAAAAAAAAAATTATAAAAGGCTGAAGCTTTGCCAATAGGAGACTCAGAAATCAAGCCTGTGTCTTGCAGTGACATTTGCCACTGCAGGCATGCCCGGCACTCACTAGAGTCTTCCTCAGGTCTAAGCTTTCTGTCTTGAGGTTCTCCGTTACAGGATTTTCTTTGGCAGGTGGCCAGGCTGTCACCTGCCAGAGTCATACCGAATTTCACAGGAGGTTACAAGGCTGAGCTGGATCGCATACTTCACAACAGGAAGCAGGCGAAGGAGGAGGAAGCAGGAAGGAAAGAGACGATCCCTTTCATAGGTGGATTTAGAAAGCCATTTGTCACTTTGCTGTTGAGACTACTCCAGAGAAACCCTATCTGAAACAGCCTGTGACCGTGGTGTCACATGGCCATTGCAGCCTTCACTTTCTGAGGCTTGCCTGGCTTGACACAACAGTGTGTCCCCAGGGCCGGCCCTAGATACAGAGCTAACTGATGGCCACGGCCACTCTCCATTCCTTTCTGTCCTATCCCTCCCCCAGAAGTGGCTTTCCCTCCGTCCAGTCCATCAGTGTTGCTCAGCGCCTTTTCATAACCTATACAAGACTAATCCATGCCTGGGCTCACTCAGTCTGCTTCTCACTGGCCTGCAGACCATGGAAGAAGTCCGTTGTTTGTTTCTCTCTACTCTTGCTGTCTGAAGGGCCTGTCTACTTCAGCTGTGTAGAGCAGCAGCCCAGGTGGAAGCTAGGCTTCCACACAGCTGTTTGCCAAGGCATCTGTCTTAAAGTCCAGACGGTCCTCTTCTGTCCGTGCTTGGAGTGGCAGCTTATATCAGAAACTCGTATTGAGCTCCTGGTCGTGGGAGATCCCCTGTACCTTTAAGTAGTCGTTTAACATGTTATGGAAGTGTTTTCTTTTGCAAAGAACATATTTCTTTCTAGCTCTTAGATGGTAAGTGACTTTTTAAAAAAAAAACAACAAAAAACCTGACCTGTTTATTACAAAAGTAGTGCATAGCGGCATGGTGACTCACTCATGCCTTTGGTTCCAACTGTGGGATGCTGAGGCAGGAAGATTGGGGCCAGAAGTCAACCTCGAGTGCTTTTCTTTGAGCCAGGGCTTCCCTTTTGGCTTGGCTTCACTAGTGCAGGCTGAGTGGCTGGCCAGCCAGCCCTGGGAATCTCCTGTCTCCATCTGTGTTAGTGCTGGGGTTTATAGGCAAGACCACCATGCCAGGCTTCAGGGGCCAAACTCAGGTCCTTGGGCTTTCATGGCAAGCGCTTTGCTGGCGGAGCTACCTCCCCATCCGCAGAGTAGAAAGGCCCTCAAACTCGAGTCTGTCTTGTGGTATCAAAGAGTGACCAGAAACAGCTCATTAAAACCGATTGGCTACAGCTCCCCCGCTTGCCCGCGAGGTGTATTTTAACTTCGTTCCCTGGTCCTTTGCCATTCCACCATTTTCAGTGGCAGCTCTCAGAGATCTCCGGAGAACAAGAGCAGCAGTGAGCGTGCAAAATGCACGGTAAGGCCTCCGCTTCCTGTGCCGCCGGGCCAGCTGAACATCGAAGGCCAGTGAAGATCAGCCAAGAGGGAGGAAAGGGAGCTGGGGGACAGACAGTCTGTTCTGTTGTGCCGGCATGTACCACTGGCCGTGGAGCGGGCTTGCTGCTGCAGGACACAGCTGACCTCTGGAGAGTCAGTGTCTGGGTGAGGCTGCCCTTTCTCAGGACAGAACCCAGCTGTTGTTTGGATGTCAGAGGCCAGTTAATAACTGAGTTTGGCAATCGGCTCAGGATGTTAAGTTTGGAAAACAGTCCGCCTGTAGGTTTACAGAGGGCCAGGCCACTATGAAGAGGATCTTTGTGCTGTAACAACTTGCTCTGTTATCCTTCTTTGCAGAAAAATTAACACGTCCACCTGCCGCCGGTTTTAGAAAGAATCTGGAGAATGCAGAAGGTCAGGGCAGGTGTGCAGAGGTCACCTTCCTGACCCCCTAGCCAGAGGCGTGGACTGTTCCTGATCAACTAGTCCAACAAGCATGCTAACTCAAGCTAGGGTTTCTAAGGCAAATAGTGACTCCATCCCAAGCCTTTGAGTTAATACTCCAACTTGAAAATAACCCTCCAGGATACCCGGCTTGTTTTCTTTCTTCATACCTAGTCATTTACCAACCCCGCCCTTCCTTCTGAACTCTCAGCAGGTGGGTCTTGTAAGGCACAGCTCTGCATTTTCTCTGTTGAGAGGAATGACATAGCACCTTCATTTTCTTAGTGTGTGGTTGTGGGGGAAATGGCTGCCAGATCACATCAAAATAACTTCTTGCCCACTCTTCAATATTAGAGGAAAAACTAAAGGTAGGTGATTATGTTGATTGATTTTTTTGCACATATTTTAGTTGCTTTGTAATTAATTTTAAAACATGTATCTTTTTTAAAAAAAGGATTGATTTATTTATTATGTATACAGTGCTCTGCCTGTATGTACACCTGCAGGCCAGAAGAGGGCATCAGATCACATTATAAATGGTTGTGAGCCACCATGTGGTTGCTGGGAATTGAACTCAGGACCTCTGGAAGAGCAGTCAGGGCCCTTAACCTCTGAGCCATCTCTCCAGCCCTAAAACATGTATCGTAAGGTTTGTATGAATTGGTATGCAAAGTACTCCATGCCTAATCAACATTTCATTTTAAATCGAAGGGTACTAGGGTGGGGAGACGGTTCAGTCTGTAAAGTGCTTGCCACATAAGTGGTCCAACTTGGGCTCAGATCCCCCAGCACCCCAAGCAAAAAACTACTGCACCTATAATCCCAGCATTGGGAGATTTCTGGAGGTGCCTGCAGCCAGCCTAGCTCAAATTGAGCTCCATGTCAGCGAGAGAATCTGTCAAAAAAAAAAAATGTAGAGAGTGACTGAGGAAGATAATCACACACACACACACACACACACACACACACACACACACACACACACTTGAATACATGCACTCACATATACCTCACAGACACACTAAGGTGGTGCATGCCTATAATCTCAGCACTTAGAAGATATAGATGAAGGAGGATCGGGCGTTCAAGGACAGCCTCAGCCATATAGTGAGTTCAAGGCCGGCCTGGGGTAGGAGAGACTTCACCTCAAAGATATAAAACATTAAAAGTGAAATGTGTGACAAAGGTGATGCATATTTATTTATCTTCATCTTTGAAGATACTTTCACTGGATATAGAATTTCAGCTGGAGGTCTTATTTCCCCCACATATAATAGAAGATTTTTTTGTTGTTGTTTGGGTTTTTTGAAAGCACTGTGTATCTCTGGCTGGCCTCAAAAGTCACAGATTGGCCTGCCTCTGCATCCCTGAGCTTGGATTAAAGGTGTGCACTATCATGCCTGTCTATATATTATAGATTTTAAGTCTAGAATTCCCAGTTGGAGCTATTACATAGTTCCTATTGTTTACACCAAGTTCTCCCACATATCTCATTTCCTGTATAGTTTCCTTTTTGCCACAGAGCATAACTGTTAGAGTTACCTTAAAGACTCTCACTCCTTAACTGTACCATGGGGCTATGTTGAGCTCTCTCTTGGAGGTCTCTCGTTAGAGATAGAGATATAGAAATAGTTCCCATTTCCATATTAAATGACTTTGCACTTTATTTTATGTAGAATCTAATCATATATTTTGTGGTAAGGAGCCTGGGTTCGCTGCTGACCTTCTGAGGAGCTATTCTAGGGAGTGAGAGGTTGCTTGTTTGTTCTAGGTCCCAGCAATTAACTTGGTTAAACTAAAATCAGGAGCTCTGGCTCTAGGGCAGCTCATCATTTCCCAAGTATTTTATCCTTAGCTGGTTGTTTAGAGTGTGCTGCATGCATGTGTGACTCAGGATCAGCCAGCGGTGTGGGCGGTTCTCACGCTGAATGCTCTCCAGGCCCGGCCCTGTGCTGTCTGCTTGCCGCTGCAGCTTCCAGTGGCCAAGGCTAGCAGGAAGTGTCCAGAGAGCCAAGCTGGGCTTTAGCACTACTCCACCTGCAGCTTCTTCGCCACTCAAAGACTTAAGACTGAAAAACACATCGGCAGGCATCTTCTCCATCTCCTTGGGTGTCAGCTCCCCAGAATATACTTGCTCCCTGTCTCCTGTTTTGCCTTGAGTTTTTGTAAAGTTACTGTATATTATATTTTTGTTCCGAGCTCTTTGTTGTTCTGTCCAGGAAATCGATCCAGCAGTGGTGAGTGGGGATCAAAACAGCCATCCCCTATGGAGGAGTAAGGGCTACTCAAATGTATACAATAGGCAAAACCCACTGTGTGTACACATAAGATTTGGGCTTGAGACTGGGGGCATGGTTTAGTGGGTCAAAGCTAGAACCCACGTGAAACCTGGACACAGCTGTGCATGCCTCGAGCCTCAGAGACAGGCCCACCCAGAGTGCTCGCTGGTCAGCCAGTTTATCTAAAATGGCGAGCTTCCGGTTCAGTGAGAGACTGGCTCTTGATGCAATAAGATGGCGAGCAACAGAGAAAGATACCCAGTGTCTTGCTCTGACTTCCATGTGTGTGTACATTGGCACACACGCGCACGTGCACACATACACATACACAGTTTTGTGCATGCACCACACACAGACACACATAGATTTGGGCACAAAAATAGGTAACTTAATCAGGTGTACTGAATTATTTGAGGGAAATAAAATAGTATCGAATCCTTTTGAGATGTGTTGGAGATTAGATTGAGGGGCGATTGAAGAGTGGGTATGCGTGTGAGTGAGGATTAAAGCAACTGCAGTAAAGTGCTGGTGGTCAGATCCGTGTAGCCTTTAGAACTTTGCCACTTGCTTGAATTTTTTTTTTTTCATTAAAGGTGCTGAGATGTGAGAGAAGCCCCCCCCCCCCCGCCCCTCGTTTAAAGTGCTCACAGACTCACTGAAACACAGTGGCTCAGTCCTTTGTGAGGATCTGCTTTCGTAAACAGACCAGAAGAATGTGGCGCAGACACACTTTGTCTCAGTTGCTGGAGAGCTGCTGTGTAACAAAGGACTGTGGGATAAGGAGTTGATAACAAACCAGACGGTCCTCCTCCTTCCCCTGGAAATGCAAAGTCAGCGGAAGGGTGGAAAGCCGGGGAGTTGAAGGCAGGGTGTGATGCCTCCTCTCCGTGAGGTGCAGGCAGTCTGGGTATTCAGGAGAGTCGGGGTGTGGAGGCTGTCAGAGGAACTGTGGGGGCTACGTGGGACGGGTGAGAGGCACTAAGGATCAACGGGACGAGGGGAGCCCAGCCGCAGAGAGGAGCCCGTGTCATTGATTAGACACAGAGCTAGGAAGGAAGAAACAGAGCCTCCAAGGCTAGCTTGGGTTTTCTTCCAAGCAGAAGAGTCTGTGGGTCTTCCAGCAAGGTGGGAGCTGAACGCCCTAACGTGCAGCTGTTTGTCTGATACCCAGATATTCAGGGCACCTGGGTGCAGCCAGCCCCTAACCTCCCTGTGCCACTTCCTCTCGCTGGGTGGAGTGCCTGGGCCACCCATGAGTTAGGAGTGAGACCTGTGATTGGACAGACGGCTTCTTGAAACAGATGCTCCAGAAGCAGATAAACGTTCTGTAGTGATGCTTTGCTGTCAGCCAACTCCATCCACTGAGGTCTAGATGGTACTATTAGGTGATTATGATTCTACATTCAGAGTTCAGGAGCCATTTTAGTTCCCAAATGTCACTTTTCAGAGCTTGCACCATGCCTGGCTTCTGACCCCTTGCTTTGCGCAGTGAGATGACCTTTGCTGTGTTGTTAAAATGGAAGAGATCAGAAGGGGAGCTTTCAGGCTTTCTCTCATAGACTCCCTGGACCCACGCGTCACAGGTGCATCTGAGAAACCCCATCATAAAGCGATACTCACCAAAGAGGGCTTAGATATGCACCTTGGTAATTCTCCAATGAAAGGAGGTGGAATCTTAAAACTACATCAAACAGCAACAATTTTCCATTCTCAAAAAGAGACTTGGCTTGGCGCACGCACGCCTGTAATCCCAGCACTCTGGGAGGCAGAGGTAGGGAGATCTCAATGAGTTCCAGGCCAGCCTGGTCTACAAAGTGAGTCCAGGACAGCTAAGGCTGTTACACAGAGAAATCCTGTCTCAGAAAAAAAGGAGGGAGAGAGAGAGAGAGAGAGAGAGAGAGAGAGAGAGAGAGAGAGAGAGAGAGAGAGAGAAAGGAGAGTGTTTGTTAGCTCAATGGTTAAAAGCATTGGCTGCCCTTCCAGAGAACCTGAATTCCATTTCCAGCACCAACATAGTGGCTCACAATGGGCTGTAACTCCAGTCCCAGGGACCCAGTGCCTTCGTCTGGTCCTCTTGTGCACCAGCATACACATGGTGGGTACATGTAGGCAAAACACCCATACGCACAATTTTTTTAAAATAGCATTATGTAAATTTTTTGGTAGTTGCTCTATTATCTCTAGCAAAATAAATATTTTGATTTTTTTTTTTTACCCTAGAAATAAAAGACCAAAGCACTATATTGAGAAATCGAGTAATAGCAGATTTCTTTCATCTCTAGGCATCTGTCCCTAGATGGACATCCCATTATGTCAGGAATGAATGCCAGGCTTTGAAAACACTGGTGGCTTTTAGGCTGTTGGGTCAGGTGTGGTGGTATGTTGAATAAGAGGATCCCCAGCTGGTGGCACTGTTTGGGAAGGATTCTGAGGTGTGGCCTTGTTGGAGGAGGTATGTCAACGGGAGTGGGCTGTGAGGTTTCAAAAGCACTTGCCATTCCTTGATAGCTTTCTCTGCCTCCTGCTTGTGGACCAGATGTGAGCTCTCGGATTCCCCTCTAGCGCCCCACCAGCCTACTGCTGCCATGCTGCCCACCACGGTGGTCGCAGACTCTAGCCCTCTGTGACCCTGACTTTGTTTTATAAGTTGCCTTGACCGTGGTGTTTTGTCACAGTGATAGGAAAGTGCCTGAGACAGGTATCCAGTGTAAAAGTGGCATTGAATGGCTGACAGCATTGTGCAGTGTGGGAGTGAGGACAGAGAGAGCGCAGCGGCGGTGACCTTCGTGTGCTCCTGTGTGTAAGCTTTCTATTGCTATCCCGTTTGAGGCCTAGCTTGTTGCAGGGACTCAGGTTTAGGGATGGAATGGTGGTTAGAAGAAAGTTCTGTTCTGGAGATGTGTTTCTTGGCTTTGATTCACCTCAGCCTCACCACACAGGAGCCACTCAAACACAAAGCCACAGCTCTCTAAGTCTCTCACGTGTCTGTTTCCTAAGAAGCGGACGGAGATGGTCCGAATTCGCGTTTGGTGGTACAATGAGTCCATCAAAACCTTTTAACAGAGAGGGTCTTCTCTCAGGGGACCCCAGGGGAAGCGGGGTTCAAAGAGGAGAATCTGTCTAGCACTAGGCCCCAGTGAAGAAAGAAAAGTGCACTGTTAGCCCCGATGAGAGGATCTCAAAACAGTGCTCTGATGTGATGCTTCCAGACTGTGAGCAGACAGTGTGGTTTCAAGCCACGTATCCTGTCTAAACAATGACAGTAATGTTGAGTTAGCCCATTTAAATTGCTGTTCTGTGGGCAAGTTCAGATGCTAACATTTTCATATAGCAAAGTCTTAACAGCGAGAATAGCAATCACGCTGCTGCTGCCGCCGCCGCTGTCTGCTCACCCGCACCCCGTGCCAGGAACCTCACACAAATGCTTTCACTTACCCCGGTTCTATTAAACGTCGCTCGCTGCCAGCTTGACTCACATTCCATTTGGTCATTAAGCAGCATTTACCAAGGATCTGCCGTGTGCCAAATAATACACGTTGATGAGCAGGACTGAGCTCTTGCCATTGTGCACTCAGGAGCCCGCAGGGAGGGCAGAGGGTAACAGATGAGCTTAAGATTGAAGAAGAGCTGGTGACATGGCCCAGCAGGGGAAGCCACTTGCCACACAAACCTAAACTGGTCACCAGAACCCACGGCAAAAGGAGAGGACTCACTTCCGGAAGTCATCTTCCAACAACGCGCACCAAGGTACAGATGTGTGCCTTCTCTCACACATAGGCAGCAGTAATAAATACATTTTAGAGGGTTGGTTAATTCAATAATTGCAGAGTACAGTGGGTATAGCAAAGCAGTAAATTGATGATTTTTAAAAAATCTTTGTTGCTGTGATAAAAATACCCAGACAAAAAGTAACTTAGAGGAGAAAGGGTTTAATTCTAGATTACAGCCCTGTCACAGGAACTTCAGGAATCTGAGAACTTCAAACAGCCACGGTCACATTACATCCATCCACAGTCAGAAACAGAGAGCGACATGGATGCATGCATGCTGCCTGCTTGCTTCTGCTCAGTGATTTCTCCACTCTGCCACAGTTCAGGACCACCTGCCTAGGGTATGGTGATGCCCACTGTGAGCTGAATTGTCTCCCATGATTAGTACAGTTCCGCATAGACGTGCCCACAGGCCAACCCACTGTAGACAGCCCTTCATTGAGGCTTCCCTTCCCAGCTGATTCTAGGCTGTATCAAATTGACAATTAAACATCGCATTTGTTAACTGTGGTAAAAGTACTGGCGTGAGCCCGCTTTTGTCAGTGGTTAAAGAAGTCTCATAAAAGGGGCATTGGATGGCAAAGGGCGTGGCGAGTGTTAGACTCTTGCCGTAAGCAAATGCTTGACGTAATCCAGTGGCCACTGAAGTCCCAGGGAGTTAAGTGGTGAGGAGGAGGGGAGGACAAGTGGTTAGATGACAAGACACTGCAGGTCTTCTGTTTCAGACACTTGGGAGATGAGATGTCAGGGAAACTTACAGAAGGAGTTGCCTAGGAGGCAGTAAAGGCCCAGGCCGGAACCCAGAAAAAAAGGATGTGGTTAGAGATGTACATCTGACACCCACCAATGCAAGTGCTATTTAATTCTCAAGAATATGGGAGCTGAGCTAAGGGCAACAATACGCAGTCTTGTTGAAATCGCAAGGTGACTTCAAGCCATCAGTGGCAGAGGCCCTGCTCCTTCACCCCTGTGGGCCGCGTTGATACCTTTGTCCCAGAACCACTCCCACCGGTACCCTCAACTGTAGCTGTCCTGTGGTCTGAGGCACAAAAGGAGCCTGTCAGCTGTTTCCTCTGGCGTCTGGCAGTAGGTGTCCACTGCAACAGCAAGTAGACCCCGAGAGGACTCTAAGTCAAGACAAATTCAAAAGGACAAGTGAGCCAGAGGCACAGGGCCAGAGATGATTACAGAGAAAACAGGACAGCCAGGCTCCGCAGAGGCCTTACAAGGCCTTGAATTCCAAAGACGGCCCACTCTTGGTCACGCAGGGGCCATAGACAATTATAGTAAAGCATTGCAAACTGCAGTGTAGTGTAGCCCTGGGCTCATACTTTAAATGCCTTTTCTTAGCTTCTCTACTTTGGCTCTACGTGGCCTTGGGTGGCTTACTTAATACCTCTGGGCCTCAGTTTACTAATCCGTAGAACTGGGGTAATCATGAAGAGATGTCGCCATTTGAAGAATGTCAGCCATGGCTAACATGCAGTAAATGTTCAGAGTTTCTTAAGGAATTTATGGAATCTTTGGCCTGGAGAAATGGTTCAGAGGTAAACTGCTCTTGCAGAGGACCAGGGTTCAGGTCCCAGCACCAATGTCACTACAGCCTATAAATCCAGCTCCAGTGGTGGGTCTGATGTTCTCTTTTAGCTTTGGCAGGCAGTGCGCTTGTGCGCGCAAACCTATACACAGGCACACATGAGAGTAAATAATTTCAAAGTGAAAAATGAATCATTTTACAAAAGATCGTGAGGACTCTCTCTGCCCTATAGTTAGTTCTGAGACCGAGGAGGGCCATGTCCCTTGCCTTCTGTCAGCGAGAAAACAGACAGACTCAAAGAGAGACCTCAGTATAGCCGAGACTTTCACCACAGAGACACGTCTCATCTGCTGGGAAGATGAGAGTGTGTTGCCTGGGAGTCATGTCACAAAACTGTGGCCTGCGTTCGAAGTGGCAAAGCACAGCATTCTGGAGACAGAGGCTGGAGCTGGAGGCCATGTGACAGGGAGTGTCACACCATTCCCACATGTGGAAGTTGTCTTGGGGTTAGCATGAGAAGGACCAGAAGGTGCCAACATGAAGCCAAGGGGCGTGTGGCCTCTAAACCCATGTCAAGTCTTGGGGATACTAACTGGGGTCAGTGAGGGTCACTTTTGGCAGTGAAAGAAACGTTTAGCTTCTGTCGCTGAAAGACTTGAAAGGGGAAAGAGGAAAGCAAGGCAGCGACAGGAGTTGTGACACTGTTTTTGAAACACAAATGATTTTACGATTTTTAGAGAATGTTGTCAGGGTCTCCTAGGTCGGGGTGAATATTTTGCCTGCATGTCTGTATGTGCAGCACAAGTGGAGGGCATAAGGCAACATGGGGCCCCGGGAGCTGAAGTGATGGCTTGTGCACTGCTCAATCTGGGGGGGGGGGGTTGGGGTGGGAATCACGCTCAGGGCCTCTGCAAGAGCAACAGGTGTTCCCGGCTGCTGAGCCATCTCCCTAGCCCCTGTGTCAGTTACATTTGCATTTCCGTGACTCCAGTACAATGAGAAGAAGATTTTTTTGACTCACAGTTTCGGAGGACTCTCATCTGCTGTGGCAGCGGAGTCATGGTGCAGGGAGTGTGTGGGAGTCTGCTCATATCATAGGAGACTGTGAGGCAGAACATGGGTTTGGGACCAGCCGCCGGGCTAGAAACGTCAAAGACCCACGCCTAGTGAGCTCACCCCCTACTGGTCCCACGGCTGGTAGTAGGAGCAGGAGCAAAGACAGAAAATCTGAGGCAGTGGGCCCAACAATCCTTTCTGAGGGCACTTCCTCCAGTGACCTCAGGACCTTCCATTACGCTCTACCTCCTAACGCGCCCACCACCTCTCATACTGCCACACTAAGAGCAACACGTGAACGCAGAAGGGCACAGATATATCTGAAACGTAGCAATTGGCCTAAACAAGTAATTTTTCTGACACTATGAGAAATCTGAAGCCAGTCCGGGTTCCCGTGATACAATCAGCAACCCGATCTGCCGTCTTCCTACCTGCACTGTGCTTGTCTGCGCTCGTGAGTAAAACACGGCTCTGCCTTTGGCCTGAGTGAGCTGAGTAGGAAGGAGGAGGAGGAGAAAAGAGAGATCCCTATGCCATGACAGCAAAGCTTTTTTTCAAGCTTATGTGGCCAGTACGGTCCCACGGTCACCTGACTTTAAGCTGGGCACGTTGCCATCCCTAAAGATACGATGAATTCTGTTACAAGGGAGAAGAGGAGGAGGTATTTTATGAGCAAGCAGCCAGACATCAGCATCTGTATCAGTAGGCCGTTTCATCCTTTGAAGCTCAGTTTCACACACAGCACCTCCCTATTCTAACCCATCTCTTTCAGCCTATCAGAGGGACGCCCCATTTGCCTCTAGAATGAGAACTCTTCGTGAAGATCTCCAGGGATGTGAGAGGACTCGGTACATGCTACAGCAAACAGTCCGTCCATCACTGGTCTCAGCAGCTCCATTGGCCTCTTGGGCACCCCACTGTTCAAAGTAAAGGAATTGTGAGGCCTGGCTAAGATATTATCAGTTTAGAGTTTGGTACCCATAGCTCCCCACCCTTGGGATTCCCCCCAGATGATGCTCTTGCCCGCTAGGGCCTCCTTACCCATCTCCTCTTGGATCTGCTATTCTACTTGTCTGCTATCTCTACTGCATGCCCCTTTCAGAAGAGATGCCAGTGGTCTCTAAGAAGGAATGTTACAGTTGAGCAGAGTCTTAACCAGTCTGTCCCATGGCCACAGGGCATATCAGGGATGCTATCCTACCTAGTGGCCTGTGGCAGCCACCCCAGTGGGTTATCTTGGTCTTAGATGCACAGCATTGTACAAACTCTAGGGAGGACTGTCCACCATAAAGCCTGTGCAGGTTGAGCTTCAGTCAGGCCCCTGAAGTTAAGCAACATAGTACTGGTCTACAATGGGCCTTGTGTTTGAGAAGATGATGGGCAAATCGTACTATTGTCTATCAAGAGCCAAGCACAAGCCTGAACCAACTAACTGGTCAGCCAACCACAGGGCCTAGTAGAGCATCGGGTTTGTGCAAACACATTACGTTCAGCACCACTAACCATCAGTGATTATAAAATTTACACTGGGACTCCATCTCATCACTGTCAGAATGACGGGCTGAAAGCAACGCACCGATGAGAATGGGGACAAAGGGTACACTGATGCACTATTGGTGAGAATGTAAACTGGCACTACCACTGTGGAGATCGGTAGAGAGAAAACAAAACAAAAGACTAGAAACACACCGTCTGTAGGGCCCACCTTCCGCGCTTCTCGGTGTCCACCCACAAGACTCCTGCCTCGGCACTTCCTGCGGCACCACTCTCAACAGCTGAGCTATGGACCCAGCCTGGGTGTCCAATCAACAGGGAACTGCGTAAAGAAAATGGGTCTGTGTACAATGGTTCTGTTTTGTTTTTCCTTCGGCCATAAAGAAGGAATTTAGATCATTTTCTGGAAAGTGGATGTAACTGGAGATCCGCGTATCATCAGGTAAATTAAATCAAATTCAGAAAGGCAGATATCACATTTCCTCTCATTTGTGGGTCCTGAGTTTTAAAAGTACACAGAATCATATGACGTGAAAGTAGTGATGATAAACCCGAGACTTGCTGGTCAGTGTTTTCACCCAACTGTGCCTGTGGGAGAGTATCTGGATGGCACTGAGGTCGGGAGACCCATCTTGACTCTATGGGCAGGCATAGTCCCTCTTCGGTGGGGGGGGGGGGGGGGGGGGGGGGGAACACGGGACTCTCCCTTAAGTTGCTTCTGGCTGGATATCTTATCACAGCAACAGGAAAAGAAACTAAGATGCTGGGGTACAAAAGGGTAAGGAGGGTAAGGAGTAAGCGGGGTACAGGAGGGATGTGCTCCAATAACACTACATGCTTGTGAAAATAGACCTGTGTAACTCTGATGGTGACGATGGCGGAGGAAGTCAGGTCATCTCCTGGACAGTAAGAGGCAGTGACTTGGGGCAGAGCAGCCAGGGAACCTGCTGGCCCTCCTGAGGCCGACCTTTCCGTGGGAGCAGGAACCTGCTGTTGGCACTCCTCCAGCTGCTGAGCAGTGGCGGGCAGCTGTTGGGACCGATGAGGGAACTTGTGTGTGCAGACTTTGAAGTGGTGACTCACCGAAGGGCTTCTTCTCTGCTGTTATTATAGCTGCCCCTACAGCAAAACAGCCCTGACCCCTGAGGTATGAGAGTGACTTGGGCCGTCTGGGCAGGGATGGGGGAGGGGAAAGTCAGGGGTCATGCAGGACATGAGAGCTCGCACTCAGACACTGGGGAAGAGAAGTCACGAGGAAGACCGGTGTGCTCCTCCTCTGGTCCTTCAGTTGTGGCTTCAGGTTATTGGGTAAGTCTTTCCGGACCCTTGGGGTCAAGTGCTAGAAGCAAGCAAGACTGTTCTTATCACGAGCCTGTCTAAGCGTCTCACTTAGCAAATGATGTGTCACATCCTGACACAGCCCTTCTAGACTCCTCCCACACTGTGGGTCCTTGTGTGTGTGTCAAGAAGTCTGAGGTCCGCATCAGATGTCTGCTTCTGTAGAGTCGCCTTTTTTGTTTTGTTTTGTTTTTGTTTTTGTTTTTGTTTTCCTTACTGAATCAGAGCTTACTGAGGGACTAGACCAGCTAGCAAGCGAACCCCAGGCTACCTTTCCAACTGTAGCGGGTGCCACCACGTACAGCTTTTCTCATGGTGGTTGGGGGTGTGATCCTGAGTCCTTACAACTGAGCCTCCTCGCCAGCCCCGTTTTAGATTTCAAACACAAATTCCCTGTAGAGGAGCATTTGTGCTTGGCCCCTGTGGGCCATCAGGAGGAGCAGAGCACTCATTCAAGCTTCAGAGGAAAGCACAAAACCCAGAGCCCTGACCCTCACCCCCCCACCCCCCCAGGCACCACAGATCTGAGAAGGAACCTCAGTGTGGAGAGGTGTGAGGACAGAGAAATGAATGGCTCACCAGTGCGTCAGAAACGGGGATCTGAAGATGGATTCTGGTTTTGTTTTGTGTGTGTATGTGCCGACATGTATGAACATCCATGCGTGTACACATACAGATGTGGGCACACATATGTGTGGAAACCAGAGACCAACTTGGGGGAGGGGCTGTTATTCCCTGGGTATCGTCCCCCTTACTGTCATCTAGGCTTGTGATTAGGCAATGCCAACTGACCAGAAGCCAATTGCAAGGGCCTGCCTGTCTCTGCTTCTCCAGGGCCTAAACTACAAGCATGCGCCACCATGCCCAACTTCTTACATGTGTACTGGGGTTACACCAGTGTCCTCATGCTTGGAGCACACGTACTTTACCAACTGGGCTGTCTGCAGCCTCGGGAGCTTCTATATCTGCCCTTGCACCCAGAGTACAGCATCGAGACAGCCTCTTCTCGCGGCTTCCTGACTGGATTGTTGCTGCCTCCTCCTCCTCCTCTGCCACCGCCTCCTTCTCACTGTCTTCATCTGCTGTGACTTACCAAACAATGCAGTCAAGTCAGTCTCTCCTCCCAAGGCTCCAGTGCCTCTCAATGCCTGCAAAAAATAAAAAATAAAAACAGGAAGAGCCGGGAGAATCTTCCTCTGCTGGTTTGCCCCACCTGTCTCTGAGTCTCATGACTTTGTTCTAGAAACAGTTAGAGGTGAGGTGAATGAAAATTAAAAACTAAGAAGCCAGTCAGAGCTCTGTAGCGCCTTCCGTTTGTCGGTAGAGCTGTGACAACTCTGACGACAGGCATCATCAGTGGCCATTGCTGCTCTTACTGATACAAACCTGTTACTCAGGGAATTAGGGACTTGCTTCCTAAAGGGACAGGGTTGAAACTGAGACTCGAACGACACTTTGGTCATTCTCTTTGAACTTGTGGTGCAGATAACTCGGGCATAAAGGATCTCAGTGATCCGTTCTTTTTTTAGCCATCCTGTGCTCTAGTCAAGTTTTGAAAGGCTGGGGAGAACATGTGATTTTTTTTTTTTTTTTAATATCCTGGAGTATTTTTCCAGGCCTGGGCAGCTCGTGGGTCAATGCACAGCTATTTCCGTATGTGGACAGGGTGGGAGAGCACCGTCAGGTCAGTTCACGGTGGGCCAGGGCTGGCTGGCTGAGCTGGTGGCTACATGGCTTGTTCCTTCTCCCTTTCCCTCCTCCTGCTGTCCCTTATATCCCCCGGAGAACTGCAGATTTGCTTTCCAGACCCACTTGTGTCTACTTGCCTGTACCCGCGGCATGGGGTTTATTCTGAGCGCTGCTCCCTTTAGTTGTGAAAGCCTGGACTTCCCCACATCGCCCGTGTAGCAGACAGGTATGACCCACTAGGCATCTGGGAGTAGTTCAGGGGAATGCACCAGGGAGGAGCAGCTTTGGAATGCAACCATCCAGAAAACAGATACCCCACAGTTCCGGCTGACACCGGAAGCCTCCCGGTTTTCAAGGCTTGGGTCCTAGAGTAGGGCTCCTGTGAGGAGGTGTCCATGAATCAAAACAGGAAACAGTCTGGGCAGGCAGCTGCGGACTGAGTTCACAGCCCAGCTCCATCGCCACCTGTTGCCTTCCACCATGTCCCCCTTTGCAGGCACGGGGCCTGAGGGTCAGAGGGCCAGAGTGAGTGAGTTGGGCTGGATGGCTTCTGTCCCTTTCCCCAGCTCTTCCCCGCTCAGTCTGTGCCCTGGCTGCTTCCCAGCCAGCACTGTATGAATGAGCTCCCTAGCTTCCTGACTTCCTCTTGTGTTCTCTGCTCAATGGGCACCAGGGAGAGATAGAAGGAACTATTGATTCTCCTGCTCCACCCTGTGATGTCACCAAAGATCTGGGCTCTTGGCAGTGCGTCTAGTTCCAGGGACCTCTCTTTCATTGACCTTCCCGCCTAAAGGAGTAAGTGTGCCCCTGAGACCGGCCCCAGGGCCTTGCACCCCGGCCCTGGCTGTAAATGGGCCCCTTATTGAACTCCTCACGTTACCCATTTTGAGAGTTGCCATCTGCTTCCTGCCAGAACCCTGGTGGTTAAGATTCCTAAGATCTGATTTGAAGAGATGTGAATGCACGGAGGGAACAGCCAGCCCTCTGGGGCTCCTGTGTTTTCATCAGCGCCACCTGATGGTTCGCCATAATCCTGGGAGACAAAGCCTGGTCTAAAACAGACCTCTAGAGCAAAAGTTCTCAGCGTGAGGGTCACTCTGAGAGACACAGGCTGTTGGAACTTGATTCCCAAAGAGTGTGTAGAAGGCATGCTGCCTACAGCTGGGGAGAGAGCAAGGAAGACCACCTTACTGAGGCAGCTGGACACCCTCCCCCCGACCCTTGCCCATGGACCTTGAACTTACCCACTGAGCTTTCCTTTTATTTCCAACCCTAGACTGCTCTTACCCTGACCGTGCACAGCCGCTGTGAGGTGCCTATGATGGTGCACGTGCCCTGCCATGTGGATGTGACGTCTTGGTGTAGGTAGCATAGGAGGATCATAATCATAAGTTGCCCTCATTGTGATGATGTCATTGGTGGAGCCTGTGGCCACGTGGGCCATCACCTCTGCCCTGTCCCTGTTGGTAACTCCTTTGCTCTTTCCTGGCATGTGCACCGCTCGCTCATCCACGTGTGAAACACGATCTCAGGGATTTGTGTTCCGCCCTTCAGAGTCCCGGGACCATTCACACACAACCCTTCCAAGAACAGCTGCTTCTAAGCAGGTCCAAGGGAGTAGGGTAAAAATTAAGAATTTTAGAGCCAGGCGTGGTGGCGCAAGCTTTTGATCCCAGCACTTGGGAAGCAGAGGCAGGCGGATCTACAAAGCAAGTCCAGGACAGCCAGGACTACAAAGAGAAACTTCTGTCTCAAAAAAACCCAAAATAAAATAAAATAAATGAATAAAAATTTATTCATTCTCAATTATTAAAGTTAGCAGTTTTTCAGTAAAGAGAACTACATTTCTGAAAGTTATGCCGTGTAGTTTTCTCTAAAAAAAAAAAAAAAAAAATAGAGATTTAAGGACCATTTATCCTATCCTCTTGACCCCATTAATAGTATGCCAGACCACATGCACATGTGCATGTATGATGTGCGTGTAGCATGATTGGAGAACCTAAGGGAGAAAATAAAGGGTGGCAGCCAGGCCTGGAAAAGACACACCATTAAATGCCGTGAGAGGCACACGCTGCCCTAGTTTCACTTTCCTGATGCTGTGATAAAAATCCCCTGACAGAAGCAGTACAAGAGGGAAGGGATTGTTGGGCTCACGGTCTTCAGAGCAGAGAAGCCACAGGGACAGGAGCCTGAGAGGGCTGGTCACATCACATTCATAACCAGGGACAGAGATCAAGGAATGTGTGTGTGTGTGTTTGCTGCTCAGCTCACTTTCCCCTCTTTATACAGTCTGGGACCCACCCAAGCCCCAGGGAATGACGCTACCCTCAGTGGGCAGGTCTTCCTACCTCCATTACTGTAACTCCTCACAGACATGCCACCTACAAACCAAGCTGATTTACACAATTCCTCATTGAGATGCCCTCCCCAGGTGTATCTAGACCGCGCCTTGTTGACAGTTAAGACTCACTGCCACACACCGCCAAGGGGCATTTACCAAGCAGATGCTGGGGCTGATGCACATAGCATTATGAGTAGATCTTAAGAGCAATTTATCGTGGGGGAAGGAGGGACGAAGCATACAAACCGGCTTTTCCACAAGCTAAGCATAGGTGCTCATAAAAATGCAGTACACATTTCGAGTGCAAGGACACAAACACTAGAGCCACTCTGATCACATCATAAAGTTTTCCTGTGGGTTGAGGGAGATGGAAGTTAGCCTGTAGGGCTGAAACGGAAGCTCGCGTGCACCGAGGGCCTCGGCATGGTGTCAGCCGTGCAGCACGTGCTAAATAAATGGAACCTCTGTTCGTAAGGTAGAAAACAAGGTCCTCAGCGTGTTCCGCAAGAAGCCTGGAAGCCCGTGTGTCTTCCCCTGACTGTGTAGTGGCAAACCACAAGTGGTTAATGGAACAAAAGTCCCCTTTGTAGGGTCAGAGCACAAAACACAGCACAAGCCCTGCCTAGAAACCGCATGAAAGGAGAGATGCTGTGAGCCACCCTCCAGGCTTGCTTCTGAAAGCATCACCTGGGAGCACCTGCCAAGAGGGTGAGCGTCCATCACGGCATGCAGGAGCGCTCCAGACCGTGGCTGCCTGTTAAAAACTGCCCGATCAACACGTGCAAAACCGTAAGTAGGCTGCTCAAAACAACGCGCTCTCCACCCTCGCCCCCACCAGCTGAGTAAATGGTATCCTGTGTCTGTATAACCACATCTTACCTAAGCTACATCTCTGTATTCCTTAGCTTTGTTTCTTGGTGTGTGTGTTTGTGTGGTGTGCATGTGTGTGTGTGTGTGCATAGGTGGACATACACGCAGGTGTGTGCACGTGCATGTGGAGGCCAGGGAGTCAGCGCCTGAGTGACTTCCCCTGTTGGTCTCCACCTTATCTTTGGAAGTGGGGGTCTTTCACTGAACCCAGCGCTCACCGTATGGCTACACTGGCTGGTCGGCGTGCTTCAGGGAGTCCACGTGTCTCCACGCCCCACCCTTTCTTCCCACTCAGTTTCATATGGGATTAGGGATTGGAGTCAGGTCCTCGTTGCTTGGCACTTCACCCACTCTGCCATGCTCCCAGAACCCCAATTATTCTTTCCTAATGTTTCAGGGAACTGTGTTTTCATTTTGCTATAAAAATAGCATCAGCAGGGCTGGAAAGATAGTTCAGTAGTTAAGAGCACTCACTGGCTGCTCTTCCAGAGGACCCTGGTTCAGTTCCCAGCAACCACATGGCAGCTCACAACTGTCTGTAACTCCAACCCCCTTTGGCCTCTTCAAGCATTGCATGTGCCTGGTACACATACACCCATGAAGGTAAAGAACCCATACACATGAAGAGGCAAAAAAACAAAAAACAAAAAAAAACCTCTAAAAAAGTAGGAGTCAGTTTTAGAGAACAGGTAATAGTTTTTGTTTTGTTTCGTTTCGTCCTGGTACTCACTCTGTAGACCAGGCTGGCCTCAAACTCACAGAGATCCACTTGCCTCTGCCTCCCAAGTGCTGGGATTAAAGGCCTGTGCCGCCTCCACCACGTGGCTGACAGGATAATATTTTAATGAATAAGTATACTGGACTCACTGCTCAGCGTCCCCTTCCTGTCACATTTAGGTGCTTCCCACCTGTCCCACTTGTAATAACTCATAGAAAGGACCCATGCTGCATATGGCTTCTTCGTGTTTTAGCATAAACTCTCAGGATACTTAGGCCCTGGGACTGCACAGTAAAAGCACATACATTAGCATCACTGGGCTGGCGTAGTAGCACACACCTTTGATCTCAACCCTCAGAAGCAGGGGCAGGTGGATCTCAACTTGAGACCCGCTTGGTCAACATAGTGAGTTCAAAGCCAGCTAGGGCCACACAGGGAGACACTGTTTGCTGTTTGTTTGTTCGTTTGTTTGTTTGTTAAGAAAGAAAGAAAAAAAGAAAAGTTGGGCATAGTGGTGCATGCCTTTAATCCCAGCACTCAGGGAGGCAGAGGCAGGCAGATTACTATGAGTTTGAGACCAGAGGCAGGTGGATTACTGTAAGTTTGAGACCAGCGTGGTCTACAGAGCAAGTAGCAAGACAGCCAGGGCTACACAGAGAATCCCTGTCTCCAAAAACCAGAGAGACAGAGAGGCAGATCTGCAACTCTTGGAAGACTCCCAAATTGTTTTTCAAAAGAATAGTAGCAGCCAGACATGTTGACGTGCACCTTTAATCTCAGCACTCAAGATGCAGGCAGATCTCTCTGAGTTCAAGGCCAGCCTGGTCTATAGAGTGAGTTCTAAAGACAGCCAGGGCTGTTACACAGAAAAATCCTGTCTGGAAAATAATAATAATAATAATAATAATAATAATAATAATAATAATAATAATAA
>OU015755.1:4598781-4613702 GCA_907169655.1 Acomys percivali | reverse complement strand
AATAATAATAATAATAATAATAATAATAATAATAATAATAATAATAAAAAAATTAAAAAATCCTGTCTGGAAAATAATAATAATAATAATAACAACAACAATAATAATAACAGCAACAACAAAATAAAATAACAACAACAAACCAGAGTAGTAGTCTTTTCCCTGGCGATTTATATTGTGTTGCTGGCTTTTGTCATTGGTGGGCTGCTACTTAGACTAGCTAGCTACCTAGTTTGTTAAAAAAAAACATAGGCACTCTATAGCCCAGGCTAACCTGAAGCTTATTTTGTAGCTTGAGCTAGCCCCCGATTTATGGTTTTCTTCCATCCTCAACCCCTCAACGCTGGAACTCCAAGCCACCATATCCAGCTAAATGGATTTTTCTTCATAAAGAAACAGATGCCAACTCACTGGTCTCTCTGTTTATTTTGTTAGCCAAATAAAAATCAAGATTCTCCTTTTTGGCCAAATTCAAGAAATTTCACAGCATTCCATAATGAAAACCATATCAAACCCAGGACTTTGAGAGTAGACAAGCCAGGTTCAGGGCCCTGCCACGGTGATGCTCTGGGCAAACACATCTCTTGAGCACTGTGTTTTGTGCATTCAAGCTGTGGGGACTGTGACACCCACCTTCCGGGTGCAAGACTTAAGACCACAAATGGACACCCGGAACAGTGACCTCGATGCTTCTTGCTTTCTGTAGCCTGGGGCTAAGCAGGGGAACTGAGTGGCTACCATCCTGCCCTAAGACTGCCTGTAGCCTGCCAGACCCAGCCCTGAGGCTGGCTGTTTGCTTCCAGGCAGGGGCCCCTGTTTGCAGGCTGCGGCTGTGTCCTGCCAGGAGCTGGGAACACTGGAGCCCTTGTTCTGGCATATCTGGAAACCAGCTTCCTGGTTTTCCTGGTGCCGTGCTGTTGTCTTAATCAGCAGCAGGAGGGAAGACGCAATGCTGGGTGGGTAGCCTGTGTCCCACAGCCATGCAGTGAGAAAGTCTGCCCTCTCTTCCAGGGACTGCATGGGTCACAGAGTCTCAGAGCTTTGTGACCTTGAACAGGGCCCTTACGCCAGGTTTACTTACCAAGGGGAGGGAACACAGGGACAGCACTGGTTGTAACTCAGGATCCGACATGCCTGTGTGTATGCTGACCCTGGTGCATTTAAAATATAAGGCTGATTAAACATTAAGCTTTCATTTCCCCAGAGTGTGTGCATCACACATTTCTGCTCTCTTCACATTTTTGGACAAGCCAGACTCCTGAGTCCACTCAGCAGCCACAGAAGGGACTCTCGGCAGATGACTTGGTCTCTCTTTAGTTCAGGTTTTTAGCATCTACAGAATAGGAAAGTAACAGTAACTGCGTCACTGGGGTATTATGACCTGTAAATCAGGTCTTAATAGCTTTGGGTCCCACCCTAGCCACGCAGTGCTTAACACGCAGCCTACAAATTTTACTTGCTAAACACCGAACCCCATGGTTCACAGGCTTAACTTTTCGTCAGAGAATTGGCAGTTCCTTTTAAACACGACCTGAGGCAGTTTCTCAGCTCACTAGAAGTGGATTAGTACATTAAAAAATAATTTTTCCACAAGAGTCTATCCAGTGTGTCTCTAAATGTCTGTTATAAAATAAAAATATGCTCTTCCTATCTGCTTTGGCTTATAAAATTCAGGGGTGGGGGTAGGGTGTTTGGCTTGATGCCCCTTGGTTTCAGGGAAGACACAGACAGGCTGCCCTGTGCCCTTCCACAGAGCAGAGGTGTGGGGTGTCCGCTCACCATTTGTGAATATGTTCCCTGCTGTCTGGTGGGTAGACAGTCACTAGCTGGTTCCAAGGTTGGGGACTCTGGGAAAACAGACTGACGGGATAGATTTGCAGCTGGGAGTGAGTTTGATAGATGCAACATTGGCCGGTGCTGTTCAAGGATTGTTCTCTGAAGAACAGAGTGAATTGGATGCATTATGGCCATTTAAATCACAGAACACCCGTGCCAGTCTTCAAACCACATTTGCGCGGACGCGTGGCCATGAGCGCTGGATGCTTGTACACCGCGTACACCGCCTGCTGCTGTCCTCAGTCGCCGTCACTCCTGCACCCGCTTCGCTCGGGTCACTAAGAGCAGGGTGGAGCGCAGCATTCCTGGGTTTACAAATGGATGGGGGTAATAACATAGCTGCCGTTCATGGCGTATTTGAAACTGCAGGGCCAAGTCAGGGCTGCAGAGGAGCCCTTTTGTTTGATGATATTTTAGTTTCTTCTTTGAAAATGGCACACGTTTAAACCATGTATTTTTGATCATATCCGTCCACCACTACTAACTCCCTCTAGTACCCCCACCGCATCTCCTCCCAGCTTCATGCCTCCTAGTCTCACTATGTAGCTGGCCTCACAGTGATCCGCCCACCTCTGCCTGCTGAATGCTGGGATTAAAGATGTGCTCCACCATGTCTGCCTCCTCCCTTTTTTGTTGTTATTAGTAAAGCCAGACTTCATTTAGTATGTCCCATACGTATGTGTTATTAGTACCTCCCATACATACATGTATTAGTATGTCCCATATGTACATGTTATTAGTATGTGCCATATGTACATGTAATTAGTATTCCCCATGTGTGCATGTAGTTAGTATGTCCCATATGTACATGGGTATGGGACCATGTGCTGGAGTATAGACAGCTTACCAGAGGCCACATCCCCAGAGGAAAGTGACTTTCCCTCCCTCAGCTGCCTACAACTGTACATAGGTCTTCGACCAAGGACGGGGCCTCCCTGGCCTCTGCCTCCATCTGTGTTGACCTTGTGCTGACTTGTCACATGTGCTGTGAGTTGATGTGTGCATCGGATATACCACGTCAGAAAGTCAGCATTTCACAATGTTCTTTCCTGGCCACCAGCTCTTACATCCTTTCCTCCTACTTTTCCGCCATGTCACCTAGCTTTGAATGGAAGGAGGAGTCTTTATGCAAGAAACAGGCCCAGGAAACCAACTGAGGAGGAGCTAGGTTGTAGACTACCCCAGCCAAAGATGAAGGGTTGCGGTGCATTAGTGGAAAGGATGTTGGACACTGTGTGTGTATGTGTGTGTGTGCGTGTCTGAGAGAGAGAGACAGAGGCAGGCAGGCAGGCAGAAGCAGAAACAGAGATTTGGGGGCATGCATGCGTCACACCCTAGTGATAGTGCAGAGCACAAATGTGCTAGTTACATTTGGAAGGGAACCTGCCAGGAAGTCAGGGGGCCTTGTCTGAGGGGAATTAGCATGGTCACCGTGCCACAGATGCTCACCGACCGTCAGTCACCCATCAGTCACTACTGTGACCGACAGATCTAGTTCGTTGCTCCCATCCTGTCTTCAGTGGCATCATAGCCCAGCATGTGGCTCTACCATGTTGCCCTTGCTTGGGTCTTCTTATTAAGTAGTTATTGTAAGGGGCTGGAGAGATGGCTCAGAGGTTAGGCACGCTGGCTGCTCTTCCAGGGGTCCTGAGTTCGGTTCCCAGCCACCATATGATGGCTCATGGCCATCTGTGATGGGATGTGGTGCCCTCTTCTGGTGTGCAGGCGTACATGCAGGCAGAACACTGTATATGTCATCCTTCATGTTTTATTTTATTTTATTTTATTTTTTATTTTTTGGTTTTTTGAGACAGAGTTTCTCTGTGTAGCCTTGGCTTTCCTGGACTCACTTTGTAGACCAGGCTGGCCTCGAACTCACAGCGATCCACCTGCCTCTGCCTCCCGAGTGCTGGGATTAAAGGCGTGCGCCACCATGCCCGGCTCCTTCATGTTTTTATAGACTTACAATTTCTGTAAATAACATTTGGAGATTTTTCTACGGAGAACTCCAACATAGCTTTGATTTGCTTTTGTATATTTTATATTTTTGATGTTAGCATATGTCACAACTTTGAGTTTCTTCCCTTTTCTGAATGTTTTCCATTGCCTTGTGTATGGGGACGAAGTGTGCATGTGGTACATGTATGCTTGTGGTATATGCACGTGTGTGTTTAGATGTGTGTGCCCATGTGTGTCACATGCGGAGGCTAGAGGAGGACATGAGTGCCCTGCTCTGTTTCTCTCTGTCCTCTTCCCTTGAGATAGGGCCAGTCACTGACCCTAGAGCTGGGCTAGCAGCCATCAAGCCGCTGTGATCCTGACGTCTTCTACCCCCCCCTTCCCCACCCCAGTGCTGGGGTTATAAATATGTGGCCATACCCATCTTTTTTTACATGCAAGCTGGGGATTTGAACTCAGGTCCTCATGCTTGCACAGGAAGTGTTCTGACCACTGAGCCATCTCCTCAGCCCTACATGCTTATTTAAAACAAAAAACAAAAAAACTGACATTCCGCAACGCACTAAATGAATGTCAAGTTTCTCATAGATGATCGATATGCAACATGAGAGCATCTGAGCAAACCCCGCGCACACACACACACACACACACACACACACACACACACACACACACACACATCCTTCAGCGCTCCCACCAACGTGATGCTCTGTCCAGGCAGCAGCAGCTCTCCTGTCTAGTCCTTGATCTCAGCAGGAAGCTGTCAGAATTTCAGCAGGAGTATGACGAGCACCACAGCTATTTATAAATGTCACTTAGCAGATCCGGGAAGATCCTACCTCCGCCCTCCTTTGCAAGGAGTCTGTCGTAGATGGCTGTCGGCATTTACCATATCCACGCCCCTCTAAATCTGTGTGATGCCATAAATTCATGGGTTTGGGTTCCTAGCTTGGTTGGACTTAGAAAATGAATTTGTTCCTGATTTCTGGAAGGGCGTGTACAAGATGGCTGCTGTTTCCTTAGGACGAGTTTATATAACATCGATGCTGTTTGGTTCTTTAAACATTTGGGTCCTGTCTGCTAGCATTTTATCTTTTCACTAAGAAATCAATTGTTGGGCCAGGCATGGCAGCTCACACCTTTAATCCCAGCACTTGAGAGACAGAGACAGGAGGGTCTCTATGAGTTCATAGACCAGCCTGGTCTTCATGGGGAATTCTAAGGGAACCAGGGCTGTGTAGTGATACCTTGCTTCAAATAAGAGAAAACAGAAAAAAGAAATAGTCAGTCTTACTGATAGTCCACTGGAAATAACCCAAGCCACTCCTTTAGGCTGCTTTTAAGGCTTTTCTCTTTGTTTTTGAGTATTTTCCTCTTTGCCTGGGTACTCTCTTATTTTCATTTACTCCACAGGGCTTGTGCATGTAGAATCTAAAGCCGTGGTTAGTGACATTCTTTACTTTTGAAAAGTTCTTAGTTGCTGCTTTTTTTTTCCTTTCTTTAATTATTGCAGTGTGCATGTACGTGCGTGCATGTGTGCGTGCGTGCGTGCGAAAACAAACTGTGGTCAGGTCTTCCCTACTGCTGTAAGGGTCCTGGGGATGAAACTCAACTTGCCTGGCTTGGCAGGCAGCGGGCAGCGGGTACTTTGGCCTCCTGAGCCATCACAATGGCCTCGCTGCCTTCCATTTCTTCTAACCGGTTCCCTTTCCCTCTCTGTCCTTGGACTTGAGTCACAGGCCTGTTAGTCCTTTCACCACATACCCTCTGTCTGTCTGTCTGTTTCTGACAGGGTCCCATGTCGTCCAGGCTACCCAGACCGATCATGGATCTGTCTGATTCCCGGCCGTTCCCCTGCAGATGGATCTCCCATATCCCCTCCTCCCGGGGCTGAGTTTGAAACAGATTCTGACCTCTCATCGAGTTCCCCAATTTGGCCTTCTCACTGAATTCCAAGTGCTGAATCCTTGGTTTTACGGTTTGTTTGTTTGTTTGTTTGTTTTTTCTTTTCTTTTTTAACCTTCTACAGTTTCTACATGTTCTTCTAGCTTTGTTCTGTCTCTGGTTTCCCTGGAAACTATCTTTTACCTCTTTGAACTCTTCTAAGTGTAATTTCTTTTAAAAATTTCATTAATGTGTGTGAATTCATATGCATATGTGCTGGTTCACCTGGAATATAGAAGCAGGGGATTGACTGGTACTGCCTTCCTCCTCTGTTTCTCCATGTTTGATCGCTTGGTATTGGAGACAGGGCCCTTCACTAAGCCTGTAGCTTACCATTCCAGCCAGCCTGACTGCCCAGTGAGTCCCCAGGGTCCTCCTGCCTCCACCCCTCCCCCAGCAGTAGTGTTATAGGCGTATACCACCACCCTGGCTCTTCTCTCAGAACCTCCATCTTACATAGCAAGCATTTTACCCATGGAGCCACTTCCCCAGCCTCAAGATGAATTTTTAAAAAATACCGACTGCCAGACAGTGACAACGCACACCTTTAATCCCAGCACTATGGGAGGCAGAGGCAGGCAGAGCTCTGTGAGTTTGAGGCCAGCCTGGTCTACAGAGTGAATTCCAGGACAGCCGGGGCTACACAAAGAAACCGTGTCTCGAGAAAAAAAATTTTTTTTCCCAACTGTCAATACTCACATCTGTCTTCCTTAAATGCTGTGTCTATTGCCCGTGGCTATACACGGAGCATGTTTATATTGTCTTGTAGACTTGGTTAGTTTTGATTAAATGTCAGACAACATAGGTGATAATTTATAGAAATAACCCTTGGTCGAGGCTGCCTTTCCTTAGGGAATCTTTATTCTTGCTCGGCACTGGACCCCGGCAGGATGTCATTGCAGTCTGGATTCAGGGGTTCAGGGGCTATGATGATGGAAAGAAGATGACTGATTGTAGTCTGCCTAGTTCCACAGGAAGTCAAGGTGCCACTCTTGGCCTCCTCTTCCAGAGCGGCAGGCATTCCTAGGGAAACAGCGTCACCCAGCACCACACACATCTCTGGGTTTCTCTTGAGTTGTGGTTTCATGATTCCTCATTAAACTGCTAACTTGCCGTATCTTCGAGGGAGGGTTTTTAAATTTGTTGCTTATGGGAGGGGAGGGATGTACATGTGTCATTGCATTCTTGAGGGCACGGGACAGCGCACGACAGTCAGTTCTCTCCTTCTACCGTGTATGTACTGGGGATCGAACTCAGGCCATCGGGCCTGTAGGCAGGCACCTTCACCCACTTAACCGTCTCGCCTGCCCCCAAGGAAAGTTTTTAAAATACTCTCCCCGCTTCTTTCGTTTTCACAGGCGAGTTAGTCCCAGTTACCTAAGCTGATATTTTTCTCCTAGGGTTTCAAGTGACCCAG
The DNA here is from genome assembly GCA_907169655.1 of Acomys percivali. Lineage (NCBI taxonomy): Eukaryota > Metazoa > Chordata > Mammalia > Rodentia > Muridae > Acomys > Acomys percivali. The sequence goes on along the minus strand of OU015755.1, from coordinate 4,606,546 downwards.
TTACTCACAGTGTTTGCGGGCTGAACTAAGGCCATTCGGAAAACTGTGCTAATATCCTAGCTCTCAGCATGTCTCAAGGTGACCTCATTTTGGAAATAGGGTCGCTGTGGATTTAAGTGGTGAAGGAAAGGTCAAATGGGAGTGTCAGACCCTTTATCTACTGTGACGCTTGTCCTTAGAGGAAGAGAAGATGAAGGAAGCAGAGACAGAGCCACAGGGAGAAGATGGAAGCTGAGATTGGACAGTTATACCGGTCAGCCAGAGGACACTGAGAACCTCAGGTCAAACGCCAGCAGCCAGCAGAGGCACTTGCCCCACCAGCAGCCGGGCAGCAGACGCCAGGCCCTCCAAACTGAGGTAGTAAATTCGAGTCACTGGAGAGTGGTGCTTTGACGTGTCCACCCTAGGAAATGAACACAGACCTGCCAGTGTACTGAGCACATCCGGCAAACCGCCTCATTAGGCACAGATCTCCTCATGGGAAGGTGGAAAGGCCAGGCTGGGCCAGAGAGAATCGGTGTTAGAGACCTGGTCCCTGAGAGGAAGCCTCAGGACTGTGTGCCCTGCCTCAATTTGGGTGACACCGAGGTGTCTTCATACTCATACCACCGTATGTGGGGGTACACGTGTGTAGCTACACTGTGTGTGTGTGCATGCCTGTGTGTACTGTGTGCAGATGTGCATGTGTGTGTGTGGAGACCATAGACTGACCTCAGTGGCTCACCACCTTGCATGCTAAGGTAGGGTCTCTCACTTGAGCCAGGAGCTTCTGCCACAGCAAGACTAGCCAGCCAGCTTGCTCCAGGATCCCAAATCTCCTCTTCCCAAAGAATGGAATCACAAGCTGCCGTGCCAGCCCAACACTCATGTGGGTGCTGGGGACCCACACCCCAGTCCACACTCCTGTGCACCATGTGGCACCTCTCCACCCCAGCTCCAAGTTTCTTTAACCTTTAAAAGTAGAGCTTAGCAAGATACGAGTAATATCATTAATTCAGAGTGAATTTTCCCCTGGGTCTGTAAAAGTAAGAAAGCACTTGTATGTACTATTTAATAATTATGGTACATCATCTTCCCTAAAGTGCCAGACACTTTCACTGTAATTATTTAGAGAATTAACTACTGATCAGTTGTCCTAAATTATATCCCAACGTAGATGAATAAATTTAGGCCTTGGGAAGTTGATGCCATCTAAATTGAAACGTAGCCCCACCTTAAGCAGCTTTCCTAATAAATCCATTTAGTACCCAGTGTGCTGAGTCATCAGATTCTTGTTTAGAGCCTTCAGAGGGGGTCTAAAGGCAGCTCTCACCCTCAGTCAGAGGCAACTGTAAGCTACAAAGCCTCCTTTCTCTAACCCATTCAGCCTTAATTGAAGTGGCCAGGGGTGGGGGGGTGGGGGGTGTGGTGTTGAATAATGCATGATTGAGGGAAGTGCTTGACAGTAGATACCTAGAAAAGAGCTAGGGGAGCCCAGGGCAATCAGGAACTGACAACAATGCTTATTGGCTGAGGGTTTTAGGAAAAAGGTTCCAGGTTTTGTAGCACTAACTCAAAAGCTCTAAGAAGGGTAAAGAATAGGGAGGCGCTGATGCAGGGGAGCTGGTGAAGGGAAGAGTGCAGAACCAGGGAAGACAGACACACACAGTATGGTGCTGGGGGTGGGGGGAGCTCGCTTAGCACCCCACCTCAGCATTCGTGCTTGCCCCTGGGTTTAATTCATCGTCTTCTGTCTGGCGCTAACCAAGTCTGATGCCACATAGACCACCCTGTTTTCCTGTAAGGGACCCACCTGGCCTCCAGAAATGCCACAAAATCCGATGTTTTAAGAGCACCTTCCCAGCCAGGCATGGTGGTGCACGCCTTTAATCCCAGCACTGGGGAGGCAGAGGCAGGAGGATGGCTGTGCACTGTGCTTTTGAGGCCAGCCTAGTCTACAAAGTCCAGGACTGCCAACCCTGTCTTGGAAAAAACAAACAAACAAACAAACTGTAATACAACTTGTGGTGGTGGCGGTGGCGGTGGTGGTGGTGGTGGTGTGTTATTCATCATTAAAGTGATGATTTGTACTGTAGCAATAGGCACACAGCTCTGAAAATCCCTTGTGGCTTAAGTGGGTCGGCCCCCACTGCCCTCCCCCAACAACACACACAGCAGTTAGTGTTTGACTTCAAGTGTCCTTGTAGGTTTACTCTTTTTAAAAGATTACCCGGTGGTATTTTAAACATCTGAAATCTGGTCTTCTCCATAGCAGACACATCATACTGGAAGTATTTAGGGACTTTGGGTACCGAGTCTTCAAGTGCCTACAGAGTACTTCCTCCAACAGAGAAACAAATGCTTTTTCCCTCTCTGGGAAAACAGCATTGAGGTTTTGCCTCAGGTTGATAGCACATGACAGGACAGAGTCTCTGAATATATTCTCACCTCCATCTTTATTTTAAAGGTGACGTGTGAAGTTAGAGAGTAGACTAGGAAGTCAGCGAGGCAAGTGCTGAGGGCCACTTCCAGGAGGGGGTATTTCAGGACAGCATGTTTTCTGACCCAGGCGCGGAGGATTTGGGAGGCTGAGGTTTGGAGAGCTGAGGGGTAGGTTACCCAGGGGACCCCTGCAGCTGAGGGGGGCTTTGCAGGGATGGGATGGGAAGAGGATTCCCGCTCGCAGGATGGTGCAGTGTGTTCCTGGGGCTCTCTCGGGTTAAGAGTGATGCTTTGCAGGGCCCTGTGGAAGACCAAGACGGAGGTCTGGCTTCTGCGAGCCAAGTGCCCAACAGCACAGTGGGAGAGCAGTCAGGTCCCAGAGAGAGAGAGAGAGAGAGAGAGAGAACTAATCTGAAGGTGGAAGTTACAGACACACAAACTCCCTCCTGTCTTGATGGGAGCTTTATATATTTCCCCCTGTCTACTGAAAAAAAAAAAAAAAACCACACACACACTCAGTGCTCAAGGCAACACAGATGCATTCTGCTCCGGTTTTGGAGGTCAAAATTCAAATAATATCACTGGTTAAGGACATGGGGCTGCTTACGGGCTGATTGATTCTCTCTGCAACCTCCAGGGCAGCTCCTTTGCCACCTGTCTGGTTTCCGAGGCCTGCAGCAGGCTTTGGCTTCTGGCCTTCTCCTTCATTCTGCTTTCTCTCTCCTTTGGCCTTTACTTTCCTCCTGTAAGAACCTGTGTGAGTTGTGTTCTCGTTCTTATCTCTCTGGAAAGGGCTGTACATGGCTGCTGAGGCTACTTATGATGGAAGCAGGTCCTCCCCAACCCCCACCCTCAGCTAATTGGCAAATTGATTTCTTCTGCCAGTCGCTTCCTGCTGCAGCTTCCTTTCTGACCCAGGCTGCACGGCACCTGCCGGCTCCTGTCCCTGGTGCCGTGTAGGAAGCATGAGAGAGCCTCTGGCCCTCGCCCGCCGCGTCTATGGAAGGTGGGCAGCCAAGGCACTGAGGGCTTTTCAGTCTGGACGCATCCTCTTCAAGGGCAGGACTTGGAGCTGGGCATGGCGGTACACACAGAGGCACAGAGTAAACTGAGGCAGGAGATCATGAGTTTGAGGCCAGCCTGTCTTCGGAGGGAGGGAGGGAGGAAAAGAAAGAAGAATGAGCAAGTAAGAGCAGGAAAAAAAAAGAGAGAGAGAGACAGAGAGAAGACAGAGGAAGAAGAGGCAAAGGAAGAGATAAGGAAGAAGGAGAAAGAAGGGAAACCCCGTATATAATGGCTCAAGTTTGTGAGGCCAGGCTAGCCTGTTGCTACACTGTGAAACCCTGTCTCAAAAAGCAGAGGAGCAGGAGGAAGAGGAAGAAGACCTTTTATTAAGGAAGAAAAGCACCTGGTTCTAGATGGTGCTTCACAGCATCTGCATACAATCCCTTCACCCCTTCACAGTCATCCCTTCACCCCCTCACTGTCTGTCACCCCTTCTTTACTCCTTCACTGTCACCCCTTAACTGCGAGCTCTTCAAAGCTCTGGGAGAGTTGGTGTGGTGCATCCCACACACAATTACAGAGTGGGGCAGATGCTCTGGTCTGGTGAGCACTCTGGGATATTACAGGGATCTAGCAGCTCCACCCCTTTCTGGTCCCGCTCCCTCCCTTGAACCGCCTTCAAACCTGCCTTGCACTGCACTTGCTCTGTCTTAAGGGCCAGAGTCTAGCCTACCCTGAGGCCTGTATGCCTGCATGCCTGCTATGAGGCCCTGTGAGCCTCACCAAGCCAATGCCTTTGCCTTGGGACATGGTGGAGAAGAGAGCCAGGAGAAATTACAAGGCAACTGTCCTCCACCTGTTGTGGTACCCTCCTGAGGATGAGGACGTTTCTTTATCTGGGGTCTTGATGTTCTCACCCCTCTGGTAAGGGAGCAGCTGACCTACGGGAGAGTGGTCCTTACACCTTCCCATACCCCACAGCAAGATCCTCTCTGGCCCTGTTGTGTTAGTCTTAGCTTCTGCAGGGTCCCGTGTAACTGAAGATTCCATGCCAGGACCTGGGGATGAGGAAGGACCTCAGCTTGAGAGAGGCACTAGCAGAGGCCTGCGTATCTAAGAGCCCTGGAAGCTGCTCTCTAGTTTTGATTCCCAAGTGCCGTACTCCAGACGAAGCCCCATGGAGTAGGATGTAAAGGTGGGCTGGGTCTCCAAGCGGAACTCTGCTGGTCAGGGAAGCAGTTCCCTGGGGCTCCGGAAGCTGCAGCAGCGGCTGAGATTCCCTAAGGGAAGGTAATTGGCTGAGAGCTCTGGCTGCTCCTTCCTCCTGTTTTGGGCAGGAAGATGATGTGATTTCATTAAAGGAACTAGCTGGCCTCCTCATAGCCTTGCCAGATGAGCCTTTAAATAGATGGCTGCTCCTCCTCCTTGCACATGGCTTTGCTGAGTTAGATGCCTCTCGGCCTTAGGGTCCCACGTGAGCAGCTGTCACTCTTTATCACACGATGTTGATGGAAAATAGCATTCCAGGTTCCAAAGGAGAGGTGTGTGCAGCAGCAGAGACCTGCCCGCTCGGGCTTGAAGTGAGCACTGCGAGGCTCTCCTTCTGGTCCCACACTCAGCTGGCAGGCCAGGCAGCAAAATTGGGTGGTGTCTCCAGCATCCTTCCAAACCTCTGTTGCGTTATTTTACACAACGTTACGACAGCTCAGGGCCATGGAAAGCCGCCCCGAGGAGCTGTGAGCAGGAAGGGGCCAAACCATACCCGGAGTTCAGAAAAGTATCATCAGACTCATGCAGAAGTCTCAGGGATGCAGGAACCCTGGGAGCTGATGGCAGGGGAGGGGGGGCAGGGGGGAGGGGAGGCCGGGGCGGTGCACACAAAAATAGAAATCATGGCTGCTCACGTTTCTAGTGTCTTGGGAGCGACATGGAAGTTGTCAGCTAGCAGAGCTTTGAGTTCTTCTCAGGAAGTCCTGAGAGCTGCCATCCCAACCAATAGTTCAAGTGTGTTCTGAACGTACCTGATCTCCCTGGCAGAGTGGAGCTCTGTGGAGGAGCAACTGCAAGCTATTTCTTATTCTGTGTTCAGTCCCCAATGTGTAATCTATTTTGAAATATGAGCTTTATGTGATTTCATCTAGAGAGGTTCCTCAGGGTCATTTGTTATTGTTTTCCCCATTTATGAAAGTACTGCGTCTTATAGAAAATCCACGTTAAGGAAAAAAAATACCTTTATAAAAGTTCTTTAAATTATTTCTTTAAAAGTCCTGGAAACTCAAACTGGATAATCGAAAACTGTAAGCCATCAAAGGTGACGTTCTGACATAAACTGTCAGCGAGGTGAAAATAAAACACCACACACTTGTTAGCCAATACAGTACCCAACCAATGGCACTAGATCAGGCTATCCGAAAACTCTGGTGTCAGGAAGGGAAAACACAGGCACCCCCATATGATGGCATCTGCAGAGCCAGGCTGAAAGCGGAAGGGTGACATCCCGCATGGAACAAAAGGTTACAAGCAGCAACTCCCCTGTTCCAGGGACAGAGAGGCCCCTGAGAAAGTAAAGGCACTTCCAGGCAAGACTGCTAACCTGAGTTCTATCTTCAGGGCTCCATGGCTGTAGGAGAAAAGCTGCTCCTGCGATTGTCATAGTGTGTTCTCTGACCTCTTCACTCATGCTGTGGCATATGCAGACACATGCACACGCGCCCACACACGCATGTATGTGCGCGCGCGCACACACACACATTCGTGCACAATAAATAAATAAATGTTAATAGGTAAAAAAGAAATTCTCCTGTTCCAATTTTCTCCTTAAAACTAAAAAGGGGAGAGGTTTTTGTTTGTTTGTTTGTTTTTATCATGTTTCAAAACTAGGAAAATAGAAAGCTGACCGGCATGGGGGTGGAGGCCAGAGGTCAGTGTCCAATGGAGTCCTCCGCGGCTCATCCATTGAGGCAGGGTCTCTCACTGGATCTGGAGCTCAGCATTTTAAGTAGACTGGCAGGTCAGCGGAGGAGGGGGCGGGACACGGGAAGGGGCGGGGGTGTTCCAGCTACCCGGCACCCACCAGCCAGCGTACCCTGCCCTTAATGGGTCCTGGGTCTCTTAGCTCAGAGCTTGATGCTTGTACAGCAGGCACCTTGCCCTCAGAGCAAGTTCCTTTTGACATTCAAACTGTTTTTTATTTGGTTGGTTGGTTTTGATTTTGTTATTGCTTGTTTTAAAGTCTTGAAGTAGGAATTTGATAAAATACAAACAAAATAAGGCTGTTTCATTATTTGGCCTGTGGAGAGGAGAGTACATGTGTCCTGTTCGTATGATAAAAATAAATTCCTCTTAGGCCCACCATGTGCTCCTTTGTCCATTTTGGTCTCTGCCCTGTGATTGGAATTGTTTACCCACGTTTTTTGTTTGTTTGTTTGCTTGTTTTTTTTTTAAAAAAGTAAAGGAAACAGGATGGTGAGCTCCAGAAGTAGTGGATCTCTGAGAGACTGAAGATGGTGCCAGCAGCCTTTGCCTCCGCTTTGTTTTGCCGTTGCCAGCTTTTGTACAGAGGATGTCCAAGAAAGGACCCCCCCCCAAAAAAAAGAAATGACCTCGATGGGCAGCATGTAAAATGTCCCCAGCTAATGTTGACCTTCCTATCTGTACAACTTGAAAATAACTCCAAAAGTAAATATTTGGGACCGGGCCTATTTTGGTCAGACAAATTCCAGTGTGATTTCTAAAATTAGGGGATCTGTGGGATGCATGTGGTTTGGGGCATCCTGCCGGAGAAGTTTGTCTCAGAGCTGTTCAGTTCCCTTCCTTATTGTTGCTAGCTTGAAAACAAAAACAAAAACAAAAATGCATCTGAGTGTTCCCTGAGGCTGCCCTTCTGTGTAGACCCAAGGCTGACGGCAGGAAGGCTCTAACTAGCTAGTTTTAGTAGGCTTCCCCCAACTGACGCAGAGTTGAGCCGCTTGCTGTCTGTCCTTTCCTCAGACTGCTGCCAGACTGGCCTTCTAAGAGCACAGCCTTCCTCCTGTCCCTCCGGGAGGCATTCATTGGCCACTGCCCTACAGCTTCTCCTGGTGGTGTGCACTTGGCAACCTGACAATTTAGGGTCTTCACTTTCTCCTAAATAAATTGTAACTTTTCGTTTCTCCCATATAAATGGCCCTTCTTATCCTCCCCTCTCCACTCTTCCCGCTCCGCTGCACTCTACATCCGTGGGCGGGCCACTGAGGCCAGGGGAAGCCTTGGCTGACCACTCCTAAGAATTAGCAGTGCCGTCTCTTCTCTCTCTCTCTCTCTCTCTCTCTCTCTCTCTCTCTCTCTCTCTCTCTCTCTC
>OU015755.1:4572027-4598771 GCA_907169655.1 Acomys percivali | reverse complement strand
CTCTCTCTCTCTCTCTCTCTCTCTCTCTCTCTCTCTCTCTCTCTCTCCATACCTAGCACAAAGGAAGTTGCAGATGTTATTTCTCTTTCCCACTCCCAAAGTTGTCCTTGACCTGGGAAAGGCAGGCCCGCCCAGCAGGCTCAGTGGCCTCCTCCAGTGCTGGGATTACAGGCTGTTTGTTCTTTTTTTTTTTTTTTTTCCTAGTTCCTTGACACGTAAAGATAGATTGTTTGCTTGCAGTCTTTCTGTAAAATTTATTTTATGTGTATGGGTGTTTTCCTTGCTTGTCAGTCTGTGTACTATGTGTGTGCCTGATACCTGCAAAAGCCAGAAGAGTGCTTCAGGTCCCCTGAAACTGGAGTTACAGGTAATTGTGAGTTGTAAGCTGCCACACGGATACTGGGAGTCGTACTGGGAGTCGACCCGGGTCCTCTGGAGAACAGCTGAGCCACCTCCCCGGCCCGTCTGTCTCCCTCCCATTTTCATGAGTTGGCCACAGCTATCTGCTCCTCTCAGGCCACTTCCACTCCCTGTGTCTTGGCATGTTGTGGTTTTGTTTATTTCAAGATCCAATTCCGCTGGTTGTTTCTTTTTTTTTTTTTTTTTAATATAAATCTCATATTTTTATTTTTTTATTTATTTATTAATTTATTCATATTACATCTCAATTGTTAGCCCATCCCTTGTATCCTCCCCTTCCTTCCTCCCTCCCGTTTCCCCCTCTACTCCCTTCCCCTATGTCTGTGACTGAGGGGGACCTCCTCCCCCTGTATATGCTCCTAGGGTATCAAGTCTCTTCTTGGTGACTTATTATCTTTCCTCTGAGTGCCACCAGGCCTCCCCATCCAAGGGACATGGTCCGATATGGGGCACCAGAGTCAAACCAAATAACTTAATAGAGAAATGGGGCTCAGAACTAAACAGAGAATTCTCAATAGAGGAACATCAAATGGTGGAGAAACACTTAAAGAAATGCTCGACCTCCTTAGTCATCAGAGAAATGCAAATCAAAACGACACTGAGATTCCATCTTACACCCATCAGAATGGCTAAGATCAATAATTCAACTGACACCACATGCTGGCGAGGATGTGGAGAGAGAGGAACACTCCTTCATTGCTGGTGGGAATGCAAACTAGTACAACCACTTTGGAAATCTATCTGGCGCTTTCTCAGAAAAATGGGAATACCGCTGGTTGTTTCTTTGGCGGTTGTTTACAGGTGCAGTGCTTGATCTCCACCCGCTGTGGGTCCCCCCTTTTCTCCTGCTGCAGAGTCTTAGGTTCATTCTGCTGTGGCCAGGGAAGAGCCAGGTGTGAGTCCCTCCCTTCACATTCTTACAACTTGTTCTGTGACAACACCTGATAGATTCCAAAGGACATCCTCGCACATGCATGAGAAGAATGTGTGTCCGGCGGTGTCTGGAATCTTCTCTCTGCATCGGATTCTGAAATATCATTGTGCTGTTGTCTGCTTCTCAGTCTCATCAGCCTTAGCTGTCTCCAGCCCTCTGATGTTGGGAACTTATGTAACTGTTATAAATCTTCCCACTGAATTTATCGAGTGTGTATGTGTAGGGGGGCACACCCATACAAATGCATGCAGAGACCAAATTTGGGAAGGCATTGGCTCCTCTCTCTCCCTCCCTCCCTCCATCCCTCCTTCCTTCCCTCCCTCATTGCCTTGTAACAGAATCTCTCACTGATCCTTAGGGCCAGGCTAGCTGGCCAGTAGGCTCCAGGTTTCCCCCCATCTCTAACCCCTAAGTGCTGGAGTCTCTGGTAGGCCCAGCCGTGCCCAGCTTTTTACATGGGTGCTGGGAAAGCAAACTCAGGTCTTATGCTTGCACAATAAGCATTCTTAGAACTGAGCCACCTCCCCAGCTCCTTTATCACACAGCGCCTTCTGTCTCTTGTGACAGATCCTGACTTAAGTCTGCGTTGTCAGCTCCACTCTGGTCTCATGCTGTTTGCATGGAACACATTCTCCCATCCGTTTGTCCTTAGCCTGTGCTTACTCTCCTAGGGCTCTGAGCGAGCCTCGTGCAGTTGGATCTTGATATTTCGTTCAGTCACTTTACATATTGTGATTGGAGCTTAATCTGTTTTACACTGAAAGTAACCATTAGTAGAAAGAGAATTATTATCAAATTCTTGTTTTCTATTTTACATAAGTTCGTTTCCCTCTGTGTGTCTCATTGGTCTTTTTGTGTGGTGAGATGATTCCATTCCTTTCTGTTTCTTTAGTTTCTCTCCTATAAGTATTGTCTTTGTGGTTGCCATGGAGATTACACAAAACATATTTAGTACTCACTCAGTCTATTTTAGGCCAGTAGACAAGGCCACTCAACCTTGGCATCGGCTTTAGGCATAATACAACAAAATTGGTTTTTAAAACCCTTTCACTTTAGCCTTCATTTATAACTTCAAATAGAATTAACTAGACGTGGTGGATATATATTTTGTGAATCTAAGGAAACTCATTCCCAGTGCTATTTTGTTTTAGAATTTGGTAAGTAACTAACTGTGATATTTGTCTAGAAGCATAAAAGGTTAGGCTAGCCATGACATTTTCAAATACAAATGTAAAGAGGGGCTCTACTGCTATTAAATATAGGACAATAAATCTATACTCACAAGGTGCGGTTTCCTGGCACACAAAGGGGAGTAGATCAGACTAACATATAGAACAGAGCAGCAGGCTGAATAGGTTCGCAGGATGGCCTACTCAATAAATAATAGGATATTGGGTTAGTGTTTGGGGAAAATGGACATTATTTTATCCTGAAAACCAGAGAAAACCCCAGGCAAAGAAATGTTCACTTAAAATAATACTAGCAGAAATATATAAATAATTAGTGTGCCATACAAGGCGGAATAGAACTGTCTCTGAGAGATTGTTAGACGCAGGGCTAGGTACGCAGTTCAGTGCGACAGTGGTAACACGCTCACACATGGGGCCCTGGGTTTGGTCCCTAGCACCTCCAAAAACAAAGGGAGGAAAAATTGTTAGAGTTGATGCTCTGGAAACTTCACATTTCTGCCTATCCATAGCTACTCTCGGAGATTTTAGCTGGCCTCAGACATGCTGTTTCCTACACACAGCACTGTCAGCATGACAAAGGGAAATTACATAGAAAAACAGGATCCCTCAAAGTATAGCTTTACCCCGATGATTCTCAAAAGAAATAAAAATGCTCAAAAAGCGTCCAGGAGGCTGAGAACTTGGAGGACAGTCAGAGAGGTGCAAATTAGACTCACAGCAAGTTACACCTGTCGCCTTTCAGGCAGGCAGAGGCAGTGTGTAGTAGGCCACACCAGCACCAGGGCTCCTGTTGGCACACCAGAGTGGACACCCTGTGCGCGTGGGCGTGCACATCATTCTGGCTGCCCCATTGGCAGATTATCCACAAGCATCAAGGACAATTTTCTAGTCAGTTCTCTCCTTCCATGGTGGGACTCTGGGAATTGAACTCAGGTCTTTGGGCTCATTGGGCAAAAGGCTCTAACCGACTGGCCATTTTTCCAGCCCAAATTACCTTAAAGGGATATTACGCAACACACACACACAAAAAAAACCCTGAGCACTGCATTGTCTCCACAGCACTATTTTTGCATTATTGTTTTCATGAATATACAATATGCAATTGTTATTTTAATACACAATACAAAACCCTACAATGCCAGGAACAGTGAAAACCCTCCCTCCCTCTCCCTCCCACTGTCCTTCATTCTCCTGATTTCTCTTTCAGGAACATTTGGTCCTTTGTCGTACCTTCCAGGGATGCTCTCAGCACATAGAACATGAGCATATATGTGCATTTTATTTTAGTTTTGAGCTTAGAAGTTTATGAGCGTAGGATGGAGAGATGGCTCAGTGGGTAAAGCATTTGCTGCCATGCATAGCAACCGGAATATAATGTAGAGGACCGACATGGTGGGACAGGAGAATCGGACCTCCACAGGAGGAACACACACACACATGCACGCACGCACACACGCAAATGTAATGACGTCATTTTTTAAGGCTTCCGGTAGTGTGTCACATGCAACATATGCAGACTGACTTTCTCATTTGAGGCACCTCCATGCGCGTCACTGGACAAGGTTGTGAACACAGACCACTGGGGTGTGAACAAACTGCTCTCTACCACCTTTGTCGTCATCTTAGGTAAAATTCCGTAACTTCTTTAGGGTACAGCAGCTAGCCCATCAAAATGAGGGTGTGAAAGGATCCGTTTCATGAACTAGAAACTAACATTGTAGGTAATATTTACCACATTTTCCATAGGAAGAATGATATAGACTGTGATCATTTAATCATAGCAGAGTATCGCCCACTCCCCCCCGCTTCCCCCCCCAAAAAAAGTAATACTCACTCCAGTCCTGTGAGCCAGAAATAGTCACCCATAGCATGTTGGTGCACTTTACCTAAGCTTGGATTAATTGTTTTTTGTTGTGGTTGATGGGAAGGTTTTTATTGTGGCTGCGAGGAAGAGCGCAACCAGGGGCATCTGGAAGAAGGGTCCAGATCAGGAAGAGGAAGTAAACACGGCCAGCGGATGGGACCAGGCTTTGGGAGGAGAGGGTCATGGAGAGCAAGAGAGGGGGACCAAAAGAGGTAGACAGACAGGGGCGGGAGAGAGAGAGAGGGGGGGGTGTTGTGGGGGAGAGGGAGATAGCTTGGCAGGCCAAGGGCATGTCATCCAATCACGAGGCTCGCTTAGGACCTCCAGAACCCATGCAGAGCCAAGAGGGCATGGTGGCTCCTGGTGCTCAGGAGGTGAAGATGGGGGTGGCGGGTGCCCTAGAGCAAGCTGCTCGCCAGACTAGCTGCAGGGTGAGCTCCAGGGGTCGGTGAGAGAATCTGCCTCAATGAATAAGGTAGAGAGAGAGACCAAGAAAAACACCCATTGTCAACCTTTAGCCTCCCCACGCATGCTCAACACACACGCACACGTGCACACATACCACAAATGCACATGTCAAAAAAAGTAGCAGGGAACTATGAGTTGGGCGCCCGGAATGGAGAACTGGTCCAATGTGGGTAGCATGGATGGCAGCCGCTTAGAGGAGTGTGGCCAGAAGGACCTCAACAGAGTTGAGACTGTTGCACTATTGGACCCAGCTCTCCCATGGCAGGATGCAGTTCCTCCTGTTCAGTGTTCTGGTTGCTCCCATCGTTCTGCGCCTTGGTTCATTGATCCAGTCATTAACATTCAGTCTCGGGTATTTGAACACTCAGTCCCCTGTTGATGACGCTGTTTGGGGGTGGGGGTTGGTGTTAGTAGGTGCAGCCTTGCTGGGGTAATATCACTGCCAGGGAACTGAGTGTGTGTGAGGGCGGAGGGGAGTGTTCTTCACAGCTAAAATCCTCATGACACTTGACGCTCGCTCTCCGTGCCTCGTGTTTATGGTTAGAGGATGTGAACTGTCCGCTTCCTGCTCCGGCTGCCATGTTGTTACTTCACCTTCATGAACTCTTTTTCCCACTGAAAACTGGAGCCCAAATCAAGTTGCCTTGGTCAGGGTGTTTTATCCAGCGATGAAAGTGACTAATTCAGCGCCTACTCTGGCAGGCCTGTGGAACACCAGCATATTTAAGCACAGGACTGTGAACAAGACTGCAAGGTCCCCAAAACCCCCATAGCCCACCTCCGAGAGTTTATCCAGCCTGTACTGGACCCACTCCTGTACACACAGGGCTTGCTGGAGCTGCCGGGTGTTGATATGTATAACCACTGCATCCGCCTCACTTGCATTTTTACCGCTCTAGCTTCATTTCTGTTGCCATGGTAAAAACACCGTGACAGAAAGCAACTTATGGGAGAAAGGGCTTATTTTTGTGCCAGGCCCTACTCCGTCATAGCAGAGAGGTCAAAGTGCAGGGAATTAAAGCAAACTGGTCACATCCACCATCATGAGCAGAGAGAATGGTGCACGCACGCTTGCTGCTCAGCCAGCTTGCTCCACAGAGAGCCGTGCCACTCGAGCTCAGGCTGGGTCTTCCCCCACCCAATCAAGACAACCCAGCACACGCCCCACCCAGACACACATGCCCACAGGCCAGCCTGACCTAGAGAGCCCTTCCGTGGCTTTTCCCACCCAACTTGTGTCAAGCTGACAGTTAATTATCACAAACACCTCCTGTGACATGTTCCTCCTTCTGCGTTTCAAACAGGTTGTGGCCAGCCATAGAAGGGGCAGTGCGTGAGTGAATGGGCCGTGCCTCCCACGCTTCATGTCTGTTTGCTGGATTGCTCATTTTTGTTCAGTTAATAAGGAACACCGTTTATTTGATTACTGTTAAATTTTAACCTGTGTTTCTATTCAGCTGCTTAAATCCTTTGTGCTGTTAGTTACCATGGTTTTCGGTGTAAAACAACACTGCCTACAGTGGTGGCTCACATAAACCTTGCTTAGGAGCCCGCTGAGTATCCCTGCTCATGGGGACCCAGAAAAGTGCTGAGGCAAGGAAGGGTGTTCCAAGGTAGAGCGGGGGCTCTCAAGCATCATCGCTGAGAGGCTTGCCCTGGATACAGTGAGGGCACGGTTCTGCCCACCATGTGGTTTCCTAGCGAGACCTGGCTCCCCTGTAGTTCACATGTGCTGACTCTGAGGTGAAGATAAGGAACGCAGACGTCCCTGGAAATGACCCCCAACATACGGGGCCGGGGCGAGGGGTGGGGGGGGGAGCACTAGGCAAAGGCTGGTGCTGGGAATCTCAGTGTGTTTCTCATGGGGAAATGGGCTGGTTATAACTGTACTATACACTGTGAAGAGCAAAGGGGGCTTATATAAAAGGACCTCACACAAATACACTCAACAAATGTTACCTCAGAAGGAAGCAGTCAGCTCACTGCCAGCTTTGAGTTCCCAGAAGCACCCTTTCAGATCCCACCCCCCCCCCTCTAGAATCCACTGATAAAACAGAGGCTGGTTGGATATCTCAAAAGGTGACTCTTCTCTTGACCAAATCTTTTGAACTCTGTGTGGGCTGCGGCCCTGCCTCTCTCTCCGCTCTGGACACTCCCACTTTATTCCAACAGAGGGGAAGCTGTGTTTGTGGGTGGCTCTGTCGGGGGCCAGGAAAGGAATGCAATGTATGTGTTTGCTGCCCAGAATTTCCTGTTAGACACCCATTCCAGACCACAGCCTGGGAGGCAGCCAGAGATAGGAGCCCGTTCTAGGAGGGAAGAAAGAAGCATTCATTCTGTGTTGGCCTCCGCGAAGGCCCTCACCCTCCTCTTTAGAGGGTGCATGACGTAGTTGTGAATTCAGCAGTATGGTCTCTTTAGGAGAGTAACTCGTGTGCCCTGCTCTCACACGCCTGTAAGTGGCATCGACGTTTCAGCCGCAAGAACCATCCAGCAGGACGCTGTACACAGGGCTTGCTGACATACGTCTGCTGTGCGGCGCTCTCGTGGGCGTGGTGGGGCATACAGGTATAGACACCTCCCTGAGGAGAACGTTGGCGCTCCTGCTCATCCGCTTGAGGTAGCCTCTGAACCCGGAGCTGAGCTAGCAGCCAGCAAGCACCCTGTCTCCATCCCTCTTAGTGCTGGGTTACGGTCCCTTTTGGAACGGGTGCTGGGCATGTAAACTCACGTCTTCATGCTTGCCCAGTGGGTGGGTTCCCTTACTCACCGAGCCAGCCCCTCCTGGCCCCTGGATTGCTTGAGTTTGATAAGAAAAAGGCATCTCGTAGGGTAGTTTTGGGTGCTGTGTCACGTCACCAGCCGAATCTGTACCTTGTTGTAGGAAACCGGAACTGGGTGGCAGCAAAGAGATTGTATTCCCAACTATTGCAATAGGGGGGAAGAGCCCTCAGTCCAGACCCTCGGTAGGGTTTGGATGCAACATGGACAAGCAGAGTAGAGGTTATGGCCGAGCAGAGTAGATAGAGGTCAGTGAGAAGTCATCAGGAGTTAGGGGGTTCTGCCTTAACTAACTGTCTTTGTATGTGTGGGTGTGGGTGGCGCCATAGCACACGTGTGGAGGTCAGAGGACAGCTTGTAGGAGTCAGCTCTCTCCTTCTGCAGTGTCTGGAGAATGAACTCAGGTCACCATTACCGGCTGATCCATCCCGAGGCCCACCCTATCAGGGTTCTTGATGAAGACAGGCCACGGCTCCGAGTCGTCGTGTGAGGAAGGGTGGGTATTGGAAGTGCTCCTCTGTGAAGGCGCAGGGACTCTTGTTGAGGTCACCTCACCGCTCCTTGCTAAATTTGGGCTTCACAGAGAAGCGCATGGATGGACTCGGGAAACTCTGCTGTTGGGTTGAGCGAAGGCGCCTTGTCAGCGATGCACTAGTTTTCTTCTGACTCTGCCGTCAAGGATGATATGGCCCCTGTGCCAGGGAGAGGCAAGCCTCACGTCATGGGAACTAAAGGCAGACCTTCACGTTCACTGATGCTAAGATGTCTTTACTGTGTGTGTGTGTGGGGGGGGGGTGAACGACACTTTGTGTTGGAGTTTTAGCAAAGTCGACCGCTGCTCTTTATCTTGAACTCCTTAGGTTTCATTATATTTGTTCTTGGACCCTTTCGCCCGTGTCTCCCCACCATCCCTACCCACCCCATGTTCACCCCACAAGTCTCTATCACGTTCATGCCTGTTCATCTGGTTTTGTGATCCAGGGGAGACAGGCCAGTGTCCTTGGCTGTGGCCCTGGCTTGCAGCTACCCATTGTGACCTGGTAGGTGCACAACTGAAGACAACGGGTCCTTCTCCTCCCCAGATCTGTTAGCCATCAGCTGTGCCCCTGGAACTATTCCTTAGTGTTGCAGAGGTGTGGCCGCCTAAGGAGTGTGACTCAGAGCAGAGAGGAGGCGACAAAGCGCATGTGGGGCTATGCCTAGGACCCTGAGCATGCAAAGCCTGCATCCGTACAGACCCCCGAGGCTTAGGTCCTGAAGCCAGCACGGTGGGTGGCCCCAAAACTTCTTCACATCAATACTCTAAACCAGACCCAGTCAACAGAAAAAGAAAGGTCGGTGATTATGTGGCATGTGGCTGGTCTGGGGACATTTCAACATTTCTAGAAATTGCAAGGAAGCCACCTCTCCCTGCATAGATGTCACTCCACTATAGCCTCCCCTGTTGGCATAAACTCAGCCAAGACTCTAGCTGGAGAAGGGTAGGTGGGCTGAGTTGATAGGGTCAAAGCCGCATTCATAGGGGTTTGCTTTTCCTGTATAAACGTTAATTTGGGGAATTCAGAAGGCGACCATGATTAGAAGGAGTGATGGGGTAATATTGATAGAGATAGTTAGGAGTATATTAATTACTTTCTTCTAGTTTAGATCTAACTGATTGGAAGTCAGTTGTACTTATTATACTAAGAAAGTATGAGCCTCATCAGTAGATTGATACATACAGGAATAGTCACACTACATCTACAAAATGTCAATATCATGCTGCGGCTTCAAAGCCAAAGTGATGTTTTGATGTGAAGTGAAATTTTATTTGTCGCGAGAGACAGATAGTTAGGAAAGTTGTTCCAATGATTACATGAAGTCCGTGAAACCCTGTTGCCGTGAAGAATGTTGACCCATAAATTCCATCTGAAATAGAAAATGGGGTTTCGAAGTATTCGGAAGCCTGGAGGATAGTGAAGTAGAGCCCTAGTGCAATTGTGATAAATAGGGCTTGATTTATGTGTTTGCGTTTTCCTTCTATTAAGCTATGGTGGGCTCATGTGATTGATACGCCTGAGGCCAGTAGGACAGATGTGTTGAGGAGAGGGACTTCTAGGGGATTTAGGGGCGAGATTCCTGCAGGGGGTCAGAATCCCCCTAGGTCGCGTGTTGGGACCAGGCTTGAGTGGTAGAAGGCTCAGAAGAATCCGGCGAAAAAGAAAATTTCTGATACAATAAATAAGATTGTTCCGTAGCGAAGGCCTTTTTGTACGATGGGGGTGTGGTGTCCTTGAAAGGTTCCTTCACCAACTACGTCTCGTCATCACTGATATATTGTTAGGAGGTTAGCCAGTAGGCCTGTTAGTAGCAGAGCTGTGGAGTTACAGTGAAATCATAAACTCAGCCAAGACTCTAGCCACATGCTCTTTAGACTGTTCTCCTTGGGCCACTGGAGACAACCAAAGCCCATGGTCAGCCTCCTGGGCTCTTCAGTGTCTTTGATCATAGCACTTTCTAACCACATTTCATAGGCACCTTCCTAGAAAGGGCCTCAGGCCAAGACCTAACACTAAGCCTCGTGGGGAGGTGGGCTTTGCCTGTCGCCTTTGTTATACTGGTGTCTGTGTATACAGAAGTGTTCTCTGCATTGGAGGTAAAGCTTGAAGGGGCCGCTTAACGTTCTAAGTTTGGAATTCCCATCACCAACACCAAAATGGGTCTGCCTGCATGTTGCCTCATAAAGCCAGGCTGTGTGTGTGAGCGCGGTTGTCTGGATACAGCCTAAATTCTCACTGTGCACAGCGAGACGCTGCACAGAGCCCAAGTCAGATGTCATTTCTATTCTGTCTTAAGCTACCAGTGGTTTGGTTTTTTTTTTTTCTCTCTCTCTCTCTCTCTTACACGAACATGCATATCTTTGCTGCAGGCACAGTGCTGTTGGGAGCTGTTGTTCTTTGCATGGCGTTGCTGTTTAGGTAGATGAAGCCACCCAGCTAACAAGTGAGGACTCTGAGGCTTGAGTTCAGAGGCATGCACCTGCAGAGCCCTCCCTCCAAGTATAAGTGCCTTCTGTGTACAGGAGGTTTACTGTGCGTATGTGAATTTATATAGTCACGGGTATGTCTGTGTGTACAGGTCAGAGGTCAACATCAAATGTCCTCAATCAATATTCCATCCTATTTCATTTTTCAAAGAGTCTCTTACTGAATCTAGAACTCACCAGTTTGCCTGGATCCACAGCTCCTCCTGCTACTGCCTTCCTGGGAGTCCACGCATGCGCCGCATGCACCACCACCCCTGGCCTTTTACGTAGGTGCTGGGGATCCACAGTCACAAGCCTGTGGCTTCGAAGCAACCATGCTACCAACTTAGCCATCTCCTCAGCCCACAAATACTTCTTTAAACGTATGGGGATGGGATGGGTGTGTGCCATGCAGCACTTGTGAAAGCTAGAGAACAGCTCGGGGAGTTGAGGCAGGGGACTTCTCCAAGCTAGCCAACAGTTCTCCCATCCCCACCCCCCATCCCTCAGTAGGCGTGCTAGGGTTACAGAGGGTACATCCGCTGTATCCAGAGTTCTGATTCGGGTTTCAGGGACTGAGCTCGGGTTGTCCTGCTTGTACGGAAAGTGCTTTTTACCTGCTGAGCCATCTCACAAGCCCCTACACGCACCTTTAAAGTCACCTTCTAAGGAGTAAGTTTCCCTCTAGGCTCCTAAGTAGCCCATGGATCTGGTTTACAAATATCCTGGTTCTTGGCTGCAAATCGATAACAACTTAAAATGTAACCTCTGTCACTCCACTTACAGAGACAAAACAAAGGCATGCAGGTAGGATGTGTCCCTGTCATTGCTGAACGCTTGGATCAGACTCGTCAACTCATCAGGATGGTCCAGACCCTCGCTGTCCTCATGCCCATCTCACGCCCCGTGCCACTTCCATCTGTTTGTTTGATTTGTTTTGTTTTTCAAGAAAGGGTTTCTCTGTGTAGCCCTGGCTGTCCTTGAGCTCACTCTGTAGACCAGCCTGGCCTTGAACTCACAGAGATCCGCCTGCTTCTGCCCTCAGAATGTTGTGAGTAAAGACGTGCACTGCCACATCCTTCTCCTTTTTCCTTCCTCTTCTCCATGTTCACGTGGGTGTGGTGTGCATATGTGTACATGCATGTTTGAATGTGTGGAGGCCTGAAGTTGATGTCGGGAGTTATCTGCCATCACTCTTTCACCTTATTTACTCCCTGAAGCGGAGTCTCTCAAACCCAGAGCATCAGCTGCCTGAGCCTTCTGAAGCTAGAACTGCAGGCAGACCACTGTGCCAGCTCAGTGCGTGTGTGGGCTCCAGGGATCCCAGCTTGAAGCCCTGCTCTCGCACAGCAAGTACACTATCCACCGAGCCTTCTCCCCAGCCCTCCTTGCAATTTTGTTGCTCTTTTGTTTCTTTTTGTTTGTTTGTTTGTTTGTATGTTTGTCTTGAGACAGAGATGTCCATCCCACAGGTTGGATAAACCAGCCGAAATGTTGGGGAGAGGTCGTCTGCATCCAAGGCTTCAGCCTCTTAGTCATACATGCCCATCCTGAGGAAGCATTTCTGTTTCCCACTTCGCCTGATGCTGAGAGTGGCCCACCAGCCCCCAGAGGGCTTGGGAACTTAGAAGGACCCACAGCTTTCCCTTATTTGACAGAAAGGGAGCCCACCAAAGCCGCTTCTCCCTACAGAGAAAAGGGAGGCGAGGAAGCTGACCCACTGCCGTCGGCACCCCAAGCTGCTTGCACTATTGTGCTGACTGTCTAGACTGCGAGCGGTCCAGTGGTACAAATCACAAGTGGCTTTCTGGTTCCCAAGCTCTGGGTTTGTTGATTTATTATATAAGTAGTTTGTTAGTAGTGGTGAGCAAGAGTTGTATGAGCCAAAGATGGAAACAGTCCACTGGGAGGGACTTTCTCCCAGGCTGCTCACTGTCTCCAAGATGCAAGCAAGTGATGGGCTCAGAGATGTGCCCTCAGCCCGGAAACTCCCATGTTGTTGGGTTACTTGGTTGGTTGCCTCCCGGCCCAAAGTTAAATTATTTGAGTGTAACATAAAAATTTAAACGCCCAAAGTAACAGTAAGGCAAGTTTATTACAGTGCCTTCCTGTCCGTTTGGCAGGCTCCCTGCTCCTTAATCAGACCTCAATTGTTTCAAGATTTGCCTTCACTGGGGCACTTGGAAAAATCACACATTTGGAAACAGGCCCACTTGGGCTCCACTCCTGGCACTAGCAAGTACTAGCTGTTCCCTCTAAGCAAAGATGGAAGCAGTGACACACACACACACACACACACACACACACACCCCTATACCTAGCTCCTGGGAGCTGTGAGGAGTCCATGAGATGAGGTTTGTGATGTCATGGTCTGTGTGGCTTTGGCCCTCAGTCAACTTGACAGCAGCTATTGTCCAGATGGTTGGAGGGCCACCTGCCTCCTGGCCAAATGCTCTAACCCAACCATTTGAATCCTGAAATGAGAACACTAGGGCTCTGTGATATACAAGAAGAAGATAGAAGCAGCCAGCTTGCCCAGGACTTGGGATTCTAAAGCTCATTTTTTTCTTAAGGGTGCCTGTACGTGTGTGTGCATGTGTGCTTGTGCGAGTGTGTGAGCATGTGTGTATACATGTGCATGTGAGCACGTGTGTGAGCATGTACGTGTATGTACACAAACATAGAGGCTAAAAGTGTGCATCAGATTTCTTCCTGTATCAGCCTCTCTTTATTGCTTTGAGGCATGGAATCTCTGAATCAGGGGCTTGAGTTTTCCCAGTTAGGCTGGAAGACAGTGAGTCCTGGCTATCTTTTGTTTTGTTTTGTTTTGATTTTTGGGGTTGGGGGGGGCGGTGGTTGTTCTGCTTTATTTTTGTTTTTGTTTTTCAAGACAGGGTTTCTCTGTGTAGCCTTGGCTGTCCTGGACTCCCTTTGTAGATCAGGCTGGCCTCAAACTTACAGTGACCTGTCTGCCTCTGCCTCCCGAGTGCTGGGATCAAAGGCGTGCGCCACCATGCCGGGCTAATCTCAGCTATCTTGTGTCTTCCCCTCAGAGTCGGGATTACAGGTGTGTGTAGAACACCTGGCCTGTTGCATGGGTGTTAGACAGCTCTGGCCTTCATTACTGTATAACAGAAGCTCCCAGCCACTGAGCCACTTCCCCAGCCCCTAAGGATCATCTTTAATGAGTGAGAATTTATGCATGTGGAGCCACCACAGGCCAACCGCTTTTGAGCAGTTGCTCAGAAATCACATTCTTGGAGCCTCCTGAACGCATTTAGGAGGGAAGGCATTGAAGACGCCTAACTTCACACAGTGAGCAGTGCCAGGTGGCCTGTGAGGAGAAGCGTGTCTTCACAGTTGCTTCCCATTTAAACCATTTGCCACCAAGCCTCAGCACAGTCCCTTCCCTGTGGCTCCTGCTCAGAGCGGACCCGCCCAGCCCTGGTATGTGGTAGGACTGCCCCAGCCACATTCTCGATCCATCCAGTTGTCAGCCTTCTGCCCTGAGGTGTGTTTTCATCATGCCAGGTTTTACCTTTTCTTTCTGACTTGTGGCAGCTTGTCCTGAGTCTGGATAAACAGAAAGACCCATCCCTCCCTCTCACACCTCCATCGTCCATCGTCCATCCGGGACAGGCCAGGGCACTGTGTCACCCTGGACCTCGAAGCCGTTTCCTGAAGCTCCAAAGCACACATCCTCTCCAAATCACAGCTCCTGTAATTGACACCTCAGCTTTGTTCTTGAGGGCCCCAGATCTGCTCATTAACTTTTAACAAACAACTTACTTTAATAAGAGGGATACCTTTGTGCATCTAAATGTTTTGTCTTTTAACCCATAAAGCCAACCAACCATCTCCACAATGCACAGGAAGTATCCAAGAACTGAGGTTCAAAGAGGCTCTTGCCTGCTGCCCCGTAGGAGGGTGCTTCTGAGAGGGTCAGGTCCGGTGTGTTCATGAAAAGACATTGCTTTTGAGGTAGTGCTCCGTGCATGGTAGGAATGCTGCTAAGTGCTCCAGAACGCAGGTGACAGTGACACTGAGGACTGTGCAGTGAAGGAGTAAAGCAACGCCCACCGAGCTGAAGGGTCAAGGGGACGGCTGCACACTGCAGTCCTGCACAGCACAGTTACCTCAGTCACTCACGCGTGCCCTCTCTCTCTCTCCTCTCTCCCCAGCTTCCCAGCGCAGCGTCAGCCTGAAGAAGCAGAGGGGCCGTAGCATCCTCAGCTCCTTCTTCTGCTGCTTCCGAGACTACAATGTGGAAGCCCCTCCACCCAGCAGCCCCAGTGTGCTTCCGCCACTGGTGGAGGAGAATGGCAGCCTTCAGAAGGTCAGTGTGTGTGGGAAACCGCAGTCACATGTGTGCCACACCCTTGACAGACTCCCTCACGAGAAGTCGTAAAATGTGCACGCAGCCACTTGAGACTCGGGTTCAATCTTTTTAGTCAACAAGTATTCCAGTGTCTTCATCTAGCAGCTCGAAAGCACATAGGATGGAAATTTGAGGCCAGGGAGGTGGCTCAGCTGGTAAAGGGGCTTGCTGCCAAGCTTGATGACTCGAGTTCAAGCCCCAAAACCCACATGATAGAAGAGGAATGATTCCCACAAGGTGTCCTTGGCCTCTTCATGTACACTGCGACATGGGCACGCGCATGCCCAAACACACACACACACACACACACACTATAATTGTTTTAAAAGGAGCCATTAGCAGACATAAGAATAGGCAAAATAAGATGCAGAGCAGACGAGCAGTGAGTGTGATTGAGTTTAGCTACCTTGTGTAATAACAACATGTGTTTAACACGTGTGTGTTTAGCCGAGTGGAAGGGCTGGGGACTCAGCTCAGTGTAGAGTGTTTGCTGGGGTGTGTGTGTTAGATCCTCATAATAGGTCAAAACCCAAAACCACCCACGGGCTGTCTGACAGGCACATCTGAAACAAAATGACTCAGAACAGATAAGAATATGAGGATAAACAAAGAGACAGCATCCAGGAAGAAGCCAAGAGACCAGATTCCAGTGAGCTCTGTCAACATCAGATTCCAGGTTGGGGAAAACAAAGGAGATTGCCGATGGGAAACGTGGTTAGAGCTTGCAGACGCACAAGTCACAAAACGTTATGCTTCAAAGAATATAAACGGACATCAAGAAGTAGAACTTTGGGCTGGAGAGATGGCTCAGTGCCTCAGCGGTGGTTCAGAGCACTCGCTGCCCTACTAGAGGACTGGAGTCTGGTTCCCAGCTCCCATGTTAGGCCTGCGAGATGTCCAGAGGGTGTGGTGTCCTCTTCTGGCTTTCATATTTACACACACACACACACACACTACATATTTAAGTGAGAAAAATATATTTAAGTGAGAAACAACTAGCCACATGTGGAATATTCCAAAACATCCGATTGTTTTGACATATAGCTAAAAAATAGGAATAATATTTGATGTTGCCAGATGTACATACTGCAACAATCCTTCTCCTGTCTATGAGGTTTTTCACAGGTGATGCTTGAGTTTGGTGTGGGAATGGAGGCTGCAACAACATAGCATCGAGTGGGATAAGGAGGGTGCTAACACGTTTACATTTCTGAGGAGACACTTGCCAATGTGGAAGGAAGTAACATCTTAGAGTATGTCTGTTATTGATAAAAAGCAATTTTATTTCACAGAAAAAAAAAATGTCATTGTGAATGTACAAAGACTGAACCAGCCCAGGAAGGTACCTGATGCAGACCTCTGACCTCCATGTACACATATTCACACATACGTGCGCACACATACATACACACACACACAAAGCTAGCCTTCCGGAGGCAAGGGGGGTATATTTTCAGACACATAATGATTCCACGAAAGGGTTTAAAAAAAAAAAAAAAAAGAGGTAGTTGGTTAAAAGAGCTACAACCTAACCATATAGTGTCTTGGTTAAAAGTGACATATCCCAAAGAACAGTATGTCATGATTATTAACATAAAGAAATATTCACTGTAGAATTCACAGGAAGTAAAGCGCCTATGCACAGGCTGATGGCCTGGGTTCAGAGCTCCAGAGCCCACCTTAATGCAGTCCTGGGAGATGCATCGTTGGGAAGGGGGCCCAGTCCGCAGAAGCTTGTGGGCCAGCCAGCCTGGCATGGGCCACAGGGACAGCAAGCAGGGCTGGAGAGAGACAAGGCAAACATTTGTCTTCTGTAGACTCCTAAGACAGACGTGAAATGTCAGCCACTAGGAGGCCCATGGACATTCTGGGGAAGGACTGCTGTGTGGGGACCCTGTGTGGTAAACTGAGAGGCTTGGTTCCCTGTACCCTGGCATCTGATCATGTGGATCTTCTTTGCCTCTGCTGGTCCATGGAAACAGGGCTCCTCTGGGCCTCTTGGTGCTTCCTCATCTCCCACAGATCCTAATGGACAGAGCAGCCAGCCACAGTCAGAACACACAGCCTTACACAACCAAAGAAAAAGGAAGCCTCAGCTGAGAGGTCCATGTTGAAAAACTAGCACTTGAGACCCCTTGTCGGGAACAGTGGAAGAGATAGATGCAGCCTCCGTGGCCACTTAGGACTGCCTGCCTCTACAGATGACGCAGGAAAGCCATTCTGGATCAGAAGAGGCTTGTGGGACTCAAATCTCACGGCACTAAACATAAAACTCAAGAAAATGAGAGAAACAGCCACTTCCGAGAGCTGAAAACAAATTCTGAAAAAGAAAACGGAAGAAATATCTTAGAACTCGGACCAGAAACTTAAGAGACAGAAACCACTGGAGGAAAAGAAGCCATTTAGGAGAACTGCTGGCCAACAGATGTTCCAGAAGCAAACATAGAAGCAGATTTCTTTTTCTTTTTCTTTTGTTTTTAATCTTGAGCTAAAAAAGATAGATTGTGGCTGCCACTGAAAAGCTCATTGGTGCCCTGCAGGATTGGGAGGCAGGAGAGCACGTCCTCACGTATGTGCTGATGAAGCTCTCTGCCTTAAAGTAGCATTCCTATGGGCTACCAGAACATTATTGTTTCCAGAGAAACTAATTGCAGATTTCTCATCAGTGATAATAAAGGACAGAAGACTATGTGACACACGTGTGCAGGTTATTCAAAGGGTAAAGAAGATTACAGAGCAGAAATTGCGTATGTCAGAAAGCTAGCCCTAGGCTTGGAGATACTTTTCTTTCTTTCTTTCTTTTCTTTTTCTTTCTTTTATTTTTTTTTTTCCGTTAATTTATTAGATCCAGCCCATGCATGCTCTTTGGTTGGTGGTTCAGTCTCTGTGAGCCCCCATGGCCCGGGGAGATGCTTTTTAAGCATGAATGTCTGAGTTCAGATCCTGACTTTCCATGGCTGCTGAGGAGAAACAGAAGTGTTGGATAGAGAGAGAACAGAAAACCAGGCTGAGTGAACCAGACTCTGCTGACAGGTGACAAAGACGACATCAGATGGTTTGGCAGATTCAGCTGTACCCCATTACCAAGGACATACCTGCCACCAGACAGGAAAAAGAAAATTGACAACCAGCAGCTTAAACTGATCATTTTTTCTCATGTGTAAAGGCTGAGTCAGCCAGCTGCTAGGTTGGTGATGACATGGGATCCCCAGACTGTGTGGTCTTCCACTTGGACATCTTTCTTCCTGGCTGTCCCCCGGCTCTGTCCCTCCCTCCTCACACCTGTTATGCATTTTAAGTTCCACGCGAGAGGGAGATGGGTGGCCCTAGCCACCTCTTTCTTACATCATTGCTTTTATGGGAAATCCAGAACTTTGTCCCAGGGCTGCCCAGTTGCAGCAAGGAGGACATACATAGAGAAATTCAGCTGGGTGTGTTTGTGTGCTCAGCCAAAATGAGGAACGACCACTGGGTGGACAGGCTGTTCAGCATGAGTCTAGTGACAACCTCAAAACCGATAGGCTGACAGCAATACAAGCTGGGCCAGCAGGACGCCTCAGCGGAATAAAAGTGCCTGCTACTCAGCTTGAGGGCCTAAGGTCTGCTTCCTACGGCAGAAGGGGAGAACTGACTCCTGCAAATTGCCCTCTGACTTCCGCACACTTACAAGCAACGGCACACATTCACCCCCAAACAAAATAAACGAAAGAGGTGGATCAGTGGTTAAGAGTTTACACAGAAGACCCAGGTTCAGTCCCTAGCACCCATGTGCTGGCTCACAGCCATCTGTAATTACATCCAGTTCCGGACCTCTACAGATTCTGCATGCGTGTGGTTCACATGCGTACATGCAGACAGAATAACTCATACACATGAAAAAAAAATAAAATATTTTTTAATTTTAAAGTTAATTTTTAAAAAATAGTTCGGAATGTTATTCAGTTTATTTTCCCTTCACCCATTATTTGTCATAGGTTGGCTGAGTCTTCTGTGGAAATACAGTGAGTCACAAATCTAATTTAAATCATTCTAGTCACATTTTAAAAAATATTTTAAAACAAATGAAAATAATCTTAATAATATTTTATTTAACCCAACATATTGAAAGTATTTGAAGATAGGACCAGTAGAATGACATTACTGAGATAATTTCTTTTTATTTTACCAGTTCAAGAGCTAATGAATGTATTGTATACTTAGCTCACATCTTAGTTTGGGCCTTCCACATCTCCAGGGCTCCGTAGCTGCCTGTGAGCTGCTATGGGTGACGGCTTACCTCATCTCATTCATGGGCCTACAGTGACAAGGGCCGGCATCTTGGCTTCCTTGACTGTCAGGGTCCCTGTAGGTTTTGACTCTAGTGACCAAAGCCAGCCGGGGCCTGTCCCTAACTAACTGCCATGTTCCCAGGAGAGAGCCGGGATGGCTGGATAAAGACTGGCTAGTGCCTACTACAGCCAGCAGTTGGTCGTTTCCAAATAACTGTGAACACTCCAAGGTAAAGGAGGTTTAAAGTAAAGAGAGCGGTGCAGTGTACAACAACGGACCAAAGTGAAAGAACAGAGACTGTTAAGGCAACAGTAGTGTCGTCAGGCAGACGACGGGTCAGGCGCTGGGGAGGCACAGCGGCTAGGAGCTGTGCTTTGCAGAGGACCTGGGTTTGGTTTCCAAACCACGGTAACTGCCCATCTAGGGAGTCTGATACACTCATCTGGCCTCCGTTTTAAAAGCATTAAACATAGTAAAGACATTTACAGTGATAAAAGATCTAATATGTGAGGTATGTAATAGCCCAGCCATCCTTCCATATGACCAAATACAAAAAAAAAACTATGATAAAATAAAAACATAAAGCTGTTTTATCTTCTGAAAATGAACAGCAGACATCACTGGGGAGTCATCAGTAGGTTCTGGCTGGTGGGATAAAACAGGAAAATGAAGCAGTTGTTATAAATATGGAAAAGTTATAAAATTAGCCTTGCTTGTAGATGACGTCACTGTTTACATAGATACCCAAAAGAGTATAAAGCTGCCTCGAATGGTTGAAAGATTCTGGTATGCTAGCTCCTGTGTGCTTCTGTTTGCTATTCATGTGAAGGAAAAAATATAAAGAGCAGCCAAAAAGCTTAAGGAAGAGCACACTGAGAGCCAGCCCGCCCTGGCAGGTGTTTGCCCTCTGTGTGTGCGTAGCTATCAGTAACATATGTAAAATGAGACTCCACTGTGTTTCCTATCCTGGCCCCAATTCCAAGCAGCTCTCTCCATGCACCTCCCGCCCTCCCTGATCAAAAGCTATTGCCGTGGGTGGTGGCCAGTGAGGGGACACCACAGGAAAAGGCTTTGGCTGCCAAGCCTGACAGCCCGAATTCCATCCCTGGACCCACTTGCTGGAGGGAGAGAACCAATTTCTGCTAGTTGTCTTCCAACCTCCACACAAGCAGGGTGGCACGTACCCACAAGCACCCACTGCGTGAATGAATGAATGAATGAATGAATGAGTGAGTGAATGAATGAATGAAAGAAATAAAAACATTTTAAAAAATAAGATAGACTTAGGCCAGGCAGTGGTGGCACACACCTTTAATCCCAGCACTGGGGAGGCAGAGGTAGGCGGGTCTCTGTGAGTTTGAGGCCAGCCTGGCCTACAAAGTGAGTCCAGGACAGTCAAGGCTACACAGAGAAACCCTGTCTCAAAAAACCAAAATAAATAAATAAATAAGGTAGATTTAAAACATTGTCTCCAGCACTCGGGAGGCAGAGGCAGGCGGATCTCTGTAAGTTCGAGGCCAGCCTGGTCTACAGAGTGAGTCCAGGACAGCCAAGGCTACACAGAGAGACCCTGTCTTGAAAACCCAAAAATAATTAAAAATTAAAAATTAAAAATAAAATAAAACATTGTCACTGTGGAGACGTGCCCTTAGTGAGGGGACACAGAGTCCTGGGCTGTCTGCAGAGATGAACACCTTTCAACGGCATCCTTTGGGAGCTAGTGTGAGGCTCACCCAGAGCTCCTGTTCCTTCTGTTTACGTTCACCAAAGTGACTTGTTGAACGATTTTGTTTGTGGAGAGCTGAAGACAGGACTCGGAAATCTGCCTGCTGTTCCAGAGGAAAGAGTTCTGTTTAAAAGAATTAAGTTACCACCTGGTGTGGTGGCACGTGCCTTTGACCCAGCACTCGGGGAGGCAGAGGCAGGTGGATCACCGTTGAGTTCAAAGCCAGCCTCGTCTACAAAGTGAGTCAAGGACAGCCAAGATAACACAGAGAAAGCCTGTCCAAAAAAAAGAATTCAGTTACCTTAACTTAGTTAAATCTAAAGAGGGGAGTATTGTCTGCATGACAAGAGCATGGTCTGTGGGTCCATGGTGATGGGGGAAACTGACTCCCAGAGGGACTCTGCCCCCTGCACTGAATTCCACCAGCACCACAGAACACAAGACCTAGCCCCGTAGTTTCCACACCTGACTCTCCTGGAGTCTCCAGGGCTCCCTGCCCAGCAGAGAAGATAGAAGACCTCAGACACAGTGAGTGGGGCAGGCAACCGCTGAGCCACCACCATCCACCCTGGAAAAAAGGAAGGTTTGGAACCTGTTTCAAGCTGCTTCTGCAGCAGTGGTTTCAGCTGACAGTCACTGGGGTCATCTCAGCTATATACCCTGGACTTCAGGCCAACAGCATTGAGGGACTGGGCGCGGCCAGTGGGCTCGGAAGCCCCTATGGTAGTGACCATGGAGAACCCCCAGAAGTAAGAACAGCACAAAAGGATTGCCAGAAACTCACATACCCATATATACACACCCCCATACACAATACCATACACACACAAACCCTATATATATAAATGCATATATCCCATCCCTACACCTCCCCCCACCCCCTACACACACACACACACACACACACACACACACACACACACACACACTTCACAGAACACACATGCAAATACTTTTATACACATACCCCACATGTCCATACACGCACACGCACACGCACACACACACACGCACACACACCACTCACACATGTACATGTACACATACATGCAGTCCTCATTCCCACATACCTGTGACTTGGCACTTTGGTATGTTCATCATCCATGTTTGACATCCCTCAGCTGTGCTCCCGTGGTCTCACCACACACATGCTCGCCTCTTGACAGGTGTTTCTGAGGCTGACTGACTGGGGGGGTGGGAGGGTCTATGTTCTCTGGATGGATCAGGGCTTCCTACATGGCTTAGCCTTCAGGAGCAATGTCAGAGACACTTGCCCCTGCTCTGGGAGATGTCCTGGTAAGATGATGATAGCCCAGAGATGCAGTTGGTCCATGGGCAGTTGGAGGACACCCTCACCCAGTCATCTGGCTGCCACATAGGAGCATCTGGTTATATCTCCCCGACAGATGGCAGCGATCCGTTCCTTAGTCCTAATGTTAGGAATGGTATTATTTAGAAGCTTCTGGAATGAGGTTCCCTGCACAGGTTGTTCAATACTAGGATTTGATTAGCATGTGCTACTGTGAGGAAGAACCACAAAGCTCTCTTCTGATAGTGCCTGTTGGAGTCCTAGAGAGAGGCCCAAGAGGTCAGCTTCAGAGAAAAGAGGAATTGCAGTTATACCACAGAGGTGATGTCTGGGGCCGGAGATGCTCAGGAGTCGCCACGTGGGTCTCGGCAGAGCTACAGGAAGGTGCCAGCCACCTACCTGCCTTTGCTGTCAGGTTTGGCCTTCACAGGAGACCATGGCACTGGTGACCTCGCACCTTGGTAACCATGGACACCTCTTTTCGCAAATCCTCCAATTGGAGACAAGAAGCAATACATCTCTCTATTGGGCCATATGAAAAAGAAAAAACACAAGAAAATAAATAAAACAGTGTTTCCTTGTATCAACAATTATCAGTGGTAGGATGAACTGTTTCTGCCAGCTGGGTTGGAAATGGCTGGCATTCTGCACTGAGGCTGGTTGAGGCCTGTCCTTGGGGCATGAATATTCTTAACACCCTCAGTGAATACAGGTTCTGTTTTTCTCATAAAGGGGAGAGCTGTATCTATCTGTGGCCTGAAAGGGGACTTCTTGTAACTTGCCCTGTCCCCTCTTTCCTGTGCTCCCCACAGAGGACATGGAGGGGTCAGGCAGTCCTTGTAATCTGATAACCCTGACTTTTTTTTTTCCCTGCATGTTAAACTTTTAGGGGGAGGATGCTTAAAAACAAGAAACAAGCCGGTCACCGGAGGGATGGCAATCAAAATATGGGTGTTCGGTTTTGTTTTTGTTATAGTCAGATTCCTAGGAGCAGGGCAGGCACTGTTTAAATAAACAGAGAGTTTGTAGGCCTCAGAAGCCTTCCAGCCCGGGCGGAGTCTGGAGGAAGCCAGGGCCTGCTCCCTCCCTCAGCTCACTGACTGCCACCAGGGTTCAGGGGTGGGGCGGCCATTGCTCTGTGTGTGCAGAGAGAGCTCCGATGTTTCTGTTGGGAATGTAACCCTTTTCTCTTCCAACCTGACAGTGATTTTCTTTTCTTTTTCCTCAGGGTGACCAGAGGCAGGTCATTCCCGTACCAAGTGTAGGTATCTTTATCCAGTTCTGTTAAAACATGCATAAAATCTGTGCCTTTGGGTCTACTCAGGGGGAAAGGTTTTCCAATGTTCTTGCTTCTGTTGAGTTTTATCATGTGGTATAAACAACTGTAATCTGCTTTAAAAACAAGCTAGTTTGAGCCGTGAAAGGTCTGCCGTACGTAGGAGAACAGACACCAGTGTTCACCCACTTCTCCTGTCTTTCCCCCTGGGAGCCTCACTCCTTTCCTCCCAGGAAGGACCTCCCTGTTTCAGTAAATGGAGGTGGCCTAGACCCAGCCCCATCAACCATCCCGCATTGGCCCAGCCCACTGAACAGGCCGCACCATACGTTGCCCAGACTTGCTTCTTCACAGCAGATTCTGGCTGGTTGAGCTGTCCCAGGCTGCTTGGTTGCTGCTCTGGGCTGAGAGGAACCATCCTGCCTAGACTCCTTGAACTTGCAGGACTCAGCCGCCCCGCCCCTCGGGCCAGCCGCTCTGCAGCTCTGCTCCAGCCTGGCCACCATTTGCCCTCACCCCTAGCTCAGCCTACTGCACCCCTATCTTCAGACCCTGAAACAAGCAATTCCCCTAAGGAGCTTTACCGCTGGGCGTAGCCCCGTGTCCTCAGCCAGGGGTTCAGCTTGTGATCTGGTCTTCTAGTCTGTGCAGGGTATCTGATTCCGATTATACGAGTCCAATCTGTTTGTGTATCTTTGACATATTTTCTGGAACCTCCAGAAAAGTACAGCTGTCCTCCACTGAATAGAGTGGGTTTGGTGAGTTTGGGATACCCAAGAAGGCTTTGGTAACACGTGTGATTTGCAGCTGGCCCCAAAAGGTCAACCACTTTATTTTTCCTAAAGCCCTTTGATTCTCCATTGGCCATGCCTACAGGGTTGGGCTTCATTGGGGCAAAGACTGGCCAGGCAATTCAGCACGTTAACCAGTGGTTGATGGTGACATTCAGCAGGCTCGATAGCAAGGGCCTTCCTCTAACCTCCATACATTTTTCTTGCATGAGTGTCTGTGTTAAATAGGTGGCAGCATCTATTGCCCGCTCCCCTCCAGTGCCACCCCCTAAAGTAATTAATGGCCATCTGTAAATCTAGGTGCCAAATGAAAGCGTCTGAGCCCGTGCAAACGCTGCTGAGGACACTGGCCCTTCTCCCCCAGATCCAGGCTCAACCATGTGCAGCGGTCCAGCATAAAGTAAACAGGGCCAGGAAGGTTCCTCGGGTGATTTATCTCAGCGTCAGATCAATAAACTGCAGCCTGTGTCCTACACCTGCAGCAGTGGGTCAGGCCACGTGACTCACGGGGCTGGCTGCCACAAAAGCTGAAGTAATTTGTGTCTTTGTGTTGGTGCCGTTTTTTTTCCCCCCCTTCAGCACTGGGAATTCCCTTGTGCAGGTTAAGCAAGCACTGTACCACTAGGCCACATCCCCAGCCCCAACTTGCATCTTAAAATGATGATATGAAGAAAAATAGTCCCAGCAATGGCTCATTGTCACCTCCACCGCCTGTTCAGCCTGCATCGCTGAGAACAAGGTCATCTGGGCTCCATTCGGTGCTAAGCTTTAAGTCGTGGCGTCCCTGGTAAAAATCTGTAGGGACTTCCCAAGGCCCTGGGTCAGTTAGGTAGAGTGACCCTGTTCTTCCTGGAACAGACAGGGTGCTGGGTAATACTAAGAGTGGTTGAAACTAGGCACACTGCATCAGAGGATACCTAAGTGGGTACTCAGCCTGCAGACCTCCCGCAGAGTCCCTTGTCCCATCCCCTCCCCCGGCCCGCCCCCATCCTGTGTGTCGCGTTCCCCCTCATCCCCCCATCTCTGCTTCTGGCCTCCCCGCTGCTTCTCCCATTCACACGCTGGCCTGTTCGCCTGCGCACAAGTTTCAGACTTTGAACTTTTCGCTCAGCAACAACTCAAGCCAGTAGTTAAACTTTAAATGCTGAAAATTTAACGTAAGGGGGAAACATCTCCAGCGGCTCCAGACAGATGCTCCCACCGTTCTGCCGGCAGCTTGTTGGTCCTTGAGCACCCCTCGATGCACCAGTGTGTGCACCTCTCCCAGCGCTGACGGCGTTCACTTGGCTGCCGTTTGTGTGTATGTTCACACGCTTTTGTTGTAGGAATATCCATGTATGTGGACCTCTGTGATCCGGTCCTAACTGGAAACACTAGGTCCAACAGCATTCCCACAGTGGTAGTTATCAAAGCTTACAATCATTTTGGCCACGAAGAAACTTTGATCTTCTATAGGTAAATGCATTGATCCGATGCCTCATGACTCCCGATTCTGTGTTGAGGAAGATTTGCCCAGTCTACAACCATGACCCGGGACCCATGTTCTCTTCTGAATCTTTGATGTTCTTCATCCATCTAGAAGGCACGGCATGGTGCTCCAGTGGCCACTCCGCCTCCCTGACTCTTTATCGGAATGACACCTGTACAGGGACTGCTGACAGTGTCAGTCCGCAGCTTTTGTCTCCCAGCCCCGGGCTGGCCATTAGGGCCTTCCTCATCGGGAAGCCTCCCAGGCTTTTAGTTACAGTCTGACGTTGAAGGGTAGGGAAGAAATGCCGGGGACCGGACCTTCACATGGGTGGTGGCTTGAGACAAGCTCAGTGAAAGATGCCATAGGGAGGGTCTCTGACCCAAGTCCTGCTGCCCCACACTCTGGCTGAAGTCACATGTCTCGCTGATGGGCACACACAGAGGCCATGGCGATACAGCGGAAATGTTAATGCATCAGAAGGGGAGGAAGGAAGCGACTTAACACGCAGCCTCTGTCGTGGACCGACAACTAATAAAACTGGAGTGTTGTCCCCAGACTTTACATGGCAAGCCGTGGTGCCTTCCTCCTCCCCAGCTTCTGTGCTTCTGCCCCACCCGGCAAGGCCTGTAAGCGCATCTGGGTGAGTGACTTTGTATAGACAAGGCCATTCCTATCATAATCAGTGACCCAGCTCCTGGAACCCACACAAAGGTAGAAGAACACAACAGACCCCATAGACTGGTCCTCTGAACCTTCACACAAATGCCATGACACACACATGCATGGCTTACAGGTGCCCACATAATTCTCACATAAAATAATAATAATAATAATAATAATAATAATAATAATAATAATAATAA
>OU015755.1:4549911-4572017 GCA_907169655.1 Acomys percivali | reverse complement strand
AATAATAATAATAATAATAATAATAATAATAATAATAATAATAATAATAATAAAGTTCTTTTAAATGATTGGCCTGATAGCACAGGCTTCTAATTCTAGCTCTTCAGGAGACTGAGGGAGAGTGAGTTCAAGGCCAGCCTGGGTACCTTAGTGTGAGACCTTGCCTCACACTTTAAAAAGTAAAAAGGGTAAGGGTGGTTCGGTGACAGAGTGTTTAGCTAGAGTGGGGGACAGACGCCCCAGGTTCAGCTTACTGTTATGCCATAAATAAGGAGAGCCCTTCATGATGTAACGGGTGGTTTTTCTTGTCCTTGAGCTTTGTGATGACCTCAAAGATTTGGTTAAAGCTTCAGCCGATTCAAGACCAGCTAAGTAACAAGCTCTGTGGTGGTTTTGCAGTGTCTGTGTGTCGGCAAGAGCACAGCTGTCCAGCGGTCCTCGCGGTGGACTGAGGAATTTGTGTTCCTCCAGAGGAGGGTCCCAGGGGAGCTGTGTGCATTTAGGAAAAGGGCCGGAGATCAATGGAGCCCTCTCTCCTTGTCCTCACCCCCACCCCCACCCCACCCCCGCCCCGACCCTCCTCCCACCTGGCCTTGCTCTGCTGTAAAGTCAGTGGCTTGCTTAGCATGAGTCTTTCTTGCACCATTCGCTCAGGGACATCTACTTTTCCAATTACTTTAACTCAGAGAATAAAGTGTGGGTTACGTAGGCTAAGAAGGTAATTTTTAGTCTTGGGCTTGGAAAATCACTGAGCCACTTCTGGCAGATCTTTGATGTTTTCAGATCTGTGAAGGTTGAGTTGCTGGAGCCTTGTTTTCCAGGCTAGCAATTTAAGTGACTTAAGTTATAAGTGTTGCTCTAGTGTGTAAAACTAAGGGAAGGACTGGAGACACAGGCTTAACCTGGGGGAGGGGAAAGGTTCCCACCTGTCCACATTCTTACATAAGTGTGCGATAAAATCAAAGCGAATTTTTATCCTGGTCACATGCATACTGTCTGCTATGGCCCAAAGAAAGAATTCACCATCTCTTGGTTATGTTCACTCTTGGAATTGGCCCCCACCCCCACCCCTACCAAATTGCAACCTTGCTGCTGCTTCTTCTGCTGCTGCTGCTTCTTCTTCTTCTTCTTCTCCTCCTCCTCCTCCTCCTCCTCCTTCTCCTCCTCCTTCTTCTTTTAGGTTTTTCAAGACAAGGTTT
The DNA here is from genome assembly GCA_907169655.1 of Acomys percivali. Classification (NCBI taxonomy): domain Eukaryota; kingdom Metazoa; phylum Chordata; class Mammalia; order Rodentia; family Muridae; genus Acomys; species Acomys percivali. The sequence continues at coordinate 4,570,818 of OU015755.1, read as the reverse complement.
TTCTGTGTAACAGTCCTGGCTATCCTGGACTCACTTTGTAGACCAGGCTGCCTCGAACTCACAGTGATCCGCCTGCCTCTGCCTACTGAGTGCTGGGATTAAAGGTGTGCATGCACCACCATACCCAACTATCCTTGCTTTTTAAAAAAACTTGTTTTTGTACAAAACTTCTTGCAAGTTTAGTTTAGTTTTTGTTTTTGTTTTTAATAACCTGCTGATGCAGTCGTTTATAATGCTGGAAACTGTCCCTTCTCAGTCCCTGAATGCCCCACCAGCCGTCAGGGCACAACCCACTTCCCACAGGCCCACCTCCCTTGCTGGCGCTGGGAGGCCATGGAAGACTAAGGAGCCAGCTTTAGTTAGAGCTATGAGACGTGGAGCCTTCTGGGCCTTTTCTTCTCTGTGACTTGGAAGAAGACATCAATGCAGGGAGCACCCTAGAGCTAGGACAGCTTGTGGCTGCACATGCCAGCTCTTCTTGATCAACCTCTCGGCCGGGTGATCGTGGCACCTGCCTCTTTAGCTAGCCTGCTGACTGCTGTGTATTCGCTGTGGACTAGATAAAGCTCAAGTTTTTAGGGTTTTTGTTTGTTTGTTTGTTGTTTCAGGGCAGGGACTAAGCCTAACGCCTCACGCGTGCCATCCTTCTGCCAGCCTGGCCCCCAGCCCTACTTTTTGAGATAGGGTCGCATGAAGTTGGCCAAGAGAGTCCGTAAGCCCACTCTGTAGCCCGGACAAGCCTTGAGCTGTTGGTCCTTCTGCCTTGGCCCCCTGAGTAGCTGGGATCACAGGCCTGCACCACCTAGCCCAGCTTCAAAATGTATTGTTTTCATTAGCTGATGATGTTCAAAGGGAAAAAGTAACAAGCCACTTTAAAGGAAATACTCCTGATTTCAAGCTTTCTCGTCTTACTTTAAAAACACCACTATCCGTTCCCCCGTGGCTGGGTCTAGATATCTAATTAGTGTTTTCTTTTGCATCAAATATTAAACAGCTTGCAGAAAAGAAATTAGCTAGTTAACACTGGACATTGAACATACCACACTCGATTAAAATACTTCACATTATCTCTGGAGTGAGGCGAGCCCAAAGAAATAAATACTCAAAACAAGGGGCTGGCTGAAATTGCAAAGCAATGTATTAGCTCTTTGTGACCCATCACAAGACAGGAATCAGCTGCTGTGACAACAGATACTTTGGCTTAACACAGCACACGGAATAAAATCTAACTTGATATAAGAGGTACAGATGCCCTGCCCATTCGGTTTCACGACACAGCAGTGTAGGTGCTGAGCCCACCAGTTTAAATTTTAATGCTTGAAGGGCACTTGTTGGTGGGCCTACAGCTTCTAGTGTTCTAGAACACCCATCATGGTGGCTAAAGCCACAGCTCAGCACTTAGGTGTTTGTGCTGCCCTTGCCGAGGACTCAGGTTCAGCTTCCAGCACCCACATTGTGGCCCACAATCACCTCCTGTAACTGCAGTTTCAGGGGACACGACGCCCTCTTCTGGACTCTACAGGCACCTGCATGCACAAGTACACATACACGCAATTGAGCAAGCAGACATACCATACATACATGTAAATAAAATGTCAGTCAGTGAGAGAAAAAGAAAAAATACTGTATGCAGGTCCAGAATAGCTCCAAAGTCTCCTGACATGTTACAGTGAATTTTTGGTGAAATTATGACCCCAGGAAATAGGCCCATGAAGCCAGAACTTATTACAAGTAAACATTCATAAGAATATAGTCCATTTTAATAGTAATGGCCACCCTGGGTGTGCCAGGGGAAATGCTGGGCGGTTTACTGCTGATATGAGTGGTAAACATCTACCTTACATGGGGCTTGACCGTCACAAATAAATAGTACCTTAGGTGATGACATCGAAGGCCAGGCTTGATGCTAGAACAGACCCTCACAGCAGCCAGTCACAGAAAGGCAGTTAGTGGGGTGGGACTTCCGCCTTCTGCTGCAGAATCCTGGTGGTTACTGCTTTTGGTAAAGGAGCATAATAAGCTTGGCCAGGCCTTTAAACGTTTGCTTTCATTCACATCCTCATTAATGCACTCTCTGCTGTAGCAGAGGCTTGGTGGGGGGGGGGGACGCAGGGGGAGATCCCACTCTTACATTGAGTTTATAATATTGATTTTATTTTCCTCTTCCTTTAGCCACCCGCTAAATACCTCCTTCCAGAGGTGACGGTGCTCGACTATGGAAAGAAATGTGTGGTCATTGATCTAGATGAAACCCTGGTGCACAGTTCATTTAAGGTAAATTCCGCATCACTCGGGTTAGCGTTAAGACCTTACCCCTTTAACCCAGGTGGACATGAGGACATGAGCTGTCATGGTTGCTTATTAACACTTTGGTTTGAGGAAGAAATCGCTGGGCTGTCAGTGTCTCTGAGATCTCATCCCTTCCTTGAGGTCTGGCCTAACCCCCTCTCTGAGCCCTTATAGAAATGCTTTCTAGGGGTGATAGAGCCAGTCAGTGCCCCAGGATGTGACTGGAATGCTATGCTTTTATTGGGGTGGAGTGGGCAATAGTGAGAACTGTCCCTGCATCCCTGCTGTCCCGGGATGTTCCCAGGTCAATTTTTGAACAGCCTCTCAGAGTTAAGCCTGTGAATGGGCGGGGCCATTCATCCCCATCGTTTTCGTGCTGAGGGTTTCTTGTACCATCGCAGCTCAGTGCCTGTCTTCACAGCCCCTCTCAGTGGGTGCTGAGCTGCGGCTAAACTAAGTCAAAGTGAATGTCGGAGGCTTTCTGATCACTTTCCCTGCTCCTTCTCACTGCAAGAAACAGCTAGAGCAACAGAGAGGACCTCCACACCGGGACAGCAAGGCCGCATTTACTCCTCAGAGTAGTTGGTGTTTGCAAGAGGCAAATGCTGACACATTTGGGATAAGTGGTTGGTGTCTTGCAGACACGTGGTAGGTGTTTGTAAGAGCCTGGTCACATCTGGGTGGACTACCCTTGTCAATGAAACCCTAGCCAGTGTCACTACATTCCTCATCACCCCACCCCCACCCTCCCCACCTTGGACACCTCTTGCTTCACAGAGAGATGCGGCTGGCTCCACCCATGGCCGTGTCCCACCTGAACCTTTGTTATTCCTGGCTAGATTTACCTTCCTAAAGGAAAAACCATCCTACACTGTGCCCTTCTCCCTGAAGGGACTGGACAAGGCCAGGAGGCTATCTCAGAAGGCTTTGGAAAGTGGATCACCCAGCGGTGAGAAGGGAACCTCACTCTAGCTGTTGGGGCTTGTAGAACCACCTCATCACCCAGCATTCCAAGGGCTGAGCTCTTTCAGGATTGGTCCTGCGTCCAAAGTGGCATTCTAATGGCATTGCAACATTTCCTCTCCTGTGAAGCAAGCAGCTGGGAGCTTAAAGCCCTTCAGAGCAGGGGTCAGTTGCTGTCGGCATAGAGTGCATCCTCCCAAGCAGCTCAGGGCAAACTGCCAAAGATTACCAAGAGTTCCCGGCTCCAAGGCACGGCTTTGGCAGCCCCAGTGTCTCTGGGGCCCACTCAGAGGGCATGGTGGTCACAAGCTGTAAACAAAATTTCCTCATTTCTCCCCTGGCCTGACTACTTTTTAAAATGGTTTTTCACTTTGTTTTGTTCCTCTGTTTCTGTGTCGAGTATGTGGGTGCGTGTGTGCCACGGTGTCTGCGCAAGGTCAGAGGACAGCTGTTTAGGATTGGTCCCTCCTTGCTCTGTGGGTTCCAGGGATCAAAAGTGCCTACACAGCACTGAGCTATGTCTCCTCGCTGAGCCATCTGAAGGGCCAGGCTACCTTTGCAAATTGATTATTCCTCATGGTTTTTAATGTTCTGGGCATTTCAAGGTCTTTTGGGAATGTGAATGCTATGAACCTTTCTCCTGTGTGACACGAGTTCGTGGGCTCATGCAAAATGCCCTGCTCCAGCCTGGCCTCCATCACCCCAGCGCATGAGAGCCTCACGAACCACACTTGGAAGCTGGGACTGGTTTTCCTCTCTTACTTCACCCTGCGGAGTGTGGTTTCATAATCCAAAAGCCTTGTGACAATTTCTTCTCCAGTCATTCTCTCTGCTCTTCATAGTTCCATATTTCAGTGGTAAAATTATGAAATTTCGAGTTGCCTTCCTGTGCTGGGAACAAATAAACTATGGGTCTTAAGCAGCGCTCCCACATCTGAGGGCTTAGTCATGGGGTCATAAGTCTAGCGCATTCCACATTTTTCAGGTCATGTGTCAGGAAGATGGTATGGTACACTGGTGGGCTAAAAGGTGGACCCAGTCAGACGACCAGAGGTTCTACACGCCTTCCCCACCTCTCTCTTCCTCTGAGTCTCTCTTGCCCCTAGGGTCTGAAGGCTGGGACCTCTGTTAATCTTTCTAACTTGCGGAATTCCATTTAGAACTGCCTGCGAGCCTGCCATTGAGTTATGGTGACTGTTGGAGCTGTACTTTTATTTTTTTACATGTGTTTAATGCCACCCGAGCGTTACATTAGATGCCTGTGGAGTTGTGGGAAAGCTGAGTTTTGTGTTTCCTAGAACAGGGCAGCGGAAAGGGCTGGCTGTCCTCCAGTCCCAGAGCAGGAAACCACCAGGCCAGGCTACCAAGCAAGGCCACCAAGCAAGGCCTGAGGCCGCTGATGGAGCCACTGGGACCATCAGACCTACCACCATAGCAGTTGAAGAAAGCACATGCTCAAGTCCAGAGGGGAAAGTCTGCCCAGGGTCCTGGCCTGCCGCGGCTGGCTTTACGCCTGCTGTGGGTCCCTGCTCAGCATCCCTTGCCAAGCTGCCCACACTGTGAGTCCAAGGACAAATTGCTTTTCCAGTGGTAGTAACAACTGGCCGGCAGGCTTTCGTCTCTGCCCCCTGGTGGCCATCAATGGCTCCCCTCCTTCTGTCTGGGTTCCAGGGCAAGAGCCGGAGTCCCTGAGGACACCCATACTCCTGCCAGGCTGTGCCACCCTCTGTGGTTGAGGCAGGCAGGTGGACCAAGAGACTGGACCGGCTGCTGAGACGCCAGGACACTCAAAACAGAGAGAAATGCACCTTCCTGCTTGTTTATTTCAAAGCATGCACCAGCCCTCCTCCTGAACTATTTCCCCCAATTATCAAAACATTGGTCCAGGCAAGCCTTTTTCTTGCTAAAATGTCCAGTTTTCTCTTTTCCTTTCATATGTAGTAACCACGGTTTCTTTTCTCTCTAGCCCATTAGTAATGCCGATTTCATTGTTCCCGTTGAAATCGATGGAACTGTACATCAGGTAAGAGATCAGAGCCAACCCCGAGGTCCAGTGAGCGCTTTCCTCTCATCACCACATTCCCTGTGAATGTCATTGCTAAATCCTCATTTCAAGTGGTAATTTTATTCCAGCCACAGGAAACAAACTTTGTATAATAAATACAGTAAGCCGGGCATGGAGGCAGAGGCGGGCGGATCTTTCGAGTTTGAAGCCAGCCAGCCAGGGCTCCACAGGGAAACCCTGTCTCAACAACCAAAAGTAAATAAATAAATAAACAAACAAACAAACAAACACAGGGAATGATTTTCTGCCTCACACACATATTTGCCAGGTTTATGAGGAGCCTTTTCTGTTCATAAATATGAGGTGTGGTTGTTCTCTGGTTTGATTTAGACTTCCGAGAGTTTCCATACCGCCCCTCCTCTGGCCAGGCTTGACGCCTGGCTAACTTCCTCCTATGGCTGCTTTGGGGCTTCTCTCCCAGCATGCAACAGAAAAGTGCCACCAGTCACCCACTTACCAGTTCTTGGGGAAAGATGTCCACTTTGATGCCAGCTGCTTCAGTTTGATCTTCCTGTCCCCTGTGGCTTTCACCAGTGGCTCTCTAGCAAGTGGTCAACTAACTCCAAAGCAGAGGGGGGGGGGGTGTTAAGATCAGCCGACTGCTATGCGTGAAGATGTCAGGGTCAGATGGCATGTTTTGTTTTGTCATTTGCAAACCCCTTATGGTAATGTCTTAATTTATGAATACATTAGAAGTGTGGTAGAAAAACTCGCCGTAGAGGTTAGAGTAGAGGTAATGGTATCAGATTTTCCTTAGGAGTGATGGGACCATCTCCCCTGTCAAACTCAAGGCCTTAAGGGGAGAGTATCTGGCTTCATATCCCAGGAAGGGGCATTTCCTAGTTCCTGGGCTACACAGGATGTCATTGATTAATGATGCCGATAAGGCACCTTGACTCTTGAGTGCAATGTTAGGACAATCCAGGTTGTGAAATCAGCTGTTCGAGCTACCTCGTATCCTGACGGAGAAACTGAGACTTAAGGAACGGGTTGGCTCAAGATTATACATGAAAAGTATCCAAACAAGAATCCTCGGCTCCTAAACCAGAGCTCTATTCCTTACACTTGGTCCGCCCCCCTCCCCCCACCCCCACCCCGCAGCTTTCTGGCCTGTTCTGCAGGAAGCGGGACCTGGGAAGGTGGTGGCTTCATACTTCAAGCTGTTAAAAGCCACGGTAAAGTCAAAACCGCAGGCACCCAGGCATTTAACATTCACAGCGCGCATCGGCTGAATTAACTCAACCCGTGACAAGCAGTTAGGACCTCTGCACTGATCACTGTGGCTAGAGTTGGAGAGTTCTTGAGATGAGGCACAGGAGGGTTGCCCAGTGATGTGGAGAGAAAGAGTCCTCCACACCACGTGACCGAGAGCATGCGCAGAACCACCCCCTCCCCCAGCCCCTTCTCTTTAGCAGTAGACACCCCCAGGGCACCCGGGTAGAGACCAGAACTTCCCAAGGGAAGGAAGGCGCAAAAGCAGGAGGACCAAAGGCCCTGGCGAAGGCCGTGGCCTCGTTCAAGTAATCCAGGATAGGCTGTGCAGGTCCCAAGGGGCCTATTCTTGGTTACTTGCACGGGGACGCGGGCCTGGACGCCGGCATCCGGGCTCAGGACCCTCCTTTCTGCCAAAGGCGCCAACGTCAGAGTTCCCAGTCAGCCTCCAGCCCTTTGCATGTAGCCAGGCTTGCTGCCCAAACAGTCCTCCCTGGGACACAGGACCGGAGGCCACACCCGGTCACTGGCACCAAGGTGTGTTGCGAGGAAAGCAGGCTCTGCCCTCAGTGTAGCCCAGCATCCCTGCTCAGCAGCGCATTCCTCTGGCCTCAGCCTCAAAGCTGCAGAGCCGGGCCTTCAGATCCGCTCTTTTCAGCTAGCCGGTCCGTTTCCCACCAAGTCTTCGCCCTACGAAGCACCTTTTTTCCGGCATGAGCAGTCGTGTCCACGTGGGACTTTTGTCACCTGCAGTGTGTTTTCCTTGCGTGTGGTCCAGTCTTGTGTCCGGTCTCCCCTTCTGCAGCCTCCGCCCCCGCCCCTGCTCTGTCTGCCATTAGAAGCCTTGTGTGCTTACCACCACCGAGCCCTTCACCTTCAACTGCTTCCTCCACTTGCAAAGCCTCCCAGTGTTCTCTCACACCTGTGATTGGCTGGGCACACGGGCGTTGGCCCAGTACCACCCGTGTTGTCAAACCTCCAGGTCTTGTGTCGTTAGTTTGCTCAGCCTGGAAGGTTAATTCTCTTGCTTAGCGTGGGAACTCCTAATCACCCTTTAAGGTCAAGGCCAGATGTTGCTTTCTGTGCCTCCCTCCTCCGGAAGGAGAGTCACCTGTAATGTGTACTCCCCACCCCCCTACAGTGGGTTTTGTCCTGTTCATTAATTTCTATAAATGTGTGCTCAAGACTGAGAGCTCAGCAACGTACACCTGCAGCCAAGTCAGCCTTGTAGCTGCACTGAGCACAGCACTGGGGGCCTGGTAATTGTGTTTCTAAAGACGTGGCTATAATCGGCGAGTGGCTTTGTTCAAGTTTGGTTTGTTTGTTTTTTTTAAGATTTGTTTATTACATATATAACATTCTGCCTGCATGTAAGCCTGCGTATCGAAAGAGGGCACCAGATCTCATTATAGATGGTTGTGAGCCACCACCGTGTGGTTGCTGGGAATTGAACTCAGGACCTCTGGAAGAGCAGCCAGTGCTCTTAGCCTCTGAGCCATCTCTCCAGCCCCTCAAGTTTTAATTGTTTCCTCCTTCTTCCCATTTCTCCTCCCTGGCTTTGCTTTCTCTCTCATCTCTCAGTTCCCTCAGATTAATGTGGTTTCCAGGGGCCAAAGCCTATGTGTTAGGTAAAGCCTTGTAGCCCTGCCTAGCCTGGCCAAAAGGATGCACAGAGCCCCACTGCGGGACAGACAGAAAAACCCCGTGCCGCTCTGAAGCGCTTTTGCACTCTCACACAAGCAGTGTGGCCACCATGGTGTCCAAGTGGAAAGTTTTCAAGCACTTTAACTCCAGGCCTTCTTAGCAGGTGTGTGGGGGTGGGGACATTCAGGGCTGAAGGCAGCAACCAGTCCTAGACCTCCAAAAGGACAGCACCTGGGCTGTGTCCTGTGTCCTCATAGGAGCCGAATCACAGCAAGTGCCAAACCGTGCATGGGATGCAGGCATGGCTTCACCTGAACGTGACACAGCTATGCCCCACTTCCTGGCTCTCAAGATTCCCCAGCCCTTGACTAGATGGTCAGCTTCCCCTTGTCTTCGTGAGGGTTGTCTGTGACACATGGAACCTGGTCCGAGCTCAGCAGATCAAGCATAGGCCTGGCAAACTGGAGGAGGGCCCCCTTGGCATCTCCTCCGTGGCCCAGGCTGTCTCTGGCTGTTGTGACTGACAGCTGGTGTCTCCCTACTGTTGCAGGTTTACGTGCTAAAGCGGCCGCATGTGGACGAGTTCCTCCAGAGGATGGGGCAGCTCTTTGAGTGTGTCCTCTTCACTGCCAGCTTGGCCAAGGTGCGTCTTGCTCCCTGCTGCAGACTCCCAGCCATCATCCCAACCCCTCCACCCTCCACCCTCCACCCCCCCCCAAGCTGCCAAGAGCCCTTTGTTAAGGTGGAGGAAGCTATTTTTATGGTGACAGGTTCCCACCCCAGATGGGATGGATGCAGGCCATGCGCACACTGCCAGGCTGAAAGGCTTCTGGTTACCATGGTGACGGGGAGCATTTGGAACAAATGCTCCATGAAGTTGCTGTACGCAGCCACCTGAAACCAGTTACCCACAGGCGAAATCACAAGACCTGTCTGTTGTGACTGTAGGAGGATGGCTGCATAACACGGACACGGGCATGGTAGAGCCTCCGTCGCCGCTGACTGGCACCCAGATACTAAAGGTCTCTGTGCCCTTGGGTTTAGTGGTGACAGGTTACAGGGAGGAAAAAGTAAGAGGCTGGTGTCAGGTGTCACTGGCAGGCATGGACTGGCGGAAGTTCTGACTGGCTTAGGAGGTCCTGTGATTTCTGTAAGTCTCTTTACTTCTGGCACCTTGGTTTTCACTTGTGTAACTAGGGATACCTCCATCTGCCAGATGAAGTAGGTTAAATGAAGTGGCCCATTTGAGTGGCTCAGCACAGCCCCCGACTCTTAGTTCATTGAGCCTTCATTGTCTGCTGTGCACTCTTCTGGACAGTGCCAGAGGGTAAACACTCCTGATGTTCAGTGTGTAGTGTCATCAGCACTGGTACCACCCAGACAGTGTTCATAGGTGCCCTGCTGTGTGGAAGGCAAAGCAAGCCGTAGCTTATCCTCCAGGGCCATTACTCTCTGTCCGTCTGCCCACCGTGACTCTCACAGAGTCATGCCATCCACGTGGTAGCACCACCAGCGTGTCCGTGGGCACTTCTGAGTTGCCCCGAGCATGAGTTCTGTGGTGTGCAGCCGCACCCCCTATCTATGCAGAACTCGGAAGCCACCAACAGCTTCCTCCTCCGGGGCTTGCCTGGGAAGGCACCCACATTCCTCTACATGGTAGACCTATGGACTTCAAGTCCTCAACACTGCTCTGCCAGCTGGGGCATTCCTTGCTGGGCCCGTTCTCTCTGCTGACCAAGGCAAGAGCCGCCTACATAGCAGTCCACTTGCCTGCTCACCAGGCCTCAGTGGGAGCTGCTAAGGAGAGATCCCAGACCTGGGCTTTTTTTTCCATACACACACACACACACACACACACACACAAATGGAGCATGGCCTCGAGAAAAACATAGTCTGCCCCAGTGGTGCCAAGACTAATTGCGTGTGCAGCTTCAATGGTGCTTGTGACGCAGCTCTGGGACGCTAAGAAACCTGAAGTAATAACCAGCCAAACAGCAGGCAGGAGGATTGCACCAGAGTGCCGGACCGAGGCTTGTTTTTTTTTTTTTTACCTTGGCAAGACTGAAAACACTCTTCCTTGGCCGTGTCCCCAATGTTCGCTTAAACATCCTTGTTCAGGAGGCTCTTCCTGGGCTGTTCCCACCTGCCGCGCCATCTGTTTCTCTAGCCCTATCTCAGCGTTGCTCTTGCCCTGCAGAGCCAGACCTAGTTCCCCGCGCGGCCTCATAGCCTTTTCAACCGCGATGGCTCAGCACTCAGCTAGCAGCATGTGTACACTGGGCCTCCCTGCCTCCTGGTTGGGCCTGCAAGGGCACAGCCCACGGACTCCCAGACTCCCGTGGTATGTGCTGCTTTGTCATACACCCTTTCATTCATTTCGCCCTTCCTGCATGGTAGGACTCCCAGCGGAAGAGATGAGCCCCTGCCTCGGGTGCCTGTGGTCTTCACCCTGATCTTGCAGGCCCAGGAACCCAAGACACTTCCTTAAAAGATGAATTGCCAGGACTGCAGAGATGGCCCGGCAATGGCTGCTCTTGCAGAGGACCCAGAGTCAGTTCCCTGCACTCACATGGCAGCTCACAACTGTCTATAACTCCAGTTCCAGGGGGTCCAGTGGCCTCTCCTGGCCTTTGTAGATACTGCACACACATGATACATATATATATTGCACACACATGATACATATATATATTGCACACACATGAGAGATAGATAGATAGATAGATAGATAGATAGATAGATAGATAGATAGGTAGATATAGATATAAAGCAAAACACTCATACACATAAATAAAAACAGATCAATCATTTAAAATTATAAAAATAAAATATGTAGAATGAGTATATTAAATAAATTAATTAAATAATAAAAATAAATAAAATTATAAAAATAAAAGGATGATTGCCTCCACTGGTGGTAGCAAAGAGGAGACGATGAACCGTCTGTTTCCATCCAGGTCAACCCTTCATAGACTGCTTTCGTGTCCCTTAGCAGCTTCACTCAAATAGTGCTCTAAGCTGCCGGGTCACTAGGAGATGCAGCTGCTCCCGGGCTCTGCCTCCCTCAGGATGTCCTTAGAGTGGAAAGGACTTTCCCATGGACCCAGCTGCAGTGCAGCCTAACTGTGACCTTCATGACTCAGCCTCAGGTGTTCTCTCCCCTCATGAAGGGGTTGCCAACCCTGAGCATTCCTGGCTGTGAGCCTCACTGTGAGCCTTGCTGCTGAGTCCAAGCCTCAAGTGAAGCTTGCAGAACAAGGCTGCACATTGGCTGTGCTGTACGCTGTCTGCTTTCTCCTCAGACAGCAGGTGAACACTGGGGAGTTTGGAGCGGGCCAGCGATGGGGCGCTGGCTGTCCTCCAGTGGCCTGTCTGACAGCTGCTAGATCAATGAGCTGGGAGGGGAGGCTCAGCAGGAAACAGGAGCCTCCCAAGCTGGGAGGCCTGGTCCAGGAAGACGCATTAGAACTAAAGAAATAAATGTGGGAGTCAGGATGTTTTTGAGATGAAACAGGCAGGAACTTCTGATAGATTCAGTGGGAGAGAACTAACAATGGAGTGCTCTCTAACGTACACGGAGGAGAAAACACCACAGTCCTAAAGCACTTCCAGTCACTGCATAATTTTTAAGTTTAAAAAAAAAAGGAAAGCAAATCCGGGTAACATGTCACCCAAGCATCACCAGCACCCACGCAGAGAGCCAAGTGTGGCAGCCTGCACCCCTGTAGATCCAGCAGGGGAGAGACAGCGACCAGGGGTCCCTGGGGCTTGCTGGCCAGCCAGCCCAGCTGAATCCTGAGCTGCAGGGGCAGGGAGAGACTCTGTCTCAAAATACAAGATTGAGAACAGTGGAGAAAGACATCTGACTGTGACCTCTGACCTCCACACACGTGTCCCTGCAGAACAAGGAGGGGTCCTAGGCAGTTCCTTACAGGCCCACAGTTGTGCAGCTTTGCAACTCTCTGCCTTTCTGAGTCGCTCAGAAGAGCGTGTCTTCCTTCCTTGTGCTTTCCCTAACACTTCAGCCTGCCCGCCTTTTCTCTGAAGCTCCCCTGCTTGACATGTGGCTTTTTTTTTTTTTTTTTTTTTTCCTTTTTGCCTTCTTTTCTCCAGTCTCCTGGGAAGCTACCAGAATTTATAGCTTGCCCGACCTGGGGTTTTTTTTTTTTTTCAAATCTAATGAAATTGCACCAAAACAAAAAAGGATAAGCCTGATGGGGCACCCATGCTTGTAGTAATCTCAGCACACAGAAGACCACAGCACCGGCATCGGCGGGCTCCATCCTGGACTGCTACATGAGACCGTATCCTAAGCACACCACCCACCCACCCCCAAAAAATAAAAAAAAAGAAACGTGTGTCTTGGTGTCAGAGGTCACAGTTTCTGGCTCCTCCAGTTGGCTAGCCTTCACGGAGACATTGTCTTCCCAGTATGCAGACCCTGTAGCTGACCTCCTGGACCGATGGGGTGTGTTCCGGGCCCGACTCTTCAGAGAATCCTGTGTTTTCCACCGTGGGAACTACGTGAAGGACCTGAGTCGCCTGGGACGGGAGCTGAGCAAAGTGATCATTGTGGACAATTCTCCTGCCTCCTACATCTTCCATCCCGAGAACGCAGTAAGTAGGCCCGGGGAGGGAGCTGGAAGCCCTGACTGAACTCCGGCCTGGCTGGCGCTACCACTTCTGAAACAACTGCTTGAGGGGGTTCTGGGTTGGTTTTTTTTTTTTTTTTTTTTTTTTTTTCTTTTCGGGGGTTTTTTTGTTGTTGTTTTTTTTTTGGGGGGGTTGTTTTTGGGTTCTTTTTGGGGGTTGGTTTGTTTGTTTTTTGTTTTGAGACAGGGTTTTTCTGTGTAGCCTTGGCTATCCTGGACTTGCTTCGTAGACCCTGCTGGCCTCGAACTCACAGCGATCCACCTGCCTCTGCCTCTCCCCAGTGCTGGGATTAAAGGCGTGCGCCACCAGGCCCGGCCTTTTTTTTTTTTTTTTGCTAGCTCCTGACTCAGCTACTTAGTAATGTCGTGACATTGGTGAGAGGACAGGGACGGTACTCTCCTGGGATTGTTGGAGGACTCAGTGTGTGACGGGTGAACAGTGCTGGGACCTGGCAGGATGCTCGGTGCAATGCCTTTCCTTAGCATTTGAATACTGTTATGGAGTGGGCTCTTTCTGGCCTTAACCTCATGGAGCTGGTGCTGCCCAGGGTTGAATGACCTCTCAGGCTCAGTGGTAACCCCTCAACAGAAGTATACCCTCTAATAGCACTTACAAAATGCCTTCCCATCAGACCGTCGGCTCGGCCACCTCAGAGTGCCGTTGTGGAGGAGCACACGGGAAGCCTCCCCTCGTACAGCTCCATGGAGCATAGCCACCCTTGGTGTCTGCTAACCAGGACAGCATGGCTCACAGAGCAGGAGGGTGGTGACCTCTGCTAGTTGCCGGGGACTTCCAGGAAGAAGAGATCAGCCAGGCCCACTGGTGACTGCTGCAAGGTCACCTCACCAAGCCCTAGGTCCAGATCATTCTCTGGGAAAGACACATGTTTTCTCAGGCTCATCCCAAGCCTGCAATGCAAATGTCCCTTTTTAAAGTCTAGAATCCTATAGCTCCCCTTAAAATAAGGGGGAGGAGGGACTATATTCAGTTAAAAGGTAAAAATAGCCTAACTGCATTAAAGCTAAATATGTCTATTTATTTAGACATGTCGTGTCTGGTGGTGCACGACTTTAAACCCAGCAAGTGATCTCCATGAGTTCAAGGCCAGCCTGAGCTACACAGTGAGACCCTTGAAATAAGTTAATAGGTTCATGTTAACAAGTCAATGGAATCCCACCTAATGGACCTGGCAGCTGATGTTCACCACAGTTGTAGCTCCTTTCCCACACACTTCACAACCAACCATTTCTTCTGTTGCCTGCTGTACACACCGTGTTCGTATAGTCCTGCCGTCTTGACATGTTTTCTTGCATTTGAATTGCTTGAGTCAGGATCTGGAAAAGTCCATGCATTACTTCAATTAACATATGTTTTTCTTTGATCTTGACAAGTTTTTCTTCTCTATCATTTATTTGTTGAAAGTTTTGGGTTGTTTTTGTTTTTTGTTTGTTTGTTTGTTTGTTTGTTTTTGAGACAGGGTTTCTCTGTGTAGCCTTGGCTGTCCTGGACTCACTTTGTAGACCAGGCTGGCCTCGAACTCACAGCGATCCGCCTGCCTCTGCCTCCCGAGTGCTGGGATTAAAGGCGTGCGCCACCACCACCCGGCTTATTTGTTGAAAGTTTACTAACTTGCTGTATGGGAATTTTCTACATTCTAGATTTGTCTAGTTGTTATAGTGGTTGATGTTTTTGCAGACACACTTCCTCCTTCAGGCAAGCAGCTAGACTTCCTCTCTACTATTTGATTAGACTCAGGCTTCTTAAATTTTTCTTTGTTGTGGTTTTTAATTACCTGTTAGGGTATATAAAAGAGAATCGGCACATGGGTGCAGTACTTGAGGAGGCCAGAAGAGGGCGTTGAATTCCCCCGGAGCTGGAGTCACAGGTGGATGTGAGCTTCCTGCTGGGGGTGTTGGGAACTGAACACAGGTCCCCTACAAGAGCAGCACATGTGCTCTTGGCCACCAGACCATCTCTCTAGATCCTCTATTTTCTTTTCATTACACATATACTTGTGTGTGCCACACGCATGCAGTACCCAGAGAGGCCAGAAGAGGGCAATGGATCCCCTGGGGCTGGAGTCATCTAATGTAGGTGCTGGGAACCAAACTTGGGTCCTTTGGAAGCACAAAATGTCTTAACGGTTGAGCTGTCTCTCCAGACCCTTCTTTTTTCTTTTCTAACAAGAATATGTCATAGGTGGGGCTGTTGATGTGGTTCAATTGATAGAGCATTACCCGGCACGAGTGAGGCCTACCTTTTGGTTTCCTTGAATTTCTTTTCGCCTCTCTTCTTTGGACTCCCAGGTGCCCTCCACTGGCACCCCTCCTTCCTCTACCTAAAGCTAAAGGGAAACCTCTCTTTGCCCTAGCTTCTGAATGCCCCGAAATTCAACATCTCCACGTTTGCCTGGCTGCTGCTTCTTTCTACACACAGCTTAGAGCAGTGGCCTCAAGTAGAGGCCCGGTGTGCCTGTGGTCGGCAGGCAACCTCTGAGCGACGTCCAGGGTTTTCTGACAGACAGTGTGTCAATCCATTGCAGTAAAAAGAGCTTTGGAAAAGGGTGGGGAGTGGCTAGTTTTTTGTTTTGTTTTGTTTTGTTTTTGTTTGTTTGTTTGTTTGTTTGTGCAGCGGGAGAGCTAACGGGGGCAAATGCGCACACACTGGGGACCCTCTGCCTCACTGAGGGTCAGCCTGCTTTAGCGTTAGCACTAACTGTGGACTGACTGTGATTACAAGCCAAAGAATAGTAAGGTTACCAGTGTCGCCTCGCGCTCCGTCCTGCTGCCTCCTCACGCGCTGTCTTTCAGGTGCCTGTGCAGTCCTGGTTCGATGACATGACGGACACAGAGCTGCTGGACCTCATCCCCTTCTTCGAGGGCCTGAGCCGGGAGGATGACGTGTACCACATGCTGCATAGACTCTGCAGTAGGTAGCCCTGGCTCGGCCCATTCCTCCTGTGCACTCTAGAACCCCTGGCTCAGGGGACCCCCGCCTGGCCTCAGCTCCCTGAGTGGAGCCTGAGAAGACTCCGTGCTCTGGGCCACAGGGTGAATGTCGCCATGCCTACCTGTTTTCTTTTTTAAAGAACAGAAACAACTATTTTAAAGGAAAAAAAAAAAAAAACTCTTTTAATAGATTTCATAAAGGGACTTGCATTTTACCAGATTCGATTTTTTTAAAACATACCAAAAAGAAAAAGAAAAAAAAAAAAAAAACCTTGATATCTTTCAACTTACTTCCTTTCACCTGACCTCCCCTTCCATGCAGACAACCTGTCCCCGTTTTGCCCCAGTTTGGAGCAGCTGGCCCAACTCAGAATCTCTTTACTACAGGATGAAGTGCCTTTTTGAATGTTGTTTTAAGCTGAAAGTTAATTTTTGTATACAGCCTATTTCCAAACATTTTTTTGTCTTTTATTGTCTTAAATACTCTAAGAAGACAAATGGGACAATTTTATAGAACCTGGTAGCCTGTGTGTGGTGAGGTGAGGGTGTGACCAGAGAGAACCGTGGGTCACAGGAGCCTGCCTCCCAACAGGTACGACTGACAGCCTGTGGGATGAGCAGGGGCTGGCTTCCTCTGACAGGCGCTTCCCCCACGACTGTGACTGTCCCACTCGTTTCTTACCAGCCTGGAATGTACCTGCCAAGGGCGCGATGCTTTAGTGAGACAGCCAACTCCTTTTATTGCGATTTCTGATGTTGATAAAAATGTGTCTTGAGGTTGCATTTTTACCCTTGAAAAGTGACATTATGTCATCATGTCTGCTTTCCCACAACTGTCACACGTCTTCTGTCCCTTGTTCTGTTGTTACTGGTTGAGGGGAATAGTTACAGAAAACCCTAAAACCCCGGGATCCTTTCAGTCTTTCCTTTCAAAAGCTGGGTACACGTGGGGCTGCTTGGGACTTTGCTGCTACTGCGCTGCCACCAAATGGAACTGACCAGCGGCTGTTACACTGTTCTTGCCACTGTGCCTATGCTCCGAATATGCTCACGGCTAAGCTGCAGGCTCAAGCCAGGGTCAGAAGCAGGTGTCCTGCCCCGTCAAGCGCGACACGGCAGGCTCCTTTCCTTGGCTCTGGCCACCAAGAGTGCTCAAGGGCACAAAGGTTTTCAAACCCCGAAGGGCCATGTACCGCTCAGGTGTGGCATTCGCTCTACACTGCAGTCAACATCAGGGCCTAAGCTGGAGCTTACCAATCTCGCCGGAGAGCCTGTGGCCTCAGCCAGCCGCCACGCTCACGTGGCTCGAATCCATCTCTCAGCCTCTTTGAGCCAAGGGTTGGAGAAGCCTGTCTGGGTGGGACACTCATAGCTCCAAACCAGGGCGAAGGGCTTTCCCCTGGAGCCCGGGGGTTGGGGGTTGGGGGTAGGGGGGCGTGTCTCTTCCCAGCCGTTCCCAGTCTGATGTTTAACAGTGCTGTGTTACATCGCTCTTCTGAAGAAGGAAAAGAGCCCTTTTGTGTTGGCACCATTGCCTTAGTCCTCTGTGGGTTGGGCCTCAGCCAGAGTTCTGCTGGGAGTTGCTGGCACTAACAAGACTCAAAATCAGGGGTCAAAAAAAAAATTTTTTTTTCCTTTGATTTACAAAATAATGAAGCCAGATACTAGGCCTGTCTTCCCACAGTGCTTGGTCTGGAGAACCACTGTGCATTCAAAATAAAAATGTGTAGGAGGTCATCAGGTCTCCTCAGCGCGGATTCTGAACCCAGTAATTCCTGTGCCAATTAAAATAGAACCTGCCCCTTTTCTAAGCATTACCACAAGGTCCCAGCCGTTATGCGGCAAATCCACACACGCCATAAACCCTCGTGGAAAACCAGTCATTTACCGATCCCGCTGCCTTAAGTGTGTTGGGTGTTTCGATGTCTGCCGTGTGTTGCTTCCCATGCAGAACGAGGCCTGGGTGGGACCCCAGATCTTCACCTATGCCTCTCTATGTGTGTTGGTGTCACAGGGCCTTATTTGGAAAAGGGCGCAGAATGGACTGAAATTGCAGGCTATTTCAGGGGAAGCGAGCCTAGACATGGTACTCTGCTTCAGGCAGGTTCGGGACCGACCCTTGGCCTTAAAGTTCTGGAGCTGCGCGTGTACGTGCACTCCCGGCAGAGCTTCCGAGTGGGGGAGCCTCTTCTTGCCACCCCAAACATGGAAGTCTTGGGTGGGCGGCAGAGCCTCTGAGGGTTCTGAAATCTGCACCTTATTTGACCAAGCTCCAAATGCCAATTTTTCTTTCTTTTAAAAAAAAAAAAATCCTCTTTATGTACATAATTGAAAAAAAATCTATATTTTTAATCAGTTACATGTAAATGAAGCAATAGAATTCTAACAAGGCCAAGAAAGGAGATGAATGTGTGAGGTTTATTTTCTTAAGGTAAATACGGGTATTGCTTGTAATTGTTAGTTTATTAAAATGTGGGCTTGAAGACTTATCAGCCACTTCTCTGTGCCATATCCTTCCCACATTACCAAAACACTCCATCCCCTTAGGCAGAAGAAATGCCTGCCTTCCAAGTTCCCTGGTCCTCTCAGCTCCAGGTTAGGACCGCTCCCCTAGACAAGTGCTTTTGACGTGAGGGTCTGGGACAGGGTGGCTGGGGTTTGTGGACTCCAGCCCACACCTTTTGTTTGACCTCAACTGGGGGCTTCCTGAGCACCTCTGACCCCTGATGTTAGCGCTCTGGTCTTCCATTTGTTCCAGAATCCTCCGTGTTGGTCTGTGGCTCCATGCACTCTAGCTGTTTGTAAACAATGCATTTGCATCCTAGTCACACACCACCTGTCACGGGTGGCAGGGATCCCTCTGACACAGTGCAATGGGGACATGAGGATGTCCACAGGACACCAGCTTGTCGGTGGTTACAGTATTTGGAGTTGGGGTACAAAAGTGAACCCTGTAAGTGTGTATAGCCTGGCAGTGTTTTACAACCCTGTATCTTAAAAGATGGCTTCCTAATAAAATCCAAAAACACACAGCCCTGTTGGTCAAACACTCGTGACGTTTGTGCCTCTGCTTCTAGTGGTGCTGTGCTGGACAGCTGGCATGCCAGGGGTTGAGAAGAGCAGATGGTCTTTTGTGCCCGCCGGTCCCGGCGCAAACTTGCTGGCTGCCTCTGTTCCTACCTTACTGTAAACCCTGTCTGTCCCTGGAGCGGCCTCAGGATGGACGCCCCCAGCGGCGGTGATGCTGGTGCCTGGAGAGTTACAGTTTTCTGCTGGACGTTTGAATGCGACGGTCCAGTGTTGCTTGGGAAACACTACGTGTGTAATGTGCACGATTCTAGGAGCGAGTATTGTCAGTGATTTCCCTCCTGCCAAAAATAAACTCAGCAAATTGCACTGTCTCGTGGTTGACCTGCTTCTGCCGAGGTTTGGCCTCTCCCCCCCGATTCTCCTCGCCCCGCCCCCACCTCCCAGAATACCCTCCTGCTGACTGACACCTAGGGCCCTGATGATGGTCCCACTTCTACAGAATGGGGTTGGGAACAAGGGCTCAGGATTTGTGGCCACAGTCTTTGCCCCCCCCCCCCCCCCCCCCCCCCCCCCCCCCCCCCCCCCCCCCCCCGCCACCCTACACAACCCCCCAACCCAAATTGCTTGTAACTTGAAAAGCGACAGCTAAGCCCTCTGGCCCCTTTCCCCAGACGAGCAGTGCGACTCCATCTACCCATACCAGCCCGACCAGCGGCTACCACGTGGGCTTTGTCCTGGGACCAGTCTCCTTGGGATACTAGCAGATACTACACTTTCAAGACCACTAGGCCAGGACACAATATATATATATATATATCCTAGAATTTCCTCAGAGATAAGCCCTAAACACTCCATCACTGGTCTGTGGTGTGTCCTGGGTACCTGCCCCCTCACAGCTGAGCTGCTACCCGGACAGAGAAATCACTGAGGTAACCTGGTTCTGGCTTCCAGACGTCCCCTGCCCTGCCTTTGCTTCCGCTTACTACCTAGTCCTTCCCTCGCCTCTGCTATCGGCTCCAGCCTTCTGACACCATATGCCTTCCCCACACAAACAGGCTTGTGGCGGTCCTGGGGTTGAGGTAGCCTAGTGAGTGCCCAGCATGGTGGGAAGGAGACAGTCATCAAGAGGACACTTAACTGGGATTTGGGCTCGCTGACCTGTGAGTCTGTCTGTCACATGACCAAAGAATGGGAAGGCAGGAAGGGATAGCTACCCTGGGAACAAGCGCAGGCTAGCTATAGCAGTGGGGTGATCTTAGGGACATGGAGTGCCTGTGCACTGTTTGGCAGGGTTCCTGGAGTATCCAGGCAGCCTTGCGTGTTCCTTTCTCTTTACTGGAGATAGCTACACATCAACAGGATGCTCAAAGCCCAGACCCTCTAACTAGTGGGGCACCAGGCTAATCCCAGAACAGGCTGGACCCTCAAGCTGTGAGAAAGGCAAGCAGGCCTCCCAAGTTTTCCAACCAAAACCCCATCATAGCTCTAGCTGTGGCTATGCTGAGTATCACTTGAGGGTCAGTGTGTTTCTCAGCACTGCCATATCTCTCTCTCTCTCCCTCTCTCTCCCTCTCTCAGTGTGGGTGTGTAGCCTTGGCTGTCCTGGATCTCCCTTTGTAGACCAGGCTGGCCATGAACTCACAGAGATCTGGCCACCTCTGCCTCCCAAGTGTTGGGTTTAAAGGTGAGCTACACCTGGAGGCTCTTAAAGGTACCACATCCTGATGGGTGACAACTCAGTGGACGAGAGCACTTGCTGAATCACAAGGGCCTCGGTTTGAACCTCCAGCACCCACACAGGATACAAGCTTCTAAAGCAAGCCCGAGGGCCTGGAGTTGATCCCTAGAGTACACAACAAGTGTCAGGCGTGGTGGCATGCCCTTGCAGTCTAGATCTAGGGCAGCAGAGCCTGCTGGGTTCCTGAGCCTCACTGGCCATCCATCCTAACCTATCTAGTTGGTAAGCTCTAAACCAACGAGAGAGCTTGTCCTTAGGAGGGTGGCCAGCCTCCTGAAGATGACACTCTGGCATCCAACATGTGTGTATACACACACACACACACATACAAAACACAAATGTGCACATACACACCAACACATGCA
>OU015755.1:4514902-4549901 GCA_907169655.1 Acomys percivali | reverse complement strand
CACACACATACAAAACACAAATGTGCACATACACACCAACACATGCACAGAAGGATAAAGCTCACATCCACCCTGACTACTTCGACTCAAACCTCTAAGGATGAGAGCCTTCCTTCAAACGCTGCAGGTGACTGACTCCATGTATAGCCAGGGCTGGAGCTGCCAGCTAGCTGAAGGGAACTGGGTGATTTGCCCCTGTACCGTTTCAGGCCTGTGCACACACAGCACGGCTGCCATGAGCAAGACTTTGAGAGCTGACGTATAGCTTTCTTTGGACAATGTTTCATGTATGCTTGTTGCTAGAAAGGAGGCCTAGAAGAATACAGGATGGGCCCTTCCTAGGCATGGGCCTCTCTAAGACCAGAGCAATGGGAGTGGGCGGGTGGGCATCCTATGGTTCAGCAGTTGAGAGTATTGTTGCTCTTGCAGAGGCGCGACTGAATTCCAAGCCCCTTATCAGGTGACTTACAACCAGCTCCAGGGGAATCCAGTGCCCTCTTCTGGCACACACACACTGGGCCTAGGCACATCCATGATGCACAGACATATATCCGCACATATAGACAAAATAAAAATAAGTGCTTTTTTTTGTAAACCTTGGCTGGGCCAAGTGAGTGGAAACCCAGGTCACCTGCCAGAGCAGAACCCAGCTGTCCACTCTCCCGCGTCAAGGGTGGGACAGTGGTTTTCCCCTAGCTTTGTCCTAATGGACCTACTCGCCTCACCACTGTGAGCAGAGTAGTGGTGAGGCAGCCTTCATTACAGGGGCAATTCCTTAAAACCCACAGGACACCACTCCCAGGTACTACCCACCTTGGGGACTGAGTCACTTTCACTTCCTTGTCCTGTGCCTAGATGTGGGGACCCAGCATCCTACAGCAGGGCCAGAGTCAGATGGCCCCATGCCTCCATCCTCCCTTTGCAAGGGAGGGACTCCCAGGAACTCATCAGCCTGGGAGACTCCAGGCAGATAGAGGGGAGAGGCAGAGGCAGAGAGAGGCTGAGCTCACCTGGGGGCAGAGCCTGGAGGGGTGGGGCTTACTTGGAGCTACTCCCTCTCCCCAGGTCAATATTGACATGGAAAAGTAGGGTCCTGGGAGATAAGCCGCCAACAACATAGCAGCCCCAAATCCTTGGGAACCTAGGGTTAGGGTTACAGGGCTGCCTGGGCTGCAAGAAGTAATGGGAACAGGAACTCACCAGACAGTGCCAGCCAGGCAAGCCCAGCTCAGTCCAAACTGAGGACCAAGGACTAGGGTGAGTATGCCCACGGGGGAAGGTAGCCAAGCAGAGGGCATGGACTGGAACCCCCTTTCTTGCTCAAGGGAAGGAGAGAGAGAGAGAGTGGGTACCCTGTATTCACAATACTGAAGTATCTGTGAGCCTACTCTGGGTCTCAGTCTCCTGCCTCTGCCACAAGAATGCTCCAAGCCAGACGTATAAGAATCAGGCCCTAGCCTGCCCTGCCATCTCTGCAGGCTCTGTGACCACAGGTTGGAGAGAAGTGGGAGGTCTGGGGGTAGGGTGGTTTTGCCCAAGCCATGTCATATGGGTCCTAGGGACACAGTGTCTTGAGGAAAAGGCCTTTTGGAGGAGCCTTGTGGCTACTATTAAGATGTTGGTGCTGAACCCGGATGAGGTAGTACACGCCTTTAATCTCAGGACTCGGGGGCAGAGGCAGGCAGATCACTGTGTTTGACGCCAACCTGGTCCACAAAATGAGTCTAGGACAGCCAAGGCTACACAGAGAAACCCTGTCTCAAAAACAAAAACAAAAACAAACAAACAGAAAAAAAAGAAAAAACCAAGATGTTGGGGCTGAGTGGTGTTAGGTAGAGGGGAGTCCTGGAAGGGGGGGGGGGGGGGGGGGGGGCTGGAGGAGTATCACCCCCTGGGAAAGAAATGTCAGCTCCTTTTTAAAGAGAGCCTGAGAAATGTCCCTAAGACCATTCACCAGGGGGCACCAGAGTAGAGGCAGAGACTAACTGTGGAGAAAATTCCATGGCTGCCTCTATACAGAGCACACACATACACACACACACACACACACACACACACACACACACACACACACACTCTACCCTGTGGGACCAGGCACAAGCTACAACAGTGCACAAAGGAACTGCAAACCATCCTTGAAGACATAGCCACATCCACCTGGGCATACAGGTCCTGGAGGAGGGGCTAATCAACATTTTCCAGTTGAGGGCATGGAGCAGGAAGCAGGGAATGGCTGGGGTTGCCTTCAACTGGAAGGAGTAGACTCCAGCAATGAGGAGGCAGAGCCTGGGGAAAGGACACAAGGCAGAGAGTCGGGCATGAGGAAACTGAGAGCAGAACGTGCTGGGTGCCTTCAAGCTATGGAAATCAAGAGCAATGGAGGGAGTGGCTGTATACGCAATTGGAGGGAGGTCCAGGTAACATGGGCCGCACTGTAGCTCTAGTACGGGAGGCTTGGAGACAGAGAGGGAGAGAATGAGCAAGCAACCAGGAAGGAGAGAGAGGCTGAGGGAGGTGCCTCCCTGTCAAAATCACAGGGACCAAAAGTGATGGCAGAGAGGCAGTGGGAGAGTCTTGCTTAATGAGTATATACAGTTTATAGTTTTAATTTCAGTTTTATTCTCTAAGTGTGTGTGTGTGTGTGTGTGTGTGTGTTGTGTGTGAGTGCATTGTGTGTATCTGTGTGTGAGTGTGAGTGCGTGTGCATGTTTCTGTGTCTGTGTGTGTGCCTGTGTCTGTTTGTCGGGTTGAGGGTTGGCACGTACACAGGTGCAGTTGCCCCATTACTCTTTGAGACATTATCTCTCGCTGAACATGGACCTCACCTGGACTGTCTGGGGAGCCCTTAGGATTCAGCCTCCGACACCCTACTATAGCCCAGGCCCGCTACAAGTGTAAGCTACCACACTCAGCTTTTTTATGGATCCTCATGAGTGTGCAGTGGGTGTTCTATCTGCTGGGCCATCTTTTCAGCCACATCAAGTTGGGAAGATAGAGATGTGGGTGGGTGGTGGTGACAGTCAGTGTCTCTGTGCCACAGAACTTTACCCTTAAAAATATAGGGTGGTACACACCTTTATCCTGGCACTCTGGAGGCAGAGGTTGGCAGATCTGTGAGTGGTATACCAGCCTGCTTGACATAGTGAGACTCTGTCTCAAAAATAAGAAGAAAAACCAAACAACCGTAGAGCAGTAAATATTTTTGTTTTGTTCTCTGAGACAGGATCCTGCTCTGTAACCCACACTGGCCTGGAACTTGCAACCCTCCTGCCTCCACCTCCCAAGAGCTGTGATTCTATTCCTAGTCCTAGGATGGTAAAACAATAAAAATTAAAAATAAGTAAATAGAGCCAGGCAGTGGTGGCACATGCCTTTAATCCCAGCACTCAGGAGGCAGAGGCAGGCAGATTGCTGTGAGTTCGAGGCCAGCCTGGTCTATAAAGTGAGTCCAGGGCAGCCAAGGCTACACAGAAAAACCTTGTCTTGAAAAGCCTAAACAAACAAACAAACAAACAAACAAATAAATAGTTTAGGCACGGTGGCCTCTGTGAGCTCCAGGCCATCCTGGTCTTTTGAGGCAGGGTTTCTCTGTTCAAGAACTCACTCTGTAGAACAGGCTGGTCTCTTAACTCACAGAGATCTACCTGCCTCTGCATCCTATGTGCTGGGATTAAAGGTGTGCACCACCATACCACTGCCCTGTTTATTATTTTAATATAATGTCTGAAGTTTAAGACTTCATACGAGTATACAATGTACTTTAATCATATTCAGGCCCCACTCATACACTTAACTCCTCCCACTGCCACACCCACGGGGCCCAGTGGGATGACAAATGTGAGGCATTTGGTTACCTTTCTGTATCTGCAGGTTTCACAGCCGTGGATTTGACTCATTTGAATAAAACACTGGAGGGAAGGTTACAATTACTAAACCATCTTTAGACTGCTTCCTTTGTCTGTCCCCTGGGTGTGACAACTGTGTACAGCGTTACATTGTTTTAAGTGTGTAGCCTAGATGTGATTGGGAGTGTGTAAATAGGAGCTCATCATCTTGTATGAGGGGCATAAGCAGCCTTCAGTTTGGATGTCCGTGGGGAATCAAAAGTAGTCTTCTTCCAGATATCAAGGCATGGCTGTGTTTTGCCATAATTTATACAACTACAGGAGGAGGGACCTGGAGGAGACACGCTGGCCCTGGTGCACTCCTGTAGTCACAGCGTTCTGAAGATGAAGCAGGATTGCCACAGGTGTGAGGCCAGCCTGAGCTGTATGTATGGAGACCCTGTCTCAAAAAAAAAAAAAAAAGGAAGGAAGGAAGCAGGGAGCAAGAGAGGGAAGGAAGGAGGGAGGGAGGGAGGGCAGGTGAGAGGGAAGAAGGAAGGGAGGGAGGGAGGGAGGGAGGGAGGGAGGGAGGAGGGAGAGAACAAGCAGGTACAGTGGTAAACTGTGACCACAGTATCTGAGCAGTGGAGGGAGGAGGATCAGTTAGTAGTTCATGGTCATCCTCAGCTGTATAGTGAGTTCAAGGCCAACCTGGGGTAAATGAAACCCTGTTTTAGAAACAAGTGAAATAAAAGGGGATCTGCAAGTTGCTCAGTGAGTGGGTAAGGATGCTTGCTGTCGAGCCCAGTAACTTGAATTAAATCCATTGGGATGCTACATAGTGGAAGGAGGAAACCACCCAACAAGTTACATCTGGCTGCCACATATACCCCATGGTTTGCACACACACACAGAGAGGGGGGGGGAGGGAGAGGGAGAGGGAGGGAGAAGGAGAGAGAGAGAGAGAGGGAGGGAGAAGGAGAGAGAGAGAGAGGGGGGGAGAGAGAGAGAGAGAGAGGGAGAGGGAGAGAGAGAGAGAGAGAGAGAGAAATCAAAGAACAAAGAAAATTAAGAAAAGTCCCTCTGGCAGCTGTTGGAGGGAAGATGTAAGGCCAGGCGGCCAAGACACAAGCTGACTCCCAGAGCAGGGCAGTAGGCAGGAAGCCATGTGACCACCCAGGTCAGAAAAGAGGCCAAGTCCAGGTGTGGGCATGGGGCATGAAAGCAGAGGCAGGAGAGACACCAGGCCTCTCTCAGCCTTGGGCCTGCTTAGAACTCAGAAGAAACGTAGGAACCGGAGAAGGACTGAGACCTGAACTGTGCTCCTGCTGACTGTTAGAGACCCCAAAGGAGACAGGGGGCGGAGAGAGGAAGGTGACGGTGATGACAGAACCAGCTGCCACTGGCCACATGGAAGTGTGGGAACAGAGATCAGCAGAGTGGTGGAAGGGAAGTGGGAGGGAGTAGAGACACAGGACACAAAAGTGGTACAGGAGGCTGGAGAGATGGCTCAGAGGTTAAGAGCACTGACTGCTCATCCAGAGGTCCTGAGTTCAATTCCCAGAAACCACATGGTGGCTCATAACATAACCATCTATAGTGTGATCTGGTGCCCTCTTCTGGCCTGCAGGTGTATGTGCAGCCAGAGCTCTGTCTACATAATAATAAATAAATAAATAAATCTTATTTTTTAAAATAAAAATAAAGGAGTACAGGACAGGCAGTCAAATGCACAGACTCTCACACAGGAGATACAGGCATGCTATGATTTCTGTGACCCAGACACAAGACCAACCAAGTACCTTGTGAGATGGGGACCCCTTCGCAGACGGCGAACCCACAACTACGTCTGCTAAATATACCCACGTGTATGTGATCCCAACAGTCAGAAGGCTGAAGCAACAGAAATGTGAGCTTCAAGTCAGCCTGGGCTACAATGTGACGCTATCTGACCAAAACGAAGCAAAATAAAACACACACAGGGCACTGGGCACAGACTGGCCCTGAATTCGTGGAGTGTCCACCCCTGTGATGTGGAACTTTGTAGGTGACGATTCCACCCCCAGAAAGAGGTCTAGTGGACAGCTGACAGGTTTTAGTGGTGTCAAGGCACGGGAGATGTGTGCTGGCTGGACCCTGTCTGGGACTGAGGCCTACGACGGGCTGATGGCAAAGGGAAGTTGTGTCCCCGGCTCTATATCCAGAACTTTCTCTTTTTAAAAATATTTTTATTTAATTTTTAAATTTATGTGCATTGGTGTGAGGGTGTCAGATCTTGGAGTTACGGACAGTTGTGAGCTGCCATGTGGGTGCTGGGAATTGAACCCGGGACCTTTGGAAAAGCAGACAGTGCTCTTAACCACTGAGCCAACTCTCCAGCCCCTCCAGCACTTTCATATCTCACAATCAGAGGTAACAGGGGGGCAGCCAGAGTATGGAAGGGATTTCTTTGCTGCAGACGCCGCTAGCCTCTCCCACGATGGGTATCGAGGCTCCCTGGGGAAGACTATGCTGGGCAGCCAGCCATGATGAGAGGTAGGAGTGGGAAATTCTGGAAGGCAGCCCCGACCATTTCCTCCACCTCCTGAACTGACCTTGATTTTACTTGATTCACTACAGTGGCCTGAACCCCTGGATCCAAAAGGGACCCACCCCCTGGGGGGTCCAGTTGCCCATCTCAGCTCCCAGATCAGAAACCCGTGTGTCCCACAGCCCACTCAGGCCTCCTCCTCCTCCACTTGCCTTCTCTGCCCACTGGTACCAAAGAAGTGAGTCTACCAGGCCACGGGAAGGGGCCTGGCTCCCAGACAGCCTGGTCAATATTTATTGACTGACTAAATCTGAATGCCCAGCCAGTGCTGCACAGAGTACTGGGGTGTGTCCAGCAGGGCAGGAGCTAGGGTTGAGTTACAGTTAGGAGGGAGGGGCGATGGGTAGAGCCTGGCCTCTTGCCAGGCCTGGCACTGCCCACAAGCAGGGTACAGGAGCAGTTCGCGGAAGGTAGGCCTGGGCTGGGGGGGGCCTTGGGAACTGGGGGGGGGGGGGGGGGGAGAGGGGTCGTTCGGAAAGCAGTGTGGAAGGTGTGGCCTTCCAGGGCTCAGGGTCACATAGAGAGGCTATCAGAACTGAGGGAAAGCCCCACGGTGAGAACACTGGGTAGTTGCGCCGTGAGTGGAGGAGGGCCACTGTGGCAGGCCAGTGCGAGGGGACAAAGTGGCAGATTCTGAGTGTGGATGGGGTATCTGTCACCCCCAGAATCAGTTTGGCTGACAAAGCACCCCAGCCCCCCCCCGCACCCCAACCTTCCAACAGGCTGTGTCTTCCCTTCCTGGATGTTAAACAAAGAAATCTCAAGGCCTTACCCTCAGCTACCCAGGAAGGAAGGAAGAATGTGAACCGTAGCACATGAGGAGGAGGGGACATCTGAGATGGAGAAGGGGCCGTAAGAACGGACAGATGAGCCTGGGAACCCAGCAAAGTCGGTTAGAACCCCTGCGCAAGGGGCAGAGCAGGAGGCCAGTGTAGGATAGAAAGGAACCCCTAGAAATGGTAGATTCCCCTGGGGGGGCGGAGATAAGAGAGCTTCTAGAAAGACAGGAGGGGGTGGGGTGGGCTCCACCCTGGAGCAGTACTAGAAAGTAAAAGGGGACCTATGGGGTTGGGGGCTCGTGGGCCACAGGTGACTCCGCAGGAAGGGACGGATGCTCTGGGGAAGGCGCCTGGAGGAAACACGGGGCTGTAGCAGAAGTAAAGAGACCAGGTGCTTTAAAGTTCTCTCACCTCCCCTAATGACAGGGATGGGGCTCTGCTCCAGCCTAACCCTCCAGGCTGCATGTATTGGGGCACCTTCCCAACCACCCTTGCAATGATGCTGCCGCTCCCAGCGAACCCAGATTAGACACTGCCTCCTGCTGCCAATCTGCCTTTTCTTCCCTTCTGTGGCCCTGAAATTGTGCAGAGACCTTCCAGCCCCACTGTGGCCCTTAGAGTTACGTGACCTACACCTTCTGGCTCGCGTCTGTCTGTCTGGGTCCCAGGTCAGCTCTCCTGGTCTTGCAAATAAACTCAGTGATCTTGCTGAAGTGTCCTGTGGTGTGTCACCACACCCACCCCCAGGGTATCATGTTTTCTGTCACTGTGCCTGTTTGTCGTGTGTGTCATTGTCACACAACTGGAGGTGCTGCTGGCACTCCTGGTGACTCCCTTCTCCATTTGCCTTGGCCAAGCCTCAGTCAGTCAACAGCCATCTCCGCGCCACACTGGAAGACGCACACCAGCAGCACACATGATCTCCCCACGGTGTTATGAGTGGCTGGCCCTGTGTTGGACGTAGCTCCCATTACTGCCCCAGCCCACAGCTTCCACTAGTCTGATTCAGCTTGGACAGCCCCCTGTCCCACCCCCTTTCCGGGCAACCTTGTCCTGAGCCCAGCCCTTGGGGCCCTAGACAAAGGAGTAAAGAATGCGAGCTTCTATACCACCTACATGTAACTCTAACCTCACCTCGTCCCCTCTTCCATGTCACACTGGGCAGCAGATCCTAGGATGTTCCTGCTTGTTGGTAGGGCAAGGCTGGGATACGCAATTAGGAAGAAAGAAGTCAGTCACTGGTGGCACCAGGGCCACCCACTTGAGAGGCTCAGAACCCAGTGGCTGGCTGCTCGGAGCAGCAGTAAGGAGAGACTGCTGGCAGGATTTCCGTCAGGTGTGGAAGGCTACATTGAGGAGTAACCAGAAACGTCAACCGCATGCCTGTAGAATCCAGGGCTGTTCGCAGTCTCCAAAGGGCTGGTGCAGTGAAGTGAGAACAGACCGTGTTAGCGCTTCCCCAACAGCCCTGTGCAGTTTTTCCTCCTCCACACACTCAGGATTGCTAGCACGAACTCCAACAACCTCCGTTGCTGTTTGCACAGTCTGTGTGTACAGAGTTCAACCGTCTTCAAGGCTGGATCAGGAAAGCGTTATGCTTCGCTGACCCAACCTGTCTCAGGTCCCCTGCTGCGGAATCCATCCTGTCCGGAAGGGACAAGAACTTTTGTTTGTGGAGCCTGTAGAGTTAATACTTGCTCTCAGTATAGATCTCTCAGCAGTTTCCCTCGTGTGTGACACTTAATTTTATCCCAGATGCTGACGCACACACAGCCAAGCCTGTCCCGGCTACAGAGCAGACCAGCTCCTCTGTCTGGGTGTCTGCAAGGATTTGTCTGCCTGTCATGCCCGTCCGTCCTTGTCTAGGGAAAACTGTTCACTCCATTGGTAATGTTATGAGAACTCTGAGGGGCAGAACCCTGACAGGCCTGCAAGCTACACTCAGCCACCCACACTCCCCAGACTAACCAAACAGACAGCAACGGAAAGCAGAGAGAGAAAACTTAACCAATGTGGCCACAAGGAGAAAAGAAATGAATAGAGGCCCAGTGGCCCCGCCCCCAAGCACAAGGTTTCCCCACCCCCACCCACCACTGTCTTTGGACCATATGCTGCCATCATGTAAGGTGGTCTGACACACGTTGTCAGAACTGTGTGAAATCTCTCCTTGGGAGACAAGCTTTTCCTTGAGCCAACGCCCAAGACTTTTAGCCTTTCCCTCTCTCCAGAATGAAACTCCTGAGGACGTGCCAGGTGGGAGGGGGGTGTTCATCAACAGGGTGGGACACAAAGTGCCCCTCTAGAATAGCTTAACTCTCTACAGCATGGTTGTGGCCCCGAAGGCAGAACCTCCTCCTGCTTTAGCCCCACACTCTGACCACCTATGTCCCGTAGAACCTGATCCTCACGTGTGACCCCAGGATTTTTTTGAGGGGCCTTTCCATCTTTGCATAGCTTGCCTACGTAGAAAGGCTCTCAGTTTGTTCCAGTGGGGTTCCCACTGGAAGGGGCTCGTGTTTGCCGGGGAACATCCACGTGTCTCTGTAGACCCCCATCCCTGTTTGCATAGCCTCAGCCGGTGGGTACACTTCTGCCTGCATGTGGAGCTGTGGACAGGGCCCATCCCCACTAACAGAGCCTCGACCGGCTCATAACTGACTCGCATGGTTTGCCCTTAAGCAAGACCTGGGGTTCCCCCACAGAACCTAGGTCTGCTTTGTAATACTGCTTGTATTTGGAGCAAATGTGCTTGCTCACAGCACTGGCTTCCCTGTGACTCGGCTCACAACTCCATGCCTCTCCAGAGAAGCCAACAGTGTTGACAGATGGATCTGCAGGCTTAGACAGTCTCTATGTGTCTGCAAACTCCCAGACGCTGACTACAAGACAGGGGGTGGGGTGGAGGGTGTCCTTTACAGATCCCAAATCTCTTTGCAAGGCGGCCGTGGTTTTCCCTACCTGTTCCCCTCTTCTTGTCTGGGGGCATCTAGTCTTTGTTTGCTGACGACACGGAGCTTCAGCATGTCTACAGAGCTTTTCCAGGCTGTAATCGTCTGCCTCTGTCTAGGGAGCCCTCTCTATGGCCAAAGATGTGGTTTCTGTCTGCAGAGCCTTGTGATGTGCTTGCTCATGGCTGCAGACTCTGCCCCTCTACGGGGTCCTTTTTATTCACACTCACTCGCACCTTTCTTAGGAGGCTGCAGAGCCCCTTTGTGTCTGTAGAGCCTGTACCTGTTTGCCGAACCTCTTTCTTACCTCTGCTCTTTGCCTATTTGCCAAGCCTGCCTGGCCTTCCCTGGGTCTCTTCACAATTACCCTTGTAATTGGAGGGGGTCCCTGTTTGGAGAACTCATTTCTCTCAGGAGACCTTGAGTTGTTCAGTGCATCATCAGCCTGCGGGAGGCATCCACGTCTGTAAAACCCCTGTCTACATAGCCTGTTGCGCTGTGCAGACCCTGCGTCTACTTATATGCCCCCTTTCTTTCTTTTTTTCTTAAAAGATTTATTTCTTTATTATTTATACAATGTTCTGCCTGCATGTACACCTGCACACCAGAATTAGGTCACATTATAGATGGTCGTGAGCCACCATGTGGGTGCTGGGAATTGAACTCAGGACCTCTGGAAGAGCAGATGGTGCTCTTAACCTCTGAGCCATCTCTCCAGCCCCAATATGGCCCCTTTCTAACTTTGTCAGACCTTCGTGTAGTTGCTGCTGTCTCCTTGAGGTCAGAAACCTGTCCGTCTATATAACACTGAGCCCCATTTCAGGAATTCACCCCTGTCTACAGGATCTGTCCCTGCTGACTGGGATTGGCTCCTTCTGTAAGAGTCTAATTTAGCACTATGCACAGTGACTGTCCCCGAGTCTAAGAGCTGTCTGAATGGTTTTTTTTTTTTTCTTTTGATTTTTTTTTTTTTTTTTTTAGACAAGGTCTCCTGTAACCCTCAAATTCACAATCTAGCTGAGGATGATCTTGAACTTCTGGTCCTCTTGCCTCTACCTCCCGAGTGCTGGGATTAAAGCCCATGCACCACCACGCCAAGTTCTGTGTGGTGCAGGGGTCAAACCCAGGCCTTTATGCATGCTAGGCAAGCATCCTACCAACTGAACCTCCAGCCCTTTGTGGCCAGTTTCTAACTCTCTGTCTACAGATGTTACTGCTAGCTGAAGGGCCACTCCAGGCCAGAGAGCTCAGCCTGTTGTAAGAGCAGTCCCACAGACACACCAGGTCCCTGTATGCCTGCCTGCTGTGCCTGTTCTGGTTTGCTAAAGCTATGTGTTTAATGAAAATTGCACTCTAAAGTGAAGGTGCTTTGGAGAGCTTTAGGTGTCGGGGAGAGTGGCCAGAGGTTGGCCTCTGACCTGTGACCTCCAACCTGTGACCTCTACCTCTTGTTCTTTGTGTCTCCATCATTCCTGCCTTAGCCTAGGATGGAGATCAGCCAGGACCTCCCAGCCATTGACGGCCACAGAGCCCTCCAAATATGGATTGCTGAGGTGAGGGGGTGAGTCCAGAGAACATAGTCTGTGACATGGAACGGTGTCACCAGCCTCTCCTGTCTGCTGTCTAGAGCTCCCTCCTTCACCTTAACTCTAGAGATCATAGGTCAAGGTCTCCAACTTGCTATTTGGCAACCTCTTCCCTCAGAACGTAAAGATGCTGCCACTGCCCGAAAGGGCTCATGGGAATTTCTTCGAGGAGTGCTGCTATGTCATCCTCCATGTGAGTCACTTGGGGAGTTTTTCTGGGGAGTGACACGGCCCAGGGCTGAAGAAACTCAGGCCTAAAAGCCCCTATGCCACATGGCACCCGCAGAGCCTGCATCTGACAAGGAGCTGCTGCCTCGAGGCCTTCTAACGCCTAGTTCCCCTCACAGCCCCTGTCCAAGAGCCTTGCCCTGGCTCCTTGAGGACCCTCTACCTCACTTTCCAACCAGGCCTAGGAGCCTGGCCCCTTCCCCCTCCACATACACAAATGCCTGGATCCTAGGTCCCTCAGAGTCCAAAGGCTACCCAGGGATGGTCCAGTAACCTGCACTGCTGGATCGGGAAGGAGGCCAGCACAGAGGCTCGGGAGGCCGCGGTCACCTTCGTCCAGCACCTGCAAGAGGACCTAGGGGACCAGATCGTGCTACACCGAGAGTCACAGGGCCATGAGTCCGACTGCTTCCACAGCTATTTCCCCGGAGTCATGTGAGTGCTGGGAGAGCTGGGGACAGAGAGGAGGACACAGGGGAACACCACCAGCTCCCCTGGGATAGTGGCTTTTTCACTGGCCGAAAGGCGTGCTTGTGAGCGCATGCGCACATGCGTGAGTACTTTAAGATACGTGTGCTCACATGCCTTCCACACACCTCAAGTGCACAACTCACTGGTTTAAGATATTTGCAACCGCCAGGCGGTGGTGGCACACACCTCTAATCCCAGCATTTGGGAGGCAGAGTCAGGCGGATCGCTGTGAGTTCGAGGCCAGCCTGGTCTACAAAGCAAGTCCAGGATAGTCAAGGCTACACAGAGAGACCCCGTCTCAGAAAAACAAAAAAACAAAAACAACAACAACAACAAAAAAGATATTTGCAACCATTACCCCAATCAGCTTTAAAGCATTCCATTAGCTGGGTGTGGTGGCACACACTTGTAATCCCAGCACTTGGAAGGCAGAAGCGGGGGTCGGGGGGATCTCTGTGAGTTCAAGGCCAGCCTGGTCTACAAAAGCAAGTCCAGGATAGCCAAGGTTACATAGAAAAACTGTGTCTCCAAAAAAAAAAAAAAAAAAAAAAAACAAAGGAAAATAATTCTTTTCATCACTCTGAAGGCCCCCATGCCTTTGGGCAGCCTCTCTCCAGGTCCTTCCTGCACCCTCTCCCCCTGCCACACGCAGCCACTAGGCTGCTTCCTGTCTGTCCATTTGCCTATTCTGGACTTGCTCTGTAAGTGGAACTACACAGGAAGTAAGCTTTTGTGGCTGACTTTTTTTTTTAAATCTTTTCCTCCTCCTCCTCCTCTTCTTCCTCTTCCTCTCCATCCTCCTCCTCTTCCACCTGTGCTAAGGATGGAACCCAGAGCCTTGCCCACATGGCAGGCAAGCCCTGGACCACTGAGCTTCATTCCTCATTGCTCCCGTGTTCTAGGTCCATCCATACCGTGGCATGCATTGCTACATGGCTTCGTTTCCCTGTAGGATGATAGTCTACTATATGAACCTACCATATTTTATCATCTCAATAACTAGTGGACGTGTGTGTTGCTTCCACTTTGGGGCTTTTATGAGTAATTCTACTGTGGATAGTTTTATTTTTTTGTTTGTTTGTTTGGTTGGTTGGTTGGTTTGGTTTTTGGTTTTTCGAGACAAGGTTTCTCTGCGTAGCCTTGGCTGTCCTGGACTCACTTTGTAGACCAGGCTGGCCTCGAACTCACAGTGATCTGCCAGCTTCTGCCTCCTGAGTGCTGGGATTAAAGGTGTGTGCCACCACGTATTTTCTTTTTTTAATTGTCACGTTTTGAGATTGAAGAGAGAGTTAACGTAATTGCCAATAGTAAATCATTTTTGTTTCAAATCGATGGGCCAATTGTTTGCATATAATGCAGACAAGTCGGTGTGTATATGCAAAATGCAAGCTACCTCATGTGTGTGCACCTGTAGATTGGCCTGCATACCTGGAAACATATACCCACCACACCGATAGGTGCTTCCATGTACCTCACCATCTGGAGTACAGATGAACTCCCCAAACATACCCAAGTCTACACAGTCCCACATGCTAATAAGCAATGCACACGTGTACCTCATCTGCTTATATACTCACACATACATATGCTCACATGTACTAAACAGACAGGTATCATCCTCACACATACTTACACACATGCATTTGCTCACTCCCACACTCGTTCCTGCATGGGATGTGTTTTCACTCACACGACCCTGTCCCCTTCTTAGCTATAGGAAGGGAGGCAGAGGCCCTGCTCTCAAGCATGTGGAGACCAACACGTACAACGTCCAGCGACTGCTCCACATCCTGGGAAGGAAACACGTGTCTGCCACCGAGGTGAGTAAGGGCAGCCAGGGACAGGCTCTGCCCTTCGGACTCACCCAGGCTAAGCATCCTGAAGCGTAAGAGAGGGTGGGAGTTGGTGGAGAGTGTGGGGAGCAGTGAGGCACAGCTCCTCAGACAGCCCGCCTCACTAAGGAGACACAGGCAGGCTTGGGCTCCTGCCCCACCTCTGTCTGCTGTTGGCTTCCCTTTTCCTTCTGTGTCTCATGGGTGGTTTAAGAACTGGGGCATAAGCCAGGTGGGGGAGGCAGAGGCAGGCAGATCTCTGTGAGTTCGAGGCCAGCCTGGTCTACAAAGTGAGTCCAGGACAGCCAAGGCTACACGGAGAAACCCTGTCTCAAAAAACAAAAAACAAAAACAAAAAAAAAAAAAAACTGGGGAGGGGAGGCAGACGTAGTGGTGCGCTGGGTCCTTGTAGGCAGCATGATTGGAGTGTGCACAGCCCCACACTGTCACTTCATCTGCCGTCACACACATGCACCCACACTGTCTACCGCATCATCCTTTCATAAATTAACACAGAGCACCCTTTACTTTCACAGGCCAGGAAATTAAAAGCAACAGGCATTCTGCTGCCAGCTGGCCAAGTTTGAGGCAATGAATGCTCATCTACAGCGTGGACAGTGACCCTGTAATTGGGCATCCACAGTCAGCAAAGCTCATGGCGGCTCTGTGTTGCACAAAGTCCATCCCAGACTTTGCACCGAACCCCCACAGATTCCTAGTCATGTGGGGAGGGACATCATGTAGTCTTTGGTGTTTCCTATTATGCCATTCTCATTATGCAAAGTGGCTGTTTCAATAACTACCTTGTGCTCGGTGGCATACTGTCACCACACAGGCACGTATATGCTGTCACTATGTGCAGACACATACATAATGTGTCTCATATATGCAAGCGTGCATGTTCATAGAGGAAAAAAAAACAGTTGCCCCACTTCTGTATAACCACGTGGAAGGTCGGGCTCTGTCCCAGGTGTACACACACACACACACACACACACACACACACACACACACACACAGCTGTACATAGCCTTATCATACAACTGACACACCCTGCCTTGCCCCCTCCCCACCACCTGCCTTCCCCCTCCCACCACCTGCCTTGCCCCCTCCACGCCTCCTGCCTATGGAGCTGACACCTTTTCCTTCCACCCCTCCCCCTGGCTCTGGAAGGTGGCCTTGTCCTGGAGCAGCTTTAACAAGGGGGGGCATCTTCCTGTTGGACCTGGGCAAGGTGATGATCCAGTGGAATGGGCCCAAAACCAGCATTTCTGAGAAATCACGGGTCAGTGTCTGCCCTAGGAATTGGGGTACAGGGCTTGGGAGAGATAGCCCTCTAAGAATCCATATCCTGGCCACCCCAAGAGGTAGCAGGGCTAACCCAATAGGCATCCACTAAGGTTCAGGAGAAATTCAGATGTCCCCTGGAGATGTCCCTGGGGACACTAGAATGGAAAGACACTGGCTCTCCTGGCCCCATCCCCGTGCCTGTGGGAACCAAGCAGTGATAAGAAAGACCTGGGCTGGGCTGTAATGTGGCACCAGGGGCCACTCCAGGAAGTCATGACTGCTGGGTCCTCTCCTACAGGCGCTGACCCTGACTTGTAGCCTGAGAGACAGGGAGCGAGGTGGCCGTGCCCAGATTGGTGTCGTGGATGATGAGAATGAAGCTGTCCACCTCATGTGCATCATGGAGGCTGTGCTGGGCCACAGATCAGGCAGCCTGTGTGCCTCTGTGCCCAACAGCTGTGTTAGCCAGCTACAGAAAGCCAACGTCCGTCTCTACCAGTGAGCAGAACTGGGGGAGGGCACGGGGAGAGCGAGCGAGGGCGGGTCATTTCTGTGTGTCTGTCATCACTGAAACAACACAGCATCTCTACAAAAACCTCCAGCAAGAGCATGGGGCTGTCTGGGGTAGGTCATAGCAGGTATTGGGCCTCCATGATATGCAGGCTCGCATGGTGTGCAGAAGCATTGATGAGAAGCCTGAGGTAGAGATGGGGAGACCCGTGGTGAGGCCTTGTAAGGGTCAAGGAGCCACCGAAGCCCCAAGCAATTGAGTTCATGGCTTATCACTTTGGACTCTGGGAAACTAGAGGGGTTCAAGTGTGCTGGGCTGGCGCCAGGCCATGGAGAGGTGGCCGCTGTCCACATCTGGCTACTTGCTCCCAGTGTCTGCGAGAAGGGAACCGACCTCCTGGTCCAGGAATTGGCGACCCGTCCACTGACCCAGGACCTCCTGCAAGAGGATGTAAGGAAAGCCTGGCCCAGTAGCCTTCCCATCCCTACCTCATAACCCCAGTCCCTTGCTCCCAGACTCACATTCTTTCCTAGGGCTGTTATCTCCTGGACCAGGGTGGCTTCAAGATCTACATGTGGCAGGGACGGAAGTCCAGCCCCCAGGAGAAGAAGGCTGCCTTCAGCAGGGCTATGGTGAGGTCCCTACAAGGAGGTAGCCTAAGGTCAGGTCTAGTATAGGATGCCCTGCGGGAAGAAATGCCCTCACTTGGAACATCTTTATCCTGGAGTCTCAAAGAAGGGGGATCCTTGTCCTGGGTCTGCCCTGGAAACCTTGAGTGGGAGGGAAGATGCCTGACACACAGAACCTCATGTGTGCAGGACAAATCCTTGCCTTGAGACCTGAGAGCCTTCTGTGCTGGAGGTGGGAGGCAGAGGAGGTTTATGAGACTGTAGGGTTTGCCATGGCCAGCCAGCCCCTCACCAGGGCACCTGGGAGAGTCAGTAGTGAAGGCGTCAGCTTGTTAAATGGGTCACGAGTTTGGTTAATTAACCAGCAGCTCAGATCTTGGCTGCCCTCATAACTACAGTTGGGGGATGTCCCTGGGGGTGGAGCACAGCTCAGGGCCCTTGAGCCACAAGCCTGACAAGACTTGTGTCCTAGGGTTTCATCCAGGCCAAAGGCTACCCGAACTACACCAATGTGGAGGTGGTGAACGACGGCGCGGAGTCTACAGCCTTCCAGCAGCTCTTCAGAACATGGTCAAAGGAGCTAGATAGGAAAAATCACAGAGGGAAGAGTGAGCCACAGGAGGGGCGCGGGGGTGGAGCCTGGGGAGTGGGCGGGGCCTAAAAGGACCCAGAGGCTGCTGGGGATGCCTGAGCCCGGAGGGGGGCAAACAGGTCAGGATCTTGGCTGAACTGGTGAGGAGGTGTGGCCCCTGAGGATGAGAAGGAAGAAGGTGTGACCCAGACCCTATGGGATGGGTGCCCTGACTCTAAACTCCACACGCAGGTAAACAGTTGCAGGTAAAACTGGACGTAGGCAAGCTGCACAGCCAGCCTGAGCTAGCGGCCCAGCTCAGAATGGTGGACAACGGCTCTGGGAAGGTGGAGGTGAGGGCTCTGGCTTGGGGGTGCTAGTGTGCACCCAAGGATAGGCCAGTTGACTTGGGATGAAGTGGGGAGGGGGAGGGGTGATTATGGCCACAAACCCAGTGAGGGGGGGGGCGAATATTAGGCGTTCGAGGCCAGTCTGAGGCACATGAGACACTGTCTCAACTAATTAAAATGACCCAGGCATATGCGCATGTCCACCCTCCCACAACCGGGGATATATATATTCAGGAAGATGGAAACCTATGACCTCTGTCCAACAGCTGCCTCATGCAGTCATAGCGAATCATACAACGCCATGGCTGCTCACTCACAGACACCGAACTTGACAACAGTTGGACAATGAACCATGCCCTGTGGTCAGCACAGGTGCACAGTCATACAAATCACAGCTCGGAGCACACCTAGCCCTAACACACAGTCATGAACCCCTCCTCTGGCCTCAGACCTGTGTTCTAGAAGCTTAAGGGGTTGAGGGTGACGTACACACACTGTACGGTATAGGCTAACATACTGACCTACTGACACGTTAAGGCAGAACCCTTAGTTCCCTCAGGCCTGTTGTTTGTTTGTTTGTTTGGTCGGTTTTTTGAGACAGGGTTTCTCTGTGTAGCCTTGGCTGTCCTAGACTCGCTTTGTAGACCAGGCTGGCCTCGAACTCACAGGGATCTGCCTGCCTCTGCCTCCCAAATGCTGTGATTAAAGGCATGCGCCACCAACGCCTGGCCCTTAGGCCTGTTTTTAAGTCCATAACGTGGTCCAATATGGCCCCCAAGCTGATGTGGGGGTGCTGTGAGACTATAGGAACTAGAATACTGCCGGAAGGAGATAGAAGCTGAGGGGAACGGAGGGCAAAAAAGCCTGGACACTATGTCCGGGATCAGCTCCAGGCACAAAGGCAAGGAGAGCCTCTCCAAGTAGGGAGGCCTCATGCCAGGTAAGCTCAGCTTTGCGTAGATTGTGGTGTGCGGCGGCCTTTTCAGAAAAGCCTGGTCCAGAGTGGAAGTCCCCTGGCGAAGCTCTCCACCGGCCTGGGGAGGGGACACCAGACACTGTTTCCAGGCCAGCTCAAGTGGAGTGAGTTTGGCACTGTGCTCCCAGTTCACATGTGGGAAGAACTGGGACTTAAGAGGGTCACATGCCAACCTGCACAGACGCGGGCTTCTGCCAGTTCTGTCTGGTTCTAAAGCTGAGGTGTGGCTCCCATGGCAACAAGCTGTGGTGAGCAAGCCCTGTCATTGCAGCCTGTTTGTCTTATTAGACAGGGTCTTGCATATCCTAAACTGGCCTCCAACTCACTGAATAGTCAAGGGCTGACCTTGAACTTCTGATCCTCCTCCCCTGTCTCCCCAGTGCCAGGATTATAGGTAGAATCCAGGTTTTTTGTTGTTGTTGTTTGGTTTTTCTTTACTTTTTTTTTCTTTTTGGTTTTTCGAGACAGGGTTTCTCTGTGTAGCCTTGACTGTCCTAGACTCGATTTATAGACCAGGCTGGCCTCGAACTCACAGTGATCCACCTGCCTCTGCTTCCCGAGTGCTGGGATTAAAGGTGTGCGCCACCACACCCGGCTTGTTATTGTTAATGACCCTTTAAAGAAAACTTTTCCTCCAGAATGCCAGGGCCTCTCCTACAGCCCCACTTCTGCTATGCTGCCCTGAGCAGGCAGCCTCTGCCTCTGTGCACGGGACAGGGGGTGGGCAGGGTGCTGTCTGCCCCTACCCAGGGCTTCAGCTAGTGGGGTCTAGACAGAGGTGGCCATGGGCTGGGAGCTAAATCCATCTTGTAGCCTCTTCCACTTATTTCCCAAGGCCCAGCATGCCGACTAAGTCTGGACTGGGAGCGAGCCAGCAAAGGCTTGAGGGTTACTGAGGGTGAGGGTCCCCTACCAGCAGTGAGCAGTACAGAACACGGAAGGCAGAAAGCTGTCTCTGTGAGCGGCTTGCTGGCCCAGCTAAGCCAGGGAGAGCTTTCCGGCTAGACATGGGTGGGCAGGATGCCGCCAGCAAGGTTCACCTGTGCCCACGCGTCCCTTGCTCCTCAGGTGTGGTGCATCCAGGACTCACGAAGGCAGCCCGTGGATCCCAAGCACCATGGCCAGCTGTGCTCAGGGAACTGCTACCTTGTCCTCTACACATACCGGCAGCTGGGCCGTGTCCAGTACATCTTGTACCTATGGCAGGTACGCGCACCTGCTGGGCAATCAGATGCATGCCGGCCGGAGAACTAGAACCTAAGAGTGGGATAGGAAGACCCCAGCCATTACTGTCCTCTCCCGCTTCCTGCTTCAGGGCCACCAAACCAGCACAGAAGACATCACCGCCCTGAACTACCATGCTGAGGAACTGGATCTCACATACCAGGGAGCACTGGTGCAGGCACATGTGACCATGGGCAGAGAGCCCCCTCACTTCCTAGCCATCTTCCAGGGGCAGCTGGTGGTCTTCCAGGTAGGGCCCGTGTTAGGCTTTTTCATCCTTTTGACACAGGGACTGGAGAGGGGGTGACTCCGGCACCTTGTAGGAGGCTGAGTGTGGTGCTGCTTGCGGTGATCTGGGGAGGTGGAGGCAGGAGGATTCCTGACACTTGATGGCCAGTGTAGCTTACGTGTGGAGAGCACTCCTGAGAATGACAGTGGATGTCCTGGGACCCCCATAAGCACACTTGCACACATGTAATAAAAACTATTTGATGCCAGGGCGCAATGGCGCATGTCTATAAATCCCAACACTTGGAAGGCAGAGCAGGTGGCGTTCGAGGCCAGCCTGGTCTACAAAGTGAGTCTAGGACAGCCAAAGGCTACACAGAGAAACCCTGCCTGCCTCATTAAAAAGGAGGGAGAGAGAGAGAGAGAAAGAGAGAGAGAGAGAGAGAGAGAGAAGAAAGAAAGAAAAAAAGAAAGAAAGAAAGAGAGAGAGAGAGAGAGAGAAAGAAAAACTATTTGACATAAGCCACTCAGGGAGGGTTTTAGGTCCAGTTGAGAAGTCTCATAGTCCCTCCCTCTGTCGATTCTGTGCCTAGATGAGGTGGTATGCGTGGTGGCAGGAGCATGCTCAGGGCCCTCAGGGGGTGGGTGACAAGTCTAATTTGAAGGGGTCTGTTTTACTGCCTTACATAAACAGAACTGCCACAGTCCACACTCAGAGGGCCGGAGAACAGTGCTAGCCTTAGTCCTGAGGCAGTTTCTTTACCACTAAGACAAGGAGGTAGCCCCTCAGGAGCCCTTGCCTCAGCCTGAGGCCCCCACTTTCTTCTAGGGGAGTGCAGGCAACAAAGGGAAGAGGCCGTCAATATCCGGCACCAGGCTTTTCCACATGCAAGGGACCGACAGCCACAACACAAGAACCATGGAGGTGCCGGCCCGAGCCTCCTCCCTCAAGTCCAGTGATATCTTCTTTCTGATCACAGCTGATGTTTGCTACCTCTGGTTTGGAAAGGTACCAGAGTCACCAGTGGGAAGGCAGCGCTAGGTCAGAGATGGGCCCCTTCCCGCCACGCAGACTTGAAACCCAACCAGAGACAGGCCAGTGGGGATGAGGCTGTGGGTGGCGCGAAGTGGCTCCCGGGGAACCTGATAGAGCAAGAGCAAGGGGAAGTTATGTAGTCACAAGTGGACTTAGGTCCCCGAGGTCCCAAGCCTGGCTGTCTGCTTGGGGACTTTCCCAAGCCTCTCTGGGAAAGGCCAATGCCTAGTCTACTTGCCCCCCCCCCTTCTCTCTCTCTCTGTCTCTCTCTCTCTCTGTGTGTGTGTGTGTGTGTGTGTGTGTGTGTGTGTGTGTGTGTGTCTGTCTGTCTGTCTGTCTGTCTCTCTCTCATCTTTAATATAAACTGCAGATGATCCCCAGACCTGGATGTCTGTCATCCATGCTCTGGACTTAGCGGGGGGTGGGGGGGTTGCGATGACGTCATAGCTGGGGAAACCAAAAGGGAGATACTTTGCTCATGGGGTGCTTTCCTTGGCTCAGGTCCAGCTTCCCACAGGCCCCAGGGGATGGGACATGGGACTGGGGGTGAAGGTCTCCCCACAGCAAGGCTTGCTTGACCCAGCTTCTGCTTGCCAGGGCTGTAATGGGGACCAGCGTGAGATGGCACGGATGGTGGTCACTGTCTTCTCGGGGAATAACAAGGAAATGGTGCTGGAGAGTCAGGAGTCTCCCCACTTCTGGGAGGCCCTTGGAGGCCGGGCCCCCTATGCCAGTAACAAGAGGTAACAGGATTAGGGAAGAATATGTTTATCCTGAGGAGGAACTAAGCCCTGGAGGTGGGCCACTAGTGAGAGGTCACGCAGATAAAACTAGAACCGCGGCCCTGGGGGTATCCTGAATAGGGACAGTGCCAGCGCAAACTGGGAGAAATGGCGCCCTCTGCTGGCAGAATCCACATCCTGCATTGCCACTAAGGGCAATCCTCAAACCCCAGGCTAAGTGAAGGAAGGAGCTGCATTCCTGGGCACCACCCAAGTCTCCTGGGCTCCCAGCTTCACTCCCCCCCTTCCACCCTGGACCTAAGGCCAGTTCTGAACTTAACTAAGTGCAGGGGACCCCCATTCTAGGGAAGATGGAGCCTCATCTCGGCTTCCCCCATGCTAGGTCATGTGTCCCCTTCCCCTGCGCCTACCCTGATGCCAGGTTTTCAGTCACCTGATCTATCTGCCCAGTGAGAGAAAGGGACCCTGGCCCAGAGCAGGCGCTTCTAGAGAAAGTCAAGGGATGGATG
This sequence comes from Acomys percivali, assembly GCA_907169655.1. Classification (NCBI taxonomy): domain Eukaryota; kingdom Metazoa; phylum Chordata; class Mammalia; order Rodentia; family Muridae; genus Acomys; species Acomys percivali. The sequence goes on along the minus strand of OU015755.1, from coordinate 4,527,576 downwards.
GAGTTCAGAGGGCAGCCCAGTGCTCCTGTCCCAAAGCAGCTGTTTTCCCTGAGGGGGGGGTGGGGCACCCATGCCAAGGGCCCCTGCTGCAGCCCCCAGACTGCACCCCCCACAGCCCCTCTCCTGGCCAGGCTTGCCGAGGAGGTCTCCAGCATCCAGCCCCGACTGTTCGAGTGCTCCAGCCACTCAGGCTGCTTGGTCCTCACGGAAGTGCTGTTTTTTGGCCAAGAGCACTTGGACCAGTATGACATCATGTTACTGGACACCTGTCATGAGGTAAGGCAGCCACTCCTGCTTGACTGGGCTGGGAATGCAGGGTGTGTCTGCTTGGTGTAGTTAGGTGTGAGGGTGAGGTTAGCCTGTGACTGCTTGGTACTAGGGATTGAGAGTCTGGGCGTGAAGGCAGAGCCGTAACACACTAGGACCGTGAGTTGGGTTGTGTGTGATTATGACCTTGCATGTGTGTCCTATGACGCTGTGCGTGACTCCATGTGACTGAGGGCCTGTGGCCGACTGCATGGCAGTAGCAGACCGTGGAGGGACTGACTGGGTAGTATGTGTTCCTGCACACTTGCCTGAGTAGCTATATGACTGTGCGTTAGGCAGACCGAGCCAGTGCCTGTGTAGTCCAGTACTAACCAGAACTGGCTAGTTGTAACTGATGACACTGCATATGCACATGTGTCTGTGTGGGAGGGGAAGAAGGAACATATGATTGGCTGTTGGTGTGACTGTATTGTGAGCCTGTGAAATTCTGTGTGGCTTTGAGATGGTATATATAACCAGATGGATGTGCGTTACGGGCAACCAAATGTGCCCGTGTCAATGTGCAGACATTGTGATGATGGTGGATGGCGGTATGTGGCTGTGGTCAGCTATCTGGCTTTATGGCAATGGACAATGCATCTTTGAGGCTGTAATAATGTGTGTGTCATTGTGTGTGTGAGACTGTGTGTCATTGTGTGTGGCAGAGTATGTGCATGTATGTGTAGCATAGTATTTATGTGTGTGTGTGTCATTGTGTGTGTGAGACTTGTGTGGTACACTCTGAATTGTGACGAGGCTGAGCTCTGATGTCAGAGAAAACCCAAGCCCAGACCACAGTACCCTGTTTCCCCGACTTCACAGCCCACTCTGTTACCCAGCCAGTCCTCTCTGGCCAGGTCTCCTTTGACCACATATTGCTGGTCATTTCCAGCCATGGTGGCCTCTTGCTGTTCCCTGACTATGCCAGCCATATCCCTCACTTGACCCTCGGTGCTGCCTGCTTCTTAGTTTCTCCTGAGACAAACATGTGGCCTATTCCCTTGTGAAGGCAAAGATTGTTCTCAGATCCTGTTATTGTTTTGAGACAGTCTCATCTAGCCCAGAATAGCTTTGAGCTCACTATATAATCCTGAACTTCTACTGATGCTGGCATTATAGGGCTGCCCACTCTGTCCAGTTTATGTGGTAAGGGGGTCGAACCCAGGACTTTGCTAAGCAAGCAAGTACTTTAATTGAACAGTAATCCCAGCCCACCCCACCCACTTTTGAGGCAGGGTATCATGTTGTGCAGGCTAGCCTCAAACTCTCTCCCCATAGCCGAGGACAGGCTTTGAACTGCTCCTCCTGTCTCCACCTTGCCAGTGATGTCATTACAGACACGTGCCGCACTACCCTGTTCAGGCATAGAACCTTGGATTCTTTCCACAGATGAGTTCTTAGTGCTAGGCGTGTGCTAATGCTTCACAGCTATTTGCAGATTAGAGTCATGTATGCCCGTGACCTCAAGTGTTCATGGGTGTGTGGGCACCGCAGCTTGCTGGGTGAGTCTTCGTGGTCAGGCATAGGCATGTGGGCTTCTGAGGCCATCTGACAACAACATGGACCAGGGACTGGAGATGGCTGACTCAAGCAGTCCCTCCACCTGTCTGAGCCCAGGCCTCCTCTGTGGCCCAGATCTTCCTGTGGCTCGGGGAAGCTGCAGGCGAGTGGAAGAAGGAAGCAGTGGCCTGGGGCCACGAGTACCTGAGGGCTCACCCAGCAGAGAGGAGTCCGGCCACACCCATCGTTCTGGTCAAGCAGGGCCATGAACCCGCCACCTTCACTGGGTGGTTTGTCACCTGGGATCCCTACAAGTGGACGGTGAGGCCTACTACATCATCCCCATCTTAATGTGGGGGGGGCCGGGACTGGAAGAGGCCCCTCCCTAGCTGAGGTCATCCTATGAGCCAGGGGGAGGGGAAATTTCATCTTGTGCTTTAGGCTTCTTCCTGGGTTCCAGGGGAGCCCTTTCCCTTCTTCCCTTGCCCCAGGCCTGGTAACAAACTCTTTTGTTTGTTTTGACCCCAACTCTTTACCCCAGAACAACCGGTCCTATGAGGAGGTGGTAGAGGGCAGCTTGGGACCAGGATCTTCCATCTCTGAGATAACAGCAGTGAGTGTCGGACACTTTCCGTGGCAGCCCCGCATAGTAGTCTGAGTTCAGATGGAAGGGGACAGAGGCGGAGGATCCCGGGGACAGATCAAAGGCAAAACGGGGTTCAGAGGCCTGTTGGGTTCAGGGTAATCTTTGGTGGGTGCCTGTCCTCCATCCTCCAAACCCTGAAGCTTCTCTCCGGACAGGAAGTCCATAACTTGCAGCTAACTCCACCACCAAGCGATAACGAGGCAGGTCACTCGACGCTGCTGGCCTTCAAGGTTTCCCAGGACGGCCCAGAGAGTGATTCAGAGCCGGGCCTCAGGATTGATGGCGAGAACCCCAGCCTGAACCCCACCAGCAGCTGCAGCAGCTCAACGGCCAATGGGAGTCTTCCCCGGGAAAGGCTGATGCACCAGGCAGCAGAGGACCTGCCACAGGGTGTGGACCCTGCCCGAAGGGAGGTGGGTACCAGACGCTGCCCGAGGGGAGGTGGGTACCAGACGCTGCCTGAGGGGAGGTGGGTACCAGACGCTGCCCGAGGGGAGGTGGGTACCAGACGCTGCCCGAGGGGAGGTGGGTACCAGACGCTGCCCGAGGGGAGGTGGATACCAGACGCTGCCTGAGGGGAGGTGGATACCAAATGCTGCTTTCTCAGCATGGCCTGCAACCTAGTGCTAACTTTACATTAGAGGATCCCAGGGGATCCTGCCCCCATAGTGGGCTCTGAGCAAGCCAGGCAAGTGCGCAATGGGTGACACCTCTGAGGAACAGGAATCTGGCCTCTGGTAACCGCATCCATCCCCACTACCTTCCCCTCTGCCCCCCATCTCAACCCCCAGTTCTATCTCTCAGACTCTGACTTCCAAGACATCTTTGGGAAATCCAAGGAGGAGTTCTATCGTATGGCCAAGTGGAAACAGCAGCAAGAGAAAAAGAAGCTGGGCTTCTTCTGAACTGGAAAAACCTGTTCATCCCTCCTGGGATAACTCCTGCTTCCTAATAAAAGCCCGTGGCCGGTGTCGGGTGTGGTGTGTGTGCCTGCGTGCTTTCAAACTGCACCATCTGGTGGAGTCCCCTTCTCGGCGCCAGGGCCCTGGGGTGCTCTGGGCTATACCCTCCCAGTGGAAAGGATTCCTAACTGACGAATGGATCCACATGACCCCACCAGGTTGGGAAGGGGTGTGCACGTAGGCCTGTAGGATTCTCTGTTGTCCACGTAAAGAGACTATAAGATTTCATCTTGTGATTTTTATAAAAACTCACAACCTAAAGACAGTTAGAGGGTAGGGGACAGGGCTGCAGTGTTGATCCTAACGGAATTTTAGACCACTCTGGGGACTGGACTGCTCCTGGGTCCCCCAAAGAGGCAGAAGTCAAAGGCAGTTCAGGGTCTCGAGCTCTGAGCCAGAGGTCGGTGCAATGATGCCAGCCTCGCCCGACAATGTGTGAACACAGCTTGGCCCACTCAGGGTGGACCTCACCAGGGCCTCAGGCTTAGTCCTGGATAGAGATCTTCACAAAGAGCGTGGCTGATGGATACTGGTCTCCATTCTTAGACAGGAGGTGGACATGGCGGTACCCTGGTGGGAAGGGCAGTTCTGGTCACTAGGAGAGGATGCTCCAGGCATGGTGAGCTGTAGTCTAAGGGAAGCCAGACCCCGCCCACTGCTCCTGACAGGCCCCTTCCCTCCAACACTCACCCTGCTTGAGGCTGTTCCAGGGGATGGTACTCTGGCCAATAAAGTCGTTCTTAGAGGAAGCATCATAATCCTCCACTACAAAGCGGACCAGGGCAAGGTCAGGCACAGCTACCTCAAACTCAAACTCCGTGTCCCACCATGGGTTGAAACCTAGAAGGGCAGGTGCCAATATCAACAGCAAAGTCATCGGTGACGTCAGCAGCCCAGCCCAACCCAGGCTCTGGGTGCATGCTATACCGTTGTTGGTGATAACTGTCGTCTGCTGGCTGGCCACATCCTGGCCCACACCGTGGATCTCTACTATGACCTTGGGGTCCACGATTGAATTCTTATTCTTGTTGACTTTTGGCAACTGCTGTCCTGAGATGATCTAAGAGCAGGTGGGGACAATGAGCACTGAGGGACACAGTGAGCAGGGAGGAATGCCCACAGGCCACCGCCCCCCCCCCCCCCCCCCCCCCCCCCCCCCCGTCTGGTCATACCCGGACACGGAGCCTCTTCGGAGTCCACCAGGGCCCCTGAGTCAGGGCGCGTGAGTTGAAGGTGGTGTTGGGGTCTCTCAGGAAGGCAGGTTTCAGCACATACCCACAGGCTCCGTTGTCCTGGAAGCGGCCTAGGTACACATCCATCTCTGGCCCGGGGGTTTGGAAGTTCAGAGCCACTAAAAAAGTAGCAGAGCAGTCACAGGCTTGGGTTGGCCCCGGAGTCCTAGAGCCCAGCTTGCTCAGAGTGCACTGTAGTCTAGGTTCCGACATGAGTTAGAAGAAGGAGCCAATCACGTTCCGGTGTCTCCTGCCTGACTCACCACACGGACCACACATTCTGTTTATTTGTGTTTGTGTATGTGTGTGTAGTGTTGTGTGTAACGCAGGCGTGTGTTCATATGGACGTGTGTGCATGTGTATATACATAGAGGCCAAAGCTCAGTGGCTTGGCATCTTTCCAAATCACGCTTCGCCGTTTTTTGTTTTTTTTTTTTTTGAGACAGGGTCTCAACTGAACCTGGAGCTCCCCAAATACATCTGGGCTGGCTGCCAGTGAGCTCCAGAGATCAGCCTGTCCCTGCCTCTGCCTCCAGTGCTGGGGTCCCAGGTGGTGTGCCATCACTCCTGTATTTTCGCATGGGTAGGAATCCCAACACAGGACCTCATACGTGTATGACAAACTTTTTTTGTTGACTGAGTCATCTTCCCCAGCCTGTGTTGCTGGGGTTTGAGGCAGGGTCTCATAAAGCCCAGGCTGGCCTTGAACTCCTGACCAGCCCAGCACACCCCCACCCCCACCCCCCCCCCCCCCCCCCCCACCCCCCACTCCCATCCCCCACCCCACCCCACCCCCACCCCACCTGCTGGGATGACAAGTATGACACTATCCCCGTTTTATGAAGAGAAGAGGCGTGAACCTACAACTTCACGCATGCCAGGCAAGCACTCGGAACAACTGAGCCACACCCTCAGCCCGCACGCTCCATTTCTCTGAAGGCAAAACTCAAAGGGGCTGGAGTGCACCCCAGACACAGACTCACTCGCTGGCTGGGCAATTTCCATGCTCAGCTCTCGGCCTGCCCCTGAACCTTCTCAAGCCCCAAGGCCGTCAGGGCTCTAGGACCCTGGGCATCACGGCCGAGGTGCCCTCTCTAACCTCCCCCCAACTCCAGCTGGTCCATACCAATCTGGCATCCTCCGTTCCACATCTCCACAGGATTGTAGTTAGAAGAGTCGGTTCTCCGCCCAGCTGGGTAGATCCTGCTCAGGTGGTCCACGTTATGGCGGACAAAACTGTTTCCTGAGAAGAATAGGTGGACGCAATTCAGCAGTGAAGGCCTCGGTGGGCGGTGGGCTAAAGATACCCCTACCCACCCCCACCAGTTCTATTTGGACGTGACACAGGGAATGCCAGCCTGGGGCCCTACAGGGGTGGAGGGCAGGCCCAGACTTGACCAGTCCAGACTGCCAAGATCATACGCCTGTAAGGGCAGGGGGCTTACCGGATTCTTGCAGCAGTCGGAAGGCACGGTTCTCAGAGAAGGAAGCCATCTCATAGAATGCCTGCCCGGAGGTTCCGGAACTGGAGAAGCCACCAAAGTGGACACTCTTGCAGTAATTGATCATGTCAGAGAGCTCTGGCACCAGTTTTAGCTTATCCTCCTGGAGGCCGCGGGGAGGCCCAGGTTAGAGCCAGAGGGTGGGACAAGGTGGACACTGGGCACCAGAAACCCAGATAAAAGAGAAAGGCAGGGGGAGACAGAGAAAGGGAGGAGAGACAGACAGAGAGAGGGGGCAGAGGGTCTGAATGGCAGCCACAGGAAAACCAAGGCAAGGCAACTGTCCCATGGACAATAAGGTGGGGCGGGCCTGGGGCCATCCCACCTCCACAGCTTCCCCTAGAACCTTGGACTTTTGTTGTAATTGGCTCCGCACGGCCTCATCCTCCATTTCAGCAGCCTCATCTTCATCAGATACGTCAGTAGCTTCTGGCCCGTTTTCCTCTCCGGCAGGCAGCAGCCCCCCAAACTTCTTCCCTTTCAGTACGATCTTGCCTTTCAGTTGCTGGGGATGTACAGCCAAACTGGTCATGACCCACCCAGGCCTCTAAGACAGGTTCACTTCCCCGCCTTAAGGGTACCCACTCCGTACCTCAGGCGAAGGCAGGCTCGTGGTAACCCCATCCAGTGGCCGGTCCAATAGCATGGGCCCCAGGATGGACCTCAGGTGATGTACCATCACTTGCTGTTGCTCCAAGCTGCAGTGGTTCTCCAGGGATAGGATGACTGGGTAGGGGGATGCCTAGAAGCCCCAAGATAAGTCAGAAGGGACTGTCCGCCCTTAGTACCCTCTCCTCAGTCCCAAGGGCACACCCAACCTTGAAGGCATAATCCCGGATGGCTCTGAGCGCGTCGCAGAAAAGGATCTTAGAGGTGAAAGTGTAGCCATGGTAGATGATGGGGTCCTGGTTGGGACCATCCCAGCAGTCAAGCTCCAAGCAGCGGCAGCCTTTGCACAGAGCCCTGCAGCGAGCGGGTGGCGGCAGCTAGGTTAGGACCCTCTGGGTCCCGTCCTGGGTCCCGCCCCAACTGGCCCCTAGCAATTCCTTGGACCGCACCGGATGTAGGCCTCCGTGCTGCTGGGGCCCGTGATCTGGTCTTCCAGTAGGTAGGTGTTGTGGGATGAGGACACTAAAAAGTGGCTGAGCGGATGGTCCATGTCCTGGTAGACATGGCGATGGGCCGGGTTGAAGGCGCTGCCATCAGCCGATAGCAAGTACATGAGGAAGCCGTCCTTGGTCATCTGCTGCTGAGCCTTGGCTGGGTAGGAAGAAGCCACCATTTCTAGTCAGAGCTAGTTGCCCACCGCTGTGGAAAGAGAACTCTTTTCTCCACTCTGCCTGCCCAACCACCTTCAGCTGGTCCTCTGCAGCTCTGGGGAGTAGAAGTCTTGGCCTCCCAGGGTGGCTGTGGTCACAGTATAGTGAGGCCCTGTCTCTTCTCCTTCCTTCCACTCTAAAAGCCTCAAAGGCGGAGTGTGTCAATGTGTCCCCAGGGTATTTAGGACTCAGGACCAAACACAGGGTCTCCCAGAAGCACTCTACCACTGAGCTGCACCCTCTCCGCCCAATCCTCCTTTAAATCCGTACTGTGAGACTGGGTCGCACTAAGCCAACCAAGCTAGCCTGGAGGTGTTGAGCAAGACTCCGTCCTCTCTGGGTCATGTCTCAAAGCTGGACCCAGACTCGACAAAGAAGGAAGTAAAACCAACCTTGGCTTTGCCAGCCACTTCTTTCTATGTCGTGGGGCATGAACGCTCAGTGCCTTTTGAAGAAGCAACTGGAGGAAAGTGAGGCCCGGACAGGGCTGCCACTGAGGTCTGTCTCCCACCACCGGCTTACACAGATAGCCACATACTGATCAGCTGGCTCTCTGTCTGTCTGTTTGTCTGCCTGCCTGCCTGCCTGCCTGCCTGCTTGCCTGACTGTAGTTCCATCAATCTCCCAGCCACTGTCTCTGGGACCACCGGGCCAGTCTCACCAGTCTCACTGGGCTCGTAGCGCTCAATGAAGGAGAGAGCCAAGGCTGGCCCTGCCGCCTCCTCCCGCTGCTGCTGCTGCAGGAATGTCACCAGCTTCTCCACCGACAGGGTCTCCTCGGACCCTGCAGCCTCCTCAAAGGCACGGTCAATCTCTGCCCGCTGGGTCAGCATCTTGTAGAAGGTCTCGATCTCCTCATCCTCCAGCGAGTCCGTCTGGGAGTGGTCACACTCCTGAAAGCCCAGCACAGCCCGTTGGGGAGGGCTCGGATGGAGCCAGCCTCAGCCAGGAACGAGACCCCCCTCCACCACCACCACCCACCCCTCCCCCACCCACCCACTCCCCGCCCCCAGCCACACCGAGCCAGCTCACCCTGAAGATCCTCCTTGCGTAGCTGTCGTCCACCTGTATGTTGAGTTCCTTCAGGAAGTCCTTCAGCTCCTTGAAGTTCATCTTGTTGTCCTTGTTTTTGTCAGCCTTCCGCAAGCAGGAGTGAATCCAGCTGGGCAAGCAGTCAAGAACACGTACAGCAGCCCGATGCCCACCGGGATTCCAGGCATGTAAAGCCGCAGTGGCCCTGTAGGCAGCCACAGAGCAGGGCAGGACCTGGAGGCCTTCCTTGCCAGGGGTGGGGGAGGGGGGGATGAGGGGTAGGGGTGGAGGTGGGAGGGGGATGGGAGGCGGCCTTTCCCCTAGTTTCTCTTTCTTTTCTTTTTTTTCTTTTTTTTTTTTTGTTTTTGTTTTTTCGAGACAGGGTTTCTCTGTGTAGCCTTGACTGTCCTGGACTCACTTTGTAGTCCAGGCTGGCCTCGAACTCACAGCGATCCGCCTGCCTCTGCCTCCCGAGTGCTGGGATTAAAGGCGTGCGCCACCACGCCCGGCCTAGTTTCTCTTTCTTTCCTCGCTTGTTGGTCTATTTGTTTGGCACTAGGGACTGAACGCCGGATGTTTGGTTGGTTGGTTGGTTTGGTTTGTTTTTGTTTTTGGAGACGGGGTTTCTCTGTGTAGCCTTGGCTGTCCTGGACCCGCTTTGTAGACCAGGCTGGCCTCGAACTCACAGCGATCCGCCTGCCTCTGTCTCCCGAGTGCTGAGATTAAAGGCGTGCACCACAACTGCCTGGCCCTGAATGCAGGGCCATCCTCGGTCCTTTTTTACTTTGTATTTTAAAAGTGAGGAGCTCTCCAAATGACTCAAATCAACCGTAAACTCACTCTTTAGTCCAGGTAGGCCTTGAACTTGTAATCCTCCTGCCTCACCTTCCTGGGTAGCTGGCAGGACTGGACCACCAGGCCCAGATACTGTTTGCTACCAGGCCCAGTTCCATTTGCTCTCTCTGAAACCTGATGACGTTTGGAAATATTTGCTATAAAAAGGCTCACCGCAGACAATTTAGGCTACGGAGAAGGAAACCCAGTCAGTAGCGTTCCCCCGCCTGACGAGATCACCTCCCGCCATGCTGATATCAGCCTGGCACCACCATTAACCCTGCAATTCGTGTCCTCCGGCTTCTCAGACCATCAGCCAACGTCCCTGCGGTACCCGAGGCTTAGTTTACAGAAACACAGACTTCCAGCCACTGATCAGAACGTGGAGATATCCCACGCAAGCCCAAAGCCTGGGTCAAGTCCCATGCCTGGGATGTGCCAGCTCCACGCTCCTGCCCCAGTCTAGTCTCCCTTCAGACTCTGAGGGACTGGCTGGGGAGGGAGGCCCCCAGCACCGCCCTCAGGACTAGAGCACTGGGCCAAACAGAAATAATAAGCTTCATGGGTGTGCTCAGAAAAAGGGACAATGGAATTTTTTGAAGAAACCATAAAGGCGACAACAGCATAAGCAGCATAAGCAATGTCATACAACCTAAAAAAATAAAAATCCGGGCCTAGAGACATGGCCCAGAGGTTGAGAGCACCGGCTGCTCTTCCGAAGGTCCTGAGTTCAATTCCCAGCAACCACATGGTGGCTCACAACCATCTATAATGTGATTTGGTTCTCTCTTCTGACCTACATGCAGGCAGAACACTGTAAACATAATAAATAAATAAATCTTTAAAAAAAATAAAAATACAAACATAAATAAAAACAAAAGCCTAAGCCCCAGGGCCAGGCCTCGGGGTACACCCTGCAGTCTCAGTATTCAGGGGGTAAAGGCAGAAGAATCAAGAGTTTTAGGTCATCCTTAGCTACATAGCCAATTCCAGGGTAGCCTGGGCTACCTGAGTCTCTATCTCAAAACAGGCAAACCAAAACAACAACAAAAATCTAAGTGCCAGGCACTGGTGCCTTTAATCCCAGAACTTAGGAGGCCTCGAGGCCTACACAAAGTGAGTTCCAGGACAGCCAGGGCTACACAGAGAAACCCTGTGATGAAAAGCAAACAAACAAATAATAAAAATCATAAATCTAAGAAGTAATTCAACTCACAATAGCACCAAAGTATTAAAATTATTTGAAATCATTTTTTTAAGTATAAACTTAAAATTCGGAAAGCCATAAAACAGTAGTAAAAGAAGTGGAAAAGACTGGAGATGGCTCCTCACATAAGATGGTTTGTGGTTCTTGCAGAGGACCAGACCTAGGATCCTAGCATCCCCATCAGACGCCTCACGGCCACCTATAACCCCAGCTCCACTCGAGCTGGTACCTGCTCCTGGCCTCTGCAGTCACCACACACATATTGACACTCACTCACAAAGTAGCTCTTCAACAAATGGAAAAAGGAATAATCAAATGTAAACAGAAGACATATTCGCATGCTGAAAGTCCCCGAACTAACCTACAAACCCTATCAAATGCTGTTGGCTTCTTTTCAAGAAATCGAGCCAGGCGTGGTGGCGCATTCCTTTAATCCCAGCACTCAGGAGGCAGAGGCAGGTGGATCGCTGTGAGTTCAAGGCCAGCCTGGTTTACAAAGTGAGTCCAGGACAGCCAGGACGGTTCCACAGAGAAACCTTGTCTCCAACAAAAAAAGAAAGAAAGAAAAAAGAAAGAAAGAAAGAAATCGACACACTGATCTTAAAATACACGCAGGAAGTCAAGGGATGCAGACTGGCCAGACAAATCTTGCAAAACAAAAAGACTTAGACACTCACACTTCCTGATTACGAAGCTTGCTACAAAGTTATAGGAGCTTAAAAAAAAAAAAAAGAGTGTGGTGCAAGGACAGTGCATGAAATAACAGACTAAGAGACAAGTGGTTAGAACCAAGTCCAGAGCAAATACCCACTTTTACAGTCAAAGGACAGTTCAGTGGGGACATTCAACAGGAGGACACATGTTCAGGCCCATGAGGCAGAACAGCAGGTACAGGTCCCTGACAAGCGACTTTAATCCACAAGACCCATGTGATAAGAGAGAACTGACTCCTGCAAGTTAACCTCTGCCCTCTGCAAACACACACAATAAACAAATAATATAATTAAAAAAAATAAGTCTCAACACACAGTGATGGAACAACTGCATATGCAAAGGCAAAAAGGGAAAATAGATTTCCTACTCCACACCACACACAAAAACAAACAGAAAGTAAGCCGGAGCTGCACTTCGCAGCAAGGGAGTGCGTATAACCAAAGAAAAAGACTAAAAACTAGTGCGCTACTGGCGCTGTGAAAACAAGACCCCTTGCACTGCTGGTGGGAAGCTAAACTGTTGGAATCCCTTTGGGAAATGGTTTGTCTGGTTTTCACAAAGTTAAACATGAGGGTGGGAAGACGGCTTGGAGGACCAGGGTTCGGTTTCCAGCACTGACATGGGGCTGTTCACAATGGCTCACAGCTGAACTCCAGGGGACCCAGCGCCCCCTTCTGACCTCCACAGGCATTGTGTGTACACACACACACACACACACACACACACACAGAGACAGACAGACAGACAGACAGACAGACAGACAGACAGACAGACATAATTAAACCTAGAACAAGGAGCTGAAGAAATGACTCAGTGGTTAAGGGCACTGGCTGCTTTCCCAGAGGAACACCCACATGGAGGCTTGACCATATCTAACTCCAGTTTCAAGGGATCCAAGACTCTTTTCCGGTCTCCTTGAGCACCAGGCATGGACATGGCACAGGGACATATGTGCAGGCAAAACACACATACACTTAAAATAAAATGGTAAAAATAGAATCTTTTTTTTTTTAAACTTAAAATATGCCAAGTGGTGGTGACACACACCTTTAATCCCAGCACTTGGCAGACAGATCTCAGAGTTCAAGGCCAGCCTGGTCTACAGAGTAAGTTCCAAGACAGACAGACAGGGATACACTGAGAAACCTACCTCAAAAAACCAAATAAATAAAGTTAAACATAACAGTTACCATATAATCTGTCAATCTTGCTTCTAGTATGTACTCAAGAGTTTTCATGGCAGTTCTAACATCCCACGACTCATGGGTCCATTACTGATGAGTTGGGAGTTAGGGATGCATCTGTACATTAGGGAGTACCCATACAGTAGGGTACATCTGTATAGTAGGGAGCATCCATACAGTAGGGTGCATCCATACAGTAGGGAGCATCCACACAGCAGGGAGCATCCACACAGCAG
>OU015755.1:4501682-4514892 GCA_907169655.1 Acomys percivali | reverse complement strand
AGCATCCATACGGCAGGGAGCATCCATACGGCAGGGAGCATCCTTACAGCAGGGAGCATCCATACAGCAGGGAGCATCCATACACCAGGGAGCATCTGTACAGTAGGGAGGCGGCAGGGTCTGAATCTATGCTAAGTCCACAGAGAGCAATGTAGTCAAAGAACAAACGGTGGCTATCTAGACCTGGGGTTGGAGGAAAATATGAAAGAACCACTAATGGGTTTTTGGGGGCCAGGAAGAGGGTGATGCGGATGTTCTAAAATTGATGGTGATGAAAGGATGAAAGGACATTTGTAAATGTGTGAAAAACATTAAATCAGGTTGAATAATGGTGTGTGTCTGTGTGCCTGTTCATGTGGGTGCAGGTGCATGTCTGTGCATGTGGAGACTAAAGGCTAACCACAGCTGTTGGTTCTCAGGTGCTGCTCACCTTGTCTTCTGTGACAAGATCTTCACTGGCTGGACCTCACTTGTTAATCTAGGCTGGGTGGCCAGGAAGGCCCAGGGGGGGCCCACCTGTCCCTGCTACTCAGTGCTGAGACCACAAGCACGTACACCATTATCTGGCTTTAAAAAATAGATTCATTTTATTTTCAAGTGTGTGTGCGTGCATATGTCTGCGTGCATACATGCATGCATACGTGAATGTGTGTGGGTGCGTGCATGTGTGTACATATGTGTACATGAGTGTAGGTACCCCTTAGAGGCCAGAAGGTCCCTGAAGTTGGAACTACAGACAGACTGCTGTGAGCCCCCTGACTTGGGTGCTGGGAACCGAACTAGGGTCCTCTGAAAGAGCTGTACGAGCTCTTAACCGCTGAGCCATGTTGCCAGCCTCGCCCCTGGTCTTTCATTTGTGTGACGGACTCAAACTCAGGTCCTCTTGTTTGCATGGCAATTTCTTTACTGTCAGAGGCACTGCCCCTTGGTTCAACACTTGGGTTAATTTTATAGTATGTGAATTATCCCTCCATAAAACTGTCATAAAAAAAAAGGGAGCTACAGGGCATGCTGGGAAAGGCCTATGATCCCTGCACTCAGGGAGGCAGGAGGATCACAAGTTCCAGCCCAGAACCTGTCTCAGGCAAACAAATGTGGGAACTTGGTTCCACCCTCATCTCAGGCATGCGAGACGCAGGGTCACGGCATGGACTGATCCACAAGTTACCGTCCTCAGTTCGCAGGCTTATCTGAAGGCTGGGGGTGTCACAGTATTGTTCGCAAATATTCCTTGCACCCCAAGAGACACACTAGTGCTGTGCCAGCCACCCAGTCTGTGTGGTGCTCAGTTGTCACTGCCAGCTTGCCTGGATTGGAAGCACCCTGGGTGTGTCTCTAGGGAATGACAAGGGATTAAACAAGAGGAGATGTGCTTCTCACCAGTGCTTGGATTCCCAAGTTAACTAAGAATGGGAAAGAAGGAAGTGAGCGGAGCACCTCGGTTCCTTTCTTTCTCTTCGCTTCCTGACACAATGTGACCAGCTGCCTCGTGTTCCCACAGCCATGCCTTTCCCGCCACGATGGTCTGCATTCTCCCAAACCATAAAACAAAGACTTCTTCTCCTGATTTGTTTTTGTCAACTATCGCAGCGACCGATCGGCAATGGAACTGACACACTCCGGTATTTTGTTACGGCACCACAACTGACCAGACCAGACCAGACCGAGTGCCATGCCCAGCCAGGACCCACGACCCCTAGGAGGATACTGCTGGAGCTTCTGCCGCTGGTCCATGGTGCCCGAGTGATGGATGATCTTGCGCAGGCCCTGCACCCAGTGCTGAACGTCTGCTGATGACGGGGCGATGAGGTCTAGGGTGTTGCGATTGTCCTTGAAGACAATGGAGAAGCATCGGTCCTCGGGTATGTCACGGGCAAACTTCTCCAGGCCTTCTGTGCGGTGCCCCATCCGTACCTCCTGGATGTCCTCGATGGAGACTGCAGGGAGGGGTGGGACAGCAGAACAGGCTGTGAGGGAAATGACTGCCTCTGACAGAGCCAAGGCCATGAGGAGAGCAGCACAACCAGGTGTCACAGCCAGACTGGGGGCTCAGATGGGAGAAGGGCAGGAGGGGTGACTAAAAGAATGAAGACACAGAGCCTGGCGTGGTGCACGCCTGTAATCCCAGCACCTAAGGAGGCAGAGGCAGGCCGATCTCTGTGAGTTCGAGGCCAGCCTGATCTACAAAGGGAGATCCAGGACAGCCAGGGCTACACAGAGAAACCCTGTCTTGAGAAGAAAAAAAAAAAGTACAAGCAGAGCGCAGAACACAAGACAACAAACGGTGGGCAAAGTGAGAACACACAGGGAGACAGAGGCAAAGATCTTAGGATAGGAAGGACAGCTAGGACTCAGGTCCCGAGGTCACAGAAGTGAAGGGACCAGGGAGCGAGAGACTAGAACAGGCCTCTTAGGGAGACCACTCTGGAGCCTGGCCCCTGTGATAGCGAGAGGTCACACTGGACTTTGGGTCACCACATCTATGAAAGCCTTCAGGCCCCTCGACTGACCGTTTAGGGGATGGGTAGCCTTCAGTCAGTCCTGGCCGTGGGGTCTAGGAACAGAATCTCAAAGCCAGAAAGGAAAGTCATGTGTTCACCCTCCATGAGTTCTGGCTTCAGTGAGCCCCCCTGGCAGAAGAGTATAGAAAGGCCCTACCTCCCAGGGTGTCAAAAGGCAGAGCAGTGGCCAGTCTGCGTCTCTGGAAAGAGCTGGGCAGGAGGGGGATATGGAGGCGAGGTTCTGTCCTCATGGGCCTGTCTCCACTTCTGAAAAGGCTGAGATCTGCTTCGAGCTACTGTACTGAGGAGCCCCGGACCTGGGGACTCCGCAGTAAGTAAGGGGCAGGTAAGAAGAGGCAGGCCCATCCTAGCAGATTAGACAGTCCATAATGGGCTCACTCTGTGATTCCTGGGGGGTCTGGGAGATGACGCATCACAGACAATCTCCTTAGATGCTGCTATCCCAATGTACCCTCCACAGGCTGGCTGAGAGCCAGCCTTTCCGGCATGGCTCATGCCGCATCTCCCCACAGCAATCCTGCCATATCCAATTTTTAGCCATTCACATCCACTCAATTTGCGTCTTCCCCAAGCCCCTCCTCCCCTGAGTCCCCAGGGGCCTCCCTGGCACCTACAGGACCACACATGTGCCATGTGCCTTGTCTGGGCCGTAGGCTTTGAAGAGTGAGATACATGTCCCCTGCACCATCTGGGATGCAGAACACATCCCTGCTTAATCCCTCTTTGACCCACTAGGCAGCTGAGCTGCCCTGGGCCAGGGATGGAAACAGGAAACCTGGGCCATGCAGCCCCCAGGCCCATGCCACATCTCCACAGCCTGGGAGAGAAAAGCCAGCTGCCTTCACTGCTGATAACAGTGGGAACAGAGGGTGGGCCGTGGGGAATGTCTGGGGAGCCTTGGCAGGAGACCAAGACAAAGATAAGTGGGAGAATGTGCTAGACTCAGTTTCCTCAAGGCTAAGGAGCCACTGTGTACAAGAGCCTCAACCCTTACCTGGAAAAAAAAAAAATAATAATTGCCAACAAAGCCTGCTAAACATGAGACCTGTGGCAGCCATCTGAGTTGGAAGCAAGCCTCCGGAGGTGGCCCTGGATCTGTCCCATGGGCTGGTCCCCATCTCAACCTGGCTCCCTCAGCTCTGTTTTCAGGGGTGCTGGCCTGAGTGACTGTTGCTATTGGAAGGGCGTAGGGAGGGGCCTTCTCTTTTCCCTGCCTCTTCCCCTCCCTGCTCCAAGCACTGAGTGCACATTCACATGCGTGCACCAGGGCCCCAGTGAAAGTCCTCTGTTCCCACCATGTCCCTCCCACCCACCAGCAGCTAACAGGAAACCCCGTATCAGGACAGGAGCCCAGGGTAGAAGCCTGTCTGGCTCCACAGACACAGGCTAGGCCAGGGGTCACTCCTGTGTGGCAGTAGTTTGGGGCAGACTCTCAAGGTGGTTTTCTGGCTTTTGTGACAGGGGCTCACATTCCTAAAGTCATTATGCAAATTGGGATGGCCTTGAAGTTCCCAGCCTCCTGCCTCTACCTCCCAAATACTAAGATTACAGGCATAGGCCACCACCACCCAGTTTATGGAGTGCTGGGAATTGAACCCAGGGCTCCATGCATGTTAGGCAAGTCTTGAGCTACAGCCCCAGCTCTCAGAGTACTTTCGGAGACACTTTAGAGTCCCATCCTCAAACGGAGGACTCCAGGAGGCTGCAGCAGAAAGCTCAGGGATTTATCCACAGCAAGGGCCTGAGTGTCAGCCTCAACGACACAGTAAATTCAAGGCTAGCTCTAGTTGTATTAGATCCTGTCTTTGTTTTTTGTTGTTGTTGCTGTTGTTTTGTTTTTCAAGACCGGGTCTCTCTATGTAGCCTCAGCTATCCTGGACACGCTTTGTAGACCAGGCTGGCCTCCAACTCACATCGATCCGCCTGCCTCTGCCTCCCAAGTGCTGGGATTAAAGGCGTGGGCCTTTAAAAAAACAACAACAACAACAACAACAAACGCCAGGTGTGGTGGCACATGCCTTTAATCCCAGAAGAGAAAAATTCCAGGCCAGCCTGGTCTACTGAGCGAGTTCCAGAGAACAGCCTAGATTACATAGAGAAACCCTATCTCGAAAACAACAAACAAAATTCTCACAGAAGTAGCTGGGTGTGGTGGCGTACACCTTTAATCCCAGCACTCTGAAGGCAGAGGCAGAGGCAGATCTCTGTGAGTTTGAGGCCAGTCTGGTCTATGAAGAGAGTTCCAGGACAGCCAAGGCTACACAGAGAAGCCCTAGACTCAGACAAACGAAACAAAACAGAACAAAACCCTCACAGAAAACCCACAACATTTGTGGGCATAAAATGAAATAGGAGTTAAAACTGGATTTTTCCTCGGGGACACATGCCACAAGCCTAGCACCTGTCAGCTTCTTGCAACTGGTAGGTTCCACACTGGACAGTGCAGACAGGAGCCTCACAACTGATGGCATTGGTCTAACCTTTCCCCCTAGGGAAGGTGCAAGGCGTGTCCTGTACAGAACTTTTGGGGAGCTCCTGCACTGAAGGGCATGTCTGCACAGCTACCCCCAAATATCTCAGGAGTCTCTCTCCTTTTGCACATCCACCCCCTCAGCTTTGGGTCCCTGGGCCTTTGAGAAGCTCTAGAAAGACAATGCAGAGCCCTGCAGGCTCAATCGCCCTTTCCCTGCCCTGCTCCACCCCAGCCTCAGAAGGCTCTAGTCCAGGACAGTCGGCCTCCTGGGCCTCACCTTACATTCCAGCTACTGGTAGGGCCTTATCTATCCTTGGACTTTGGGCCTAGCTTTTGGCCCCACCATACTTGGAGTACTGATCCACCCATTTTGTCTCCTGCCTGGGTGGCACCTATAAATTCAAACTGACAGATATTCTCCGCTGAAGAAATGAACCAATTCAAGCCAAATTAAAGTATTTAAAGGCAGGCATATTGGGACCAGCTCTCGGGGCTGCGGCTGCAGGAAGGGGTGGAAAAGAGAGAAATCAGCAGAGAGAGAGAGAGAGAGAGAGAGAGAGAGAGAGAGAGAGAGAGAGAATGGGGGAGAGGAAGGCCAGCCCCTGGGCTGGAAAGTTCAGATGGGGGACTGAGGAATGCTGGGAGAACCTGGAGACCAGGCCTGCTTCGGTATGTTAAGTAGGCACCTCAGCGGCTTACCTAGGGTCTGAATCCCAACAGTAAATAACCCTGTCCAGCTCCATCATTGCTTCTGAGCCTGGCTGTCCCCCATCTGCGTTCATGGCTCTGTATCTTCATCTTCCCGCACTCTCAGGACTGCCTTCTGTGACCAGCCTCACCTCAGTTTCCCTACAAATAATTTAACTCGAATCTTTGCTTGACCCCAGCCAGCCTCAATCTCTTCCTTTTGGTCCTTATTTCACGCCTGGTCCACCTATGGTCATGGACCGTGACTGGCCTCCACCCTACCCTGCGCCACGCTACACCTACCAGGAGACCCACCACGAGACCCAGGGCACTCACACAGCTGGGACTCCGGGGACCTCATGACCTTCCGAGATTCCTGCCAGATGGTCTTGCAATCTTCCTGTAGCTTGTAGAAGCGTTCTCTCCTCCATGAGCTGGACTTAACCTTCAGAAGCTGGCTGCCCTTCAGAAGGGCCTGGAGGTCCTGGTCACCCTGCAACCCTGGGGGGAGGAATGAGGGTGAGATGTCGCTTTCTCCGTCTGTGTCCCTTTCTCATCAGCACCACAGTGGCCTGTCTTCTGCCCTCTCGGGCCCACTTGCACCAGCTCATCCTCACTCGGAGGCACTTCTCCCTCCTCCAACTCCACCAGCCAGTTCCCCGGAGCCCCGCCTCCTTCAGAGAAGACTTCTACCCACATTAAGAGCATCTTTTTGCCCCAGCAGTGAGCACCGATCAAGGCCAGGGCATCTGTGCACAGCAGGCAGGTGTTTGACCTCTGTGCTACACTCTCTGCCTCGGACCATACTTAGACACTGTGACTTGTCTTAAAACCTGAGTGAGCACAGTTCAAAAACCTCTAGCTCCTGGGGGGGATCTGGGAAATGGCCTGGCTCAGAGTGAAGGGAGCTGGGACTAATAGACAAAATAGGAGAGGAAAAAAGACCAACACAGCCGGAAATGAACCGCAGGCCGTCAGAGCCACATAACCTCCCACCTCCAGTGGCTCCATCATTATCTGTACCTACGTTTTGACACACTTCCTGACCAGCTATGTGACCTTGTGACTTCATGATTTACTGCCAGGGGATCCCTGGGCCTAGCTATTCCCTCCCCTCTATGCCCCCCACCCTCCACCTCTAGCTAGAATCTGCTTAAGCTGGTCTCTAATCTTTGTCCCCAGAAGAGAACAGTGAGCCCACTATGCATTGAGTTTAGCCTGCTGGACCCCCCACCCCTGAGTGTCCTGGGCCTGGGCTCCCTCAGGAAACAGTTGCTTCAAAACAGAGCTCAGTCTTTTCAGAAGCTGAAGCAGGGCCCGCAGGGATGACAGAACTCTGCCTGCCTGCTTGCCCTACTCCTGCACAGCTCTTGTGCCGGTTTCAGAGATGTGGGCTTGGCCTGTGTTGTGGGTTCCACAGGACTCAGTGCCCTCTCTCTGGACAGAGGCAGACAGGAGGAACCGGAAGGACACCAAGCCTCTCAGGAGCCCTTCATCCACAAACGGATCCTGTACTAATGATGACAAAGGAGGCCTGCACCCTGTCCCTTAATAACCCAGGGGTGCAATACAGAGGTATGCACCACACATAGAAGGTGGTGTGTGCATATGCACGCGTGTGTGTTCACATCACGCTCAGGCCAGCAGCCAGATCTACTCAAAGCCAACTGGACACCTCATTATGCCCTGAAAACGCTGTGGCCCAACAGAAAAGTAACATCAGAGATTCCAACTGTCCTGTTGGAGAGGCCAGAGTCTAGGCTAATGCTGGAGAGACATCACAACGCCATGGGCTTCTTTTCTGAGCCCAGACCCTCCACCCCAATATTCCCTCCCAGTTCATCCATACTGCGCACCCACTGCCTTCTACACAGTTCTCTGCAAGCCTGTATGGATCAGGCCTCACTCGCCCACCCTTACCCCTCATCAGCTTCTTACTCCTAGTGAGGACCGATGCCTTGGCTTAACAGCTACCCCCCATAGATTCAGGAGGGCCCCTTCGCTCCCTCATCAGGCCTGGGGTAAGCGTCTCAGAAAGCACTGTAGGCAGCCTTTGAGGTAACAGTCATGCCACACGTCACCACCTTTGGCTCGTGTGTCTGCCCATTGCTAGAGGATGCTCTGAGTCGGTATGGGAAGCTCTCCTTCAGTGTGGGGAATCCTGGGAGGAGGGAAGGGGGCTCACACAAAATGCTCCACACAGAGGGAAGCTTAGGGAGTTTCCAGACTCTCAGAGCAAAAGGCCACCTCTGGCCTCTTCTGGGACATCCCATTGTCTCTTCTCGGACTAAGGTAGAACTAGGAGGGGGCCCCTCCTGCCCATCTGGCAGCACCCCCCCCCATAAGCTGGCCGCAGCTAAGCAAGCTCCTGCTAATAGGATGGGAATGGGGGCTGCCAGGAAGTGGAGGGCAAGCTCCCACCCTCTCGTTCTGGAAAACACCATGAAGAGATGACAAGTTCATCCTGTCCTGGAGCCAGCAGTGGCCCCGGGCTGTGGGGTCAGACAGTGATAAGCCCCAGTAGGGTGACACCTTCCACACTCCAGGAACTGGGAAATCTGGGCAGGACCTCCATAGAGTGGGAAGGGCTTCCTGGTTCTGAGGACTCTGGGTGGCCTACCACAGGACCCCTGTTCTCTTATCATGCAGAAAGTCTGTGGGAACCCCTTACTCAGCCCTCACTCAGCCTCAGGAGGGCCGGGCAGGCGGGCTGTGAGCTCAGGCTAGCTGCCCACAGGGAAGCGACCATGGAGGGACCTGCTGTGGGGATTTAGGAGCACCTGTTCCCAACATGACCCATGATGAAGGTGCTCGGCACCATAAACACTCACATACTCACAGGCACAACCCTGCACACAGGGACACAGCGTCCCGCCCCCAAAGTACTCGTGTCTTATGGAATGGGCGTTACTGTTTTTCACACACAGGCACCCCACATACAGTGCAGGGATGTCACCACTGTAATAATAACAGCAGCCACCATAATGACAGCTAGCGTTTGAATAAGATACCGTGGGCAGCACATGTACTTAACCCCCTCAACAACCCTATGAAGAAAGGCAGTATCATTAGACCCATTTTACAGAGGAGGAAATCGAGGCAGAAGGGAGTCGCACAGTGGAGGTGGGACTCGGAAGAAGGCAGCCTGCTTGCAGGGTCAGAGTTATGAAACATGCAGCCACCACTCAGACACAGAGACACCAGGTAACCGCATCGGAAAACCCACATCTGTTAGAGCCCAGTCTTGTTTACAAAGTGAGTCCAGGACAGCTGGAGTGACACAGAGAAACACTGTCTCGAAAAACAAACAAACAGAAAGCCCATACCATAGCACAGAATGGCAGTCATCTCATCACTTTAGGTCACACAGTCACATCGGTCATAAGCAGTTGCAGTCACCTGAACACTGTCACATAAGGTTACATACAGACACCTTCAGTTCCACAGTGTCACGCTTGGGTATACGGCATTACAAACTCTACGATGCCCATACGATGATGTCTCAATACCACGGGTGTGACAGAATCACTTAGCCAACCCTTGGGTCACCAACTGTCACTTGGCCAGGTACACATTTTCCTATCATCATACTAGACCCAACTGGGTTACACAGTGATACACGGAACCACACACGCAGGGGTGAATTTGTAACCAGGAGAGGTTGGAGTTAGTGGGGAGCCTGGAGACTAGGTTGCTGGAAAAAGGGTAGGTATCTAATCCCTCCAATACTAACCCCACACACCCACACTGAAAACACAGCCCCTCCGAGGAATTAAACTTGTACAATCAGAGGCTCAGAGGAAAGAGCGTCCTTTTCCAGCTGCCGTCCGATTCCCCACAGAAGGCTCTCAGTGTCCCCCGCACTCCTTACCGAGTCTCTGTCCATTGAGCGCCGCCACTTTACGACTCTGCTCCCGCAGGAAGAGCTCCCTGGAGCGACTCAAGCTCCGCCGCCGCCCCCTACAACTCGGGACCCCTAGGCACTGCATGGTGCTCTCCCGGTTGAATCCAAGCTTAGAAGCTGGCAGAGTCGGACAGAGTCTAGCCTTGAGAAGGCGGAGCCAGAGCCTGAAGAGGGGCGGGCCCGTTGTACAAGAGGTGGGGCCATGTCTGGGGGCGGGGCCGATGGGTAGGATGGTTAGAGAGTGGAAGTAGGCGGAGGACCTGGAACCAGAACCACCGAGGCGGGACGGGAGAGGCATTCACCTCCCGTGTGGCCGAGATGGCCTTGAATCCCGGATCCATGTGCCTTCACATGTACAGTATTAGAATAGCAAGCATGCCTGGAGGACTAGGGTGGCAGAGCCTGCCAGCCATAGGCCAGGCCCGGGGGTGGGGGGCTGGCAGTCACCGCCTGGAAGGCGACGTGGAGGAGTCACAGGCAGGAAACACACGGAGGGAGAGGCGGAGCCAGGAGGGAGGGTACTGTTCGAAAAAGGTGGAGCCCAGGCAAGGAGCGGAGGACCGGGTGGGTGTGTGAGGGTGAGGACTGGGGCTGGTAAAGGTGCAGTGTGCGGTAGAGCCTAATAGGGAACTCTGCAAGACCTAGTAGCCAACTCTGCTAGACCGCCCAGGCACCAAAGCGACAGACACTGCGCTGCAGAGAGACTCCTGGTGGCTTGCAGAGTTGTTCCCCCCACCTTTTTTTTATTAATTTATTCATATTACATCTCAATTGTTAGCCCATCCCTTGTATCCTCCCTTTCTTTCCTCCCTCCCGCTTCCCCCTCTACTCCCTTCCCCTATGTCTGTGACTAAGGAGGACCTCCTCCCCCTGTATATGCTCCTAGGGTATCGAGTCTCTTCTTGGTGACTTATTATCTTTCCTCTGAGTGCCACCAGGCCTCCCCATCCAAGGGACATGGTCCGATATGGGGCACCAGAGTTTGTGTGAAAGTCAGATCCCCTTCTCCACTTAACGGTGGAGAATGTCCTGTCCATCGGCTAGACTGGGTAGGGGTTCGAAGATTACTGCCTATATTTTCCTTGGCTGGTGCCATAGTTTGAGGAGGACTCCAGGGCCCAGACCCGCCTGTATTTTTCCAGGACCCTCTGGATCCTTCTATTTCCTCATTCTCCCAGGCTTCTCACCCCGCTTGCAGAGTTTAAAAGAGACGCTGAGGTGGTCAGGCAGAGCAGGGGCTAGTCAACGGAGCCCGCCAATGCTCTTGCCCTCAGATACTCAACTGATTTGTTGTGCCTAGGCCTTGTCTGCTCTCTGGTTTCTACTCGGTCTCCCATCAAAGCAAGGTAATCCTCCAAGGTAAACGCAATTCTTTCTTTTCTTTCTTTTTTTTTTTCTTTTCTTTTTATTTTTTATTTTTATTTTTATTTATTTTATTTCTTTTTATTTTTTTGAGACAGTGCTTCTTACTCTCCTGAAACTGTCGACCATGCTGGCCTTGAACTCAGAGATCCGCTTGCCTCTGTCTCCAGCTGAGATTAAACGTGTGTGCCACCTCCACCAGGCACAAACACAATTCTTAAAAAAAAAAAAAAAAAAAAAAAAAAAAGCTGACTCCAAAAAGAGTCTGCAGGCTTGCCTAGAATAAATCAGAAATGCGGCAACTTTGTGCAAAACTATGCGGCACAGTGCCCGGGAACACTGGGACCTTTCATGTGTACAACTTCCCTTTCATTCAGCCTGTAATTACTGAGTCCCTGCTGCAGGAGGGCCAGGACACCACCCAGAGGCCTGACTCACCCCTCCCTTACCCTCTGTCCCCAACAGGTCCCCACTGGGTTCAGTGCAGCAGCAAAAGTGACTCACTGGCAAAGCCAGTTTTTGGCACAGACAGCACAGGAAAAACAAAAATCCTGAAGCACAGAGCAAGTAGGCTTGTCTACAGTCACACTGAAGAATAAGTAACAAGCAAGGCACTTTAATGTAGATGAACGAAGTGTGGACGCAGGAAAGCTTTTTATTTGGGGTGTGTGTGTGTGTGTGTGTGTGTGTATAGAATATAGGGTAGCCTGCCCAGATTGTAAAATAAAAAACATATAGAGGGTGTTGTTATTGCTGTTGTTGGTTGTTGTTGTTGTTTTTGAAGGCAGGGTTTCTCTGTGTAGCCCGGCTGTCCTAGAACTCACTTTGTATGCCAGGCTGTTTTGAACTCAGAGATCCGCCTGCTTCTGCCTCCCAAGTGCTAGTTTCAAAGGCATGGGCTGTCGCCTCTGCCACCACAGCCGCTGTCACCACCACCACCACTATATCGAGGTGCAGAACAAAGACCACCTAGGCCCTGATGTGATCGCATCTCAATATGCTGTATTTTCTTTACTTCAAAAGTCTCAAAAATCAAAACAAACAAACAATCCCTCCCATGAACAACCCACAACAATAAAATGCAGTTTTGAGAAGGCCCGTGGGCTTTTCTTGACTCCACAAATGGCCTGGGGCACAAAACAGTTTAAGACCAACACAGGCCTGGTGGTGATGGTGGTGGTGGTGGTGGTGGTGGTGGTGGTGGTGCACACCTTTAATCCCATTACTCAGGAGGAAGAGTCAGGTGGATCGCTGTGAGTTCGAGACCGGCCTGGTCTACAAAGCAAGCCCAGGACAGCCAGGGGTACACAGGGAAACCCTGTCTTGAAAAAAACAAAAAATTATTTTAAAAAAGACCAACATGGGCCAACATGTGTGTATCACGGGTCCACTCTGGGCCCAGAGGCAGATAGCTTTGAGACACAGCTCCCCCATCAGTGGGGAGCTGGCCACCCTTACTTGCTGTGGTGGCTTTTTTGGGGGCCTTGGGTGTTTAAGCAACCCAGAATCCGTAAACCTGACAATTTTGTCTGAGATGGGGTCTTGTGTACCCTAGGCTGACTTCCAACTCTGTGTAGCAGAGGGTGGCTTTGAACTCATGATTATTAGCTCCTGAATGCCAGAATTGTAGTCATGTGCCACTATCCAGGCTTACACAGTGCAGGGACTAAACCCAGGGATGTGTACGTGCCAGGCAAGCGCTCTGCTGAGTGAAATCCCCAGCCACCACTAACATGCCAGGCAAGCGCTCTGCTGAGTGAAATCCCCAGCCACCACTAACATTTTATCCTGGCAACATCCTCCATGGAAAAACACATTGTAATCTAACGGACGAGAAAAAGGCTCAGAAAGGCAAAGGTTTCACAGTAAATAGCAAAGCCAGGTTGGAGCCGGTGGCTCTCAGGGGCCCCTTTCCCCTTCTACAGAATGCCAGCTCTTTGCAGTAGGCAGGTGGGCCAGGTGTAGGGAAGTCAGTGTGGGTGGATGCCTTCAGTTAAGGCAAAGGTCCTGCAAGGTGATATCTTTTCAGGCACATTGTGGGACCTGCTGAAAATGCCCATCCAGGCTTAGCTAAAGAAGAGTAGGGGGTTGGGACAGGAGGGGGAGATGAGGACTGGACCATCCGTTGTTGGGCTTTAGTGGCAGAAAGAGCTCCTGGGATCATGCATCGAATTCCAGCCATGTTTTGCCCTTGGTAGTGCTCCCTCATCCGCCCGTGTGTGTGTGTGTGTGTGTGTGTGTGTGTGTGTGTGTGTGTGTGTG
>OU015755.1:4468256-4501672 GCA_907169655.1 Acomys percivali | reverse complement strand
TGTGTGTGTGTGTGTGTGTGTGTGTGTGTGTGTGTGTGTGTGTGTGTCCGGCAAGGCTGGGATCTGATGGTCTACCTGTGGTCATCCCACAACCACAGCACCCTGTGAAATAGGTGTGTTTCCTCTCATTTTCAAATGAGGAAACCAAGGCACACAGAAGTCAAGTGAGTTGTCTTACATGAAGACAGACAGAGAGAGAGAGAGAGAGAGAGAGAGAGAGAGAGAGAGAGAGAGAGACAGACCCTGGTGTTTGTCTTCACAGTGTATGCCTTCACCCAACACTGCCTCGGTATGAGTAGCAAGTAAGGACAAGAGGGACATTTCATCTCTACGTGAGTCCGTAGGTCTCGGCCAATGGAAGGGGTTGACAGCATTCCTGCAGCAGAACCCCCCCAGCTGCCCAAGCCAGAACATGTGGTCAGGCAGCAGGCGACAGGGCTGTGGGACCTGCACTGCGGAAAGAGACGCAGACTCCCCAGCAGAAGTACAGCTAACGAGTACAAGCCCCAGGGACCACACTCTCCGGCCACCAAGTCTCCTCGACCATCCTTACTTCCTCATCTGGTTTGCAGTGTAGGCAGAAGGTGCTTGGTGGAGGTCACTGTGGATGCCAAGCTAGAAGCGGTGGGCCCACAGGTTCCTCAGCTTGGTCACAGTGGACATTCCTGTCCTGCAGGAAAGGCTCGACTGAGTCACACATTCAGGGGCTGGTCTCAAACACCATAAGCCAGGCTGGCCAGGCCTAAGCTATTAGACTGAGGCTCCGTGTCTTTCTCGGTAGGAAGGTACCAGGGCTGACCCAGGAAAGAAATAGGACAAGGGTACCGTCGCTGAGGCCAGAGCCTGTTACAACATGACCCAAGGCTTCTGTAGTGTCCAGAGGCAACCAGAGAGTTCCGAGGGAGGCAGGCAGGGACGATCTTGGTAAGTAGACAGCAATGGCTAGTAGGTGGGGAAGGCGCAACTGTGATCCTCCGCGCTGTCAACCCTCTGTTCCCACCAGTGTGCCAGAAAATATAAGGGTATTTCTGGCCTCTGAAGAGAAGGGGCGGAGGGGGGAGGATGAGGGGGGGGGGGGGGGTGGGGAGGTGGGGGGGGTGGGGGGGCAGGGACCCAGCCTGACAAGGTGGCTTTGAGAAACCCTAGCTTACTGGGCTCCGGCTACAAAGTCTAGGTTAACTGACAAACACAAAATAGACCAGGGACTGGCTGCAGAGCTCATATCCAGCCAGAGTGGTAATCTACAAGCCAGTTGGTAAGACGCCTCAGCCGGGTAAAGGGGATTGCTACCAAGCCTAGTGACCTCAGTTTGATCCCTGGAATCCATACTGTAGGAGAGAAGCGATTCCTGCAAGTTGCCCTCTGACCTCCGTACACCCACACCCCCTCCAATACACAAACAAATACGTGTTGTTTAATTAAAAGCAAAACAAAACTCCAATCTCCGGGATACTAGAGTCAAGTGAGAAATACTGTTAAGCGGTGGGTTGGTGTGAGAGCTGCAGGGTTTGCTGAGCTAGTAGATGACTTGAGGAGACATGAAAGAAAGACTCCCGGTGTACACACACCCACCTCTTACGCCGCGCGTGCGCCTCCACACCCCCCTCGCGCCCCCCACCCCCTCCCCGCCTGTACGTGAATGTGAGCACCAGTAGTTCCTCTCTCTTCCCCGAGGCTTCTAAGACTTGCAGCCAGAAGCCTGGACTTTCCTCTCTGCTAGAGGGACAGCCCTGGGGAGAAGAGCTAGCCCAGACTGGAAGAAACAAAGCCGCTGTACAAAGGACCAAGCTGCAAGGCTATTCTAGCCAAGACCCTGCCCACTCAGGCCAGAGGGTCAGCAAATACGATCGCCCTGGCATAGCTGTTTTCTGTTCTAGGCAGCGGAGGCTGCCAGACCGACCTCAGCCAAACTTGCACACCTCCTCCTTCTCCTCGCCCCACCCCCTTACACCCTCATCCGCCGCACCCGCGCGGCCTGACGCGGTCCAGACACACCCGTGTTTTGGGAAGCCTCTGAAGAGAGAACTTGGTGGTCTAAGGATGCTGTTCCTTTCCTTCCCCAACTCTTTAGGTGCCATCTGGACCGAGGAACCCAACCTTTTATGAACAAGATAAGGGGGAAATCCCGGAGAGAAGTCTGCACTGCTCTCTGATCTCTTGGGCCAGATTTAGGGGGAAGTCTGGAACCGCCCAAGGTTTGCCCGGCGGCGCGGAGCCGGGTGAAGCTTTCCCGGATCCCCCAAGGGGGCCAAGGAGTTGATTTCTCTGATGGTGAAAATGTAGCTGAAGGAGCTGCTATCCCTGCCGCCCTGGTAGGGACAGGCTTTCCCGAGGGTCTCCCCTGCAGACGGGACACTCACCATGGAGGGTCAGGAAATCCCGACCCGAGTTCATGCCCGTCGGGGCGCGCGGCGGAGGGGACGCGGCGTGACTCACTTGAGTAGCAAACGAGCGGCCTGGGGTCCCAACGCAGGCCAGTGCAGGGACCCAACTGAACTGCGGTGGGAGGAGGCCGGGGGTGGGAGGGGGGGTGAGGGGTGGGTCCACGGCACCGCACCGCCCCCAGGGCCCGCCAACCGGCTCTTCTCCCCGCCCCATCTAGGGGACCGGGAAAGGACACGGAGAGGGGGGGCTGGGAAGACTGGCCAAGCCTGGCCGGGGCTTGGGCCAGCTGGGTGCGCCCGGGCCAGAAATAGTCAGATCCCTCCCGCTTCCTCCACTGCCGCCACCCACAGGCCCTGTCATTATGGCGAGCTGCCTGCCCCACGCCCTGCCTGTGGGCGCCTAGCATCGCTGGGGTTGTGGGTGATGTGGGAAAGAATCAGAATCGTGCCTTAGCGGGGACAGGGATCACTGCTTACTTAAGCCGCACTCTAGTTGGGCAGTCTGAGTTGTATTCCGAGAAACCAGTGCAAGCACGGGCCTACATTGGGAAATTTAGGGAGAGTAATATCTAGATTCTCCCCATTCCTCCAGAGGGACCATCTCCTCTTTCAGGGGACTTCAGGGAGGGGCTGGGGGTGCTTTCGTTAAGGTCGGGGTAATAGCAAGCAAGGCCCCTGGCCCCCTAATGAGGGGCGAAGAAAGATGGGAGGCCTGCCATGAGGCTGCCTGGGTAAGGGTCCCCTGGTGGACCCCACTGGGGATGGTGAAGGCGGTTAGCCTGGAAAAGGCTAGCCTGGCTCACCTCAGTCCTTTCGCTTCTGGCACTAGCAGGCCTCCGTGGGCAGATGAGTGTTGAGGCTGGGTAAACCGTGTTCATGTACCTTCCCCTGACCCCCCACCCTCTAGTCTGGGGCTGGTTCCTTGTCTGGCACTGAGCTCCCATCCTGATGCCCTGGGAAGGCATCCCATTGTAGACAGAGCCTGGGAGGAGGAAAGATGAGAAACCCCCATTTCTTTCTCCAAAGCGCTGCTCTCTCCAGGTCCTCCTGGAGCCTCAGAACCTCCCACCTCGATCTCTGATCCTGCCCTGCGGCCTGCTAGGTACTCTCACTGTGAGTCAGACCTCCTCAAGCCTGGCTCCTCTCCTCAACCTGAGAGCAAGAGTTCCTGACACGGCCAGTTGGCAGCTTCATCGCCAGCGTCATCTCTTCTTCTTGTCATCTCTGTCACCGAGTCTCGGGCTCCAAGCCAGGGCATTATCAAGCACTAGGGCCACTCACTCTGCCACAAATGGCCCTGGTGGGGCCACATACCCCCCCCAAATCACTGGAAACAAGCCCATTTCTGTCTTCCCTCAAACACGTTGGATGTCTCCTCCCTTCGGTTGGCAGATAGAATGTGCGTGCTGACTCAAAGCCAGGTTCTGCCAGAAATGAGGTGTGCCACACCCTGTTCCGAGTAGGATGGTGCTCCCCCTCGGCTGAACCTTCCCCTCTGCTTTCTTCTTCCTCCCTCATGGGGTGGGAGGTCCTCTGCTCTGTGCAACTAGGTTTAAGGGGTGTGTGTAGGGTGACTCTATATGGCGGGGAGAGGCTGGGACATACAAGACACAGCAAGAGCTGTCGAGCGAAACTACAAAGTGGTTGGACTCTGTCTACCCCCAACTCCCACGGCAGCTGTGTGGGCCTAGTCCTGGCTCGCTGTTGCATTTACCCTACCCCAGAACCTTGGCAAAATCTCCTGAGACTCCGGTTACTCATAAAGCTCAGCACTAGGCTTTCTTTGAAGTGTCTGAAACCTGCTCTATATAGGCAGAGACCCAGCATTGTCCCACACCCCCAACCCCTGGCTGTCTCAGTGTCAAGGGTCTGCGCAAAGGTGGAGGCTGGGGAGGGAGCTTCTGAGGTGACTGTGGGCAGGTCTAGTATTAGAGCCAGTCCAGTCAGGGGCACTTCCCTTGGCCCCCATACCATGCCTTACTTTGACAGTAGTGTGTACATACGTGTGTGCACTATCAGCACAAGAATGCGAAATTTCAGGATGGTCAGGCTCCCGGGCTCACCTTGCTCGGCCCCTCCCCCAGGAAGCTCAAACCAAGCCTAGCCTGGGTGAGTGAAGCCAATTTGGTCATCTCCCTGTCTTTAAGATCCCAAGTCAGGGTGAAGGAGTCGTTTCTGCAGTGAGAATCTGAGCAGGGAACTTTGCTTTTCTATAACCAGGAGCAACCGTTGGCTCTGGGAGAAAATGAAGTCACAGATGGGATGTAGGTGGCACCGATACTTTCCTACCAAGGGATCTGGGTTAGAGTTCGTCTGCCCATGGCCTTCTCGAACACATCCTGGTGGCCACGGAGGCTCTTGCTCTAAGGCCATGGCCTTGCTTTTTTGAAAACTGTTAACTTTGCTTTGGCTCCATGCAGAAGGTCCTGACCCAGGTCCAACGGCATCAATAGGAAACGGGATGGTCACCTGAGCAAGGAGGCACTGGTGGCAAGGAAGGGTCCTCAGACCATCCTGAGCTGACATCACGCATGGGGCAAGGATGGAGAGGCCATACAGATGATGTTTCTCGTGGTAATCACAGGATAGCACAGGGATCTTGAAGCGTTTTTTTTTTTTCTTTTCTTTTTTCTTTTCTCTTTCTTTCTCTCTCTTCTTCTTTTGGTGTTTCAAGACAGGGTTTCTCTGTGTAGCCCTGGTTGTCCTGGACTCACTTTGTAAGCCAGACTGGCCTTGAACTCACTGAAATCTGAACTCACTGAGATCTGCCTCCCTCTGCCTCCTGAGTTCTGGGATCAAAGGCATGCACCACCCACACCCACCAATTGAAAGCTTCTTTTCTGAGATTATATTTATTAGCATTCATGGAAATGGAACTGAGTCAACTTGTTTTTGTTTGTTTATTTGGTTGGTTGGTTGGTTTTTTGAGACAGGGTTTCTCTGTGTTATCTTGGCTGTCCTAGAACTTTGTAGATCGGGCTGGCTTTGAACTCACAATGATCCACCTGCCTTTGCCTCCCAAGTGCTGGGATTAAAGGCACACGCCACCATGCCCAGCTAAATTTTTTGTTTTGTTTTATTTGTATTGTTTTGTTTTTTGAGACAGGGTTTCTCTCTGTGTATCCCTGGCTGTCCTGGACTCACTTTGTAGACTAGGTTGGTCTAGAGCTCCCAGAGATCTCCCTGTCTCTGCTTCCTGAGTGCTGGGATTAAAGGTGTGCACCACCACTCCCAGCCCTGGAACTGAGTCAACTTTGATGGATGCTCACTGCTCACCTCCACTTACCCGAGCCACAAGTAGATGGAGTGCTTCATGGGTACTGGGGAGAGTGCTCCAGAGCCATCTCCTTTGACCTGAAAGATTCCCTCTTAGAGGGAGAGGGAAGGTTGGAAGATTCAGAAAGCTAAGGAAACTTGCAAGGCTCAGAAAGTTTAAAAAAATTATAAGACTTCTTCCAGGTTTGTCTCATCAGTAAACACATGTGCAGAGAGAGGGGAGGCCTTGGGGGAGCTGCCTGCAAGTTCTTCAGTGTTGGGCTTTTCAATGGCACAGTTGCCTTCAACTCACCCATGCTCCTGTACATGACCCCTGTAAGTTACCAGTTCACCAAACAAGTCCCGAACGGAATAATCTGCCTAGTGTGCCACTGGTGTCGTATCTAAGATGAATAGAAGGTTGTTTGTGTCTCTCAGGTGACAAAGTCCACGTGAGATGGAGAAAGGAGTGTCCAATCTGAAGAAGGCACCAAAACTTCTGTTTGAAAAAAGCTCATCTACAGTCAGGCGCATGTCTATAATCCCAGCACTCAAGAGGCAGAGGTAGGAGGATCTCTGTGAGTTCAAGGCCAGCCTGGTCTACAGAATGAGTTCCAGGACAGCCAGGACTACAAGAAAAACCTTGTCTCAAAAAAGAAAAAAAGCTCTTATATTTTGTTCATTCAATAAATATTTATTAAGAATCTATCATCCACTGGGCACACAGAAACTTGGGAATATTCAGTGTTCAAAAATACATCAAGCCGGGCATGGTGGCGTACACCTTTAATCCCAGCACTCAGGAGACAGAGGCAGGCAGGTTGCTGTGAGTTCGAGGCCAGCCTTGTCTACAAAGTGAGTCCAGGACAGCCAAGGCTAACACTGAGAGACCTGTCTTGAAAAACCAAAATAAAAAAAAAAATAAAAGCAAAACCTCCTGCTGTCTTGGAACTTAGACTTTAGTGGAAAGAAAAGTGAGCTGCACTGAACACAAGAAGTGGGCCCTGTAGCATATGAGGTGACGAGGAAGTGAAATGCAGGGCCGGCTATATGGGGTCAGTGGCTCTGAGTGGACACAAGGAAGTGAGAGAGTAGGGTGCGCAGAGATGCCTGGGGCCAAAGATTCCAGGCAGAAGATCAGGCTCGGGGAGAGTGGTAGTGTGGCGTGTGGCTACGGCTAAGGAGAGCATGGCGGGAGGAGTAAACAGAGAGATAACAGGGTCTGAGGCCTGTGGGGTCTTGCAGTCCTTTCAGCTTCTCCAGAAGAAACCCCTGGACTGAGTCATCCTGGAAAAATAGTCCTCTGGTGGCTAGAAAAAGTCAAGGATGAGGAGGGTCTAAAATAGGGAGCCTGAGGGAAGATATTCCTGCCCTCAGTCATTCACGGTGTGTGTGGGGGGGGGGGGGAGAGAAAGAGAGGGAGAGAGAGAGAGAAGGAGGGAGGAAGGTGCCTATGTTCTTCCATACCAGGCCTCTCTGCAGATGAAAGGTGATAGACTTCTAGAAAGCTGGGGCTGGAGAGATAGCTCAGTGGTTAAGAGCACTGTGTGCTCTTTCCGAGATCCTGAGTTCAATTCCTAGCAATCCATGGTGGCTCACAACCATTGGTAATGTGATCTGACGCCCCCTTCTGTCCTGCAGGTGTACATGCAGGCAGAGCACTGTATACATAATGATAAATACATCTTTAAATTAAAAAAAAAAAAAAAAGAATTCCAGAAAGTTTTCAGAAGTATAGCCAGCCAGTCAGTGTGTTCAAGAGAAAGCTTGGTGGCTGAGAGGTTGAAAGCGTGTGGTGCTCTTGCAGAGGACCTGGTTCAGATCCAAGGCAGCTCCCATTAGCCTATGACTGACTCTAGGTGACTGGTGTCCTCTCCTGGCCTCTACAGGTGCCTGCATGAACACAGCTCATGCAGACGTTCACACACAGATACATAAATAAAACTAAATATATTTTTTTGGGGGGGGCTTTGTTTTCATTTTATTTATTTTATTTTATTTTGGTTTTTCAAGACAGGGTTTCTCCACGCCTTTAATCCCAGCACTCGGGAGGCAGAGGCAGGCAGATCGCTGTGAGTTCGAGGCCAGCCTGGTCTACAAAGTGAGTCCAGGACAGTCAAGGCTACACAGAGAAACCCTGTCTTGAGAAACCCTGAGAAACAAAAAAAAAAAGACAGGGTTTCTCTGTGTAGCCTTGGCTGTCCTAGACTTACTTTGTAGACCAGGCTGGCCTCGAACTCACAGCGATCCGCCTGCCTCTGCCTCCCGAGTGCTGGGATTAAAGGCGTGCGCCACCATGCGAGGCTCATTTTCTTTTTCTTAAGTAGAGCCAAGGGAAACTGAGGACTCAAGGACCACTGGAAGGCTTTGGCCAGGGACCTGGAAAAAACGGAGCTGTCTTTAGCACTCAGTCTTGGCTACATTGGAAGCTATCAGACCTCCAGAGGACTATGTGTAGTACAAGGCAGTTCAAGGGGGAGATGTGGGGCTAAGGATGAAGTTCAAGACAGGCTCGAAGCACATTTAAAATGTCGAGTGGGCTGAGGAGACAGACAGCTCAGTTGGTAGAGTGCTTGTGTAAACATGAGGACTCAAGTTAGAGCCCATGTAAAAATTCCAGACATGGTGGCACATGCTTGTAACCCCAGTGCCAACGAGGCGGAGACTGCTGGGTCCCAGGGCTCACTGGTGAGGCAGCTTAGCCTGCTTGGAGAGTTCCAGGCCCATGAGAGACCCTGTCTCACGGAACAATGTGACCTGGGTGTGGTGGTGCCCACCTTTAATCCCAGCACTCAAGAGGTAGAAGCCATTGTGGTGTGTATGATGAGTTCAGGCCTGCCAGGCTGCACAGAGGAAGCACTGTCTCCGACAAGCAAACACACAAACAACAAGAAAATGAGGAAAATGTCTCCTGAGGAGGAAAAGCTGAAGCTGGCCTCCGGCCTCCACATGCACCTCACACAAGGGCAGCAAACAAAAAATACCCAGGAGCACCCATGTAATGCTGCTGGGCACCTACTGTGAGACAATCCTTCTGGGGGGCTAAGTGCTAAAAATTGACATACCGTTGGCTGAGGAATTTTAGTATATCACCCCTCATAAATAGTATACAGCCATACAAAGTCAGTACGGACACGAGCAAAGTTCCTTGTGATGGCAGTATCTACAGTAGAACAAAACCCGAAACACACCAAGCAAATAAGCAAACGAAACAGCCCCTGCAAGCTGCTGTAGAGCAAGTGAGGAGGCCACAACACATAGCTTTTTTTTTTTTTTTTTTTTTTTGTATTACAAAAAATATCAATGTTTTTATAAGCAGGAAGAATAGCTGTACCAATATGGTAATCTCATTATCTGGGGGGAAATAACCAATGATACTTTTATGAGATGTATTAGTTCATCATCAGTCCTGGGAATTGAACCTGGGGCCCTCAAATGCTTTCCCACTGAGCTGCAAACCCCCCGCCCGCCTCCACCCCTGGACCCCCACAGCCATCCTTTGTCATTTTCAGATAGGATCTGGCTGAGTTGCCCAGGATGACCTTGAGCTCTCTCTGTAGCCTAAGCAATCCTCCTGCCTCAGCTTCCTAAGTAGCTGGAATGACAGACCTATGTCACTAGGCCCAGCATTTTTTCCTTTGTGCACTGTTTAAGGTTTGTTTTTAGGTTATTTTAGACAGGGTTTTTCTGTGTAACAGCCCTGGGTGTCCTAGACCTGTTTGAGGGTTCTGTTTTTTGTTTTTTGGTTTTTGTTTTTTTTTGTGACTGATAATAGAAAATGTTTCACATATGAAAGTAAAAATAAATAATTAAGTAAAAGACATTTGTGAAGCCAGGTGTAGTGGCGCACGCCTTTAATCCCAGCACTCGGGAGGCAAAGGCAGGTGGATCTCTGTGAGTTCAAGGCCAGCCTGGTTTACAAAGTGAGTCCAGGACAGCCAAGGATACATAGAGAAAACCTGTCTTGAAAAAAAAAATAATAAATTTAAGAAGTGTGAAACCAAAAGCGAGATAAACAAACACAAGTTACAGGCTGTAGGAGAGACTATGAAATGAAGAGAACAGCTCACTGGAAATTCCCGTTGTGCCCAGAGTCTCCTTGGGAAGGTGACTGGACAGATGGTGGGAGTCAGTCATTCACTCTTTCAGAGACCCAACGGAAAGTGAACGCTGTGCATGGCAGGATCAGTCGTGGGGGAGTGTAGCCAGGAGCAGAGAGTCTAGTAAAATAGAAACAGGAAGCTAGAGAGTGAAGAGGAGAGAGAGAAAAGCAAGGGAAATCAGAGCGACAGGCAGGGAAGACGTGGTACAGCCGCCGGCATGAGGACTTCTGGAGTAGCCTTTGCCGCCCGAGGGACTGGATGTTGTGAGAGACTTTGGCTTGGGCGGTCAGCTGAACAGACAGTGAGACAGGGCACACAGAGGAGAGGGATGCGAGCACCTCTCAGACAGACCCAGACTCCCTGTGACTTTCTCTGAGGACATCTGGATAGAGTGGAGAAACAGCAGGTACCGGCCAACATCGATTGTGCTGACCTCCCGTATAGCAGGGAAGGACACCTGGGAGCTTCCACGGTGGAGCAGCAGCTAATAACAGGACCACTCGTTCTGAGGAGACCCTCCCTTTACACTAGGGCCTTGCTCACTCTGTAACTCTCCCCTTGTAAAGCCTTTCCCTGCGCCACTGAGAACCCGGAATGTGTGTAGAAAATCAGACAGACGGCCTGTTCGGCCATCTTCTACTCTCACACTATCCTTACTGCACGTACCAGCCAGGCCTAGGAGAGGGAGCTAAGGAGTAGGCTTAGCCTGGTCCTGGAAACGGACTCAGGATATCTGGGCAAACGCTCCTAGGGTCGCAGGTACCCGGAGGGCAGTCGTGGGCATTTCACCTGGCTAGGTGAACTCTACCTGCAGGGAAGAGTGTAGCAGGTCTGGTCCTGTCATGTGCAGACCTCAGCATGGTGCTCTGGATAGTAAGGCTCCCTCAGAGAACAGATGGGGGAGCCAAACAACGGCAGCAGAAGTGGCTCAGGTTTGTGGGTGAACATCCTGGGACTCAACTCAGGAAGTAGATTTGGGGGCGTAAGGCAAGCAAACTCACACCTAAGTAGAAAATGCTTATTATGGAATCTATGTGAGGCAAGGGAATCTGGAGGTGTAACACAGCACCCATACATACATGTAGGCACAACACCTATACACATAAAATAAAGATCTCTTTATTTTTATTTTATTTTTTGTTTTGTTTTCAAGATAGTGTCTCACTATGTAATCCTGGGAGGCATGGAACTTGCTGTGTAGAACAGGCTGGCCTCAAACTCGGAGATCTATCTGCTTGCCTCTGCCACACAGATCACTGGGACTAAAGGCATGCACCACCGTGCCCAGCTAGATCTCATGTCCTGCGTTGGCCCGGGTTCTTTAGAGGAACAGCACAGTACAACGAGAACGCATTGCAAAGGAGGTTAATAGACTGGCACACACAGCAGTGGCTGGCTGTACCCTGATGCCTCAGTAGCCTTCGGCTGCCAGTGAAGGGCTGGAGGACTCCAGCAGAGCCGCAGCCCAGGTCTCTGTAGTGATCTTCAGGGTAAGACCCTGTCCCGAAAGCAAAAGCAAAAACAACAAATTGTTTGCTTTAAAAAAAAAAAAATTATATGTGAAGAACCTTCTGGGCAAATTAAAGAACGGATGAAGGCACTTGGGTAGTAAAACAAAACAAAACAAAACAAAACAAAAAACAAAAAACAAGGCTTTGCAGTCAGACCAGCACGACAATGAATCATTTTGCCCATCAAACTTCATAATAAGCCACCTGTAAGAGGAGGGATGCTGGGGCTGAAGAGAGGCTCTGGCAGAGGACCAGAGCTGTTTCCAGAACCCATGTCCGAAGGATTAAATCACTGCCTATAACTCCAGCTCCCGGAGATGCAACACCTTCTTCTGGCCTCCACTGACGACTGCGCATATGTACACACAGAGACAACAAAATAAAAATAAACCTTTACAAAGAAGAAGTAAAAGAGATGCTAGCCGGCACAGTGGCGGGCGCCTGTGTCCGGCACGCGGGACGCTGAGGAGGAGGTAGGAGGATGGTTGAGTTTGAGGCGAGCCTAGACCACCTAGTTAGACGTTAGGAACGCAAGCCTTTGCGTGACGACAGGGATGACGCTCTTCAAAAGAAAACCTAGACGGAAGGGGCGGAGCCGGAAGCAGAAGCGGGACGCGGAGTCTGCAGCGTCCCAGTTGCCATGGAACCTGAGAGCATGGAAGAGCAGCAAACCGCAGCTCCTCGGGCCGTTTTGTCCCCGGAGACAGTGTGGGAGTCTACCCAGCACCGGGCCGAGTCCAGAAACCCCAGCTCGGCTGCCAGGAGGTCCTCCTTGCTGCCCTCGCTCGCCTTCACCGATGGTTGCCAGTACGGCTTCCCCACGCGGTCCCTCCGCGCTGGGTTCCAAGCGATCCCTCCACTCCCAGAGCCGCAGATACTGAGTCTGCGCCCCGCGTCGCTGCGCACGCAGGACATCTCACACCTGCTTGCCCGCGTCTTCCGAAACTTGTACACGGCCCAGGTGATCGGAGATGACTTGAGTAACAGCTTGATCAAGGCCCGCGGCAGTGAGGATGCGCGCCACGAGGAGTTCTTGGACCAGCTGCAGCAGGTATAGCAGGCGCGGACTCTCCCGTGACACACTAAAGTGAAGAACCCTATCCAAGCTTTACACGTACGCTTATAAATGACACCGCCAGCGGCTTTCTCTGCGCGCATGCACATTACACGTAATGTAATGTAAATGAAACGACTGGAGCAGACAGCCCCTTAGTTCGTTTCTTGGAGAATGATGAAACCCAGTCATGTCCTCCTCCCTTGGGTGACTTTATCACTAAACCACAGTTATGGCTGAGGCGCTCTTTCCCACGTCACTGGGTCAGCAACGTGGCTTCCTCTTCTGCACTGGGGCCAAAACAGCTGACCCGGGTCCTCCCTGAGGAGCTTGCCCGCGTCCTGGCGGCCCTGCTGTTGAGGACACCCTTCCCTACTGGCCTTCGTATCAGCCTTTTGGGCCTTTTTCTTTGTCACTCTTCTCTGTCCTTCGCTTGCTCCTTACACGGCATGGCCCCAGCTTCACTCAGTCCTCGTCTAACACAGACCTACTGTGTGCCACGCTCAGTCAGTGGTCATGAATACATCACAAGTGCGACACACCTCAGTGGTTGAGTGCTTGCCTGGCAAGTGTAAGGCCCTCAAACCCCAGCAACGCAACAAAAACGGAACAAAAACAAAACAAAACAAAACAAAAACAACAAAACGGAACTTTAAAAAGAAAGTATAGGAGCTGCTAAGATGGCTTGGCAGATAAAAGTGTTTGCTGATAAGCTGTGACACCTCCCTCCCCCAAAAGTGAGACACCCTCCTTCCCAGTGGCAGAATATTGGCAGGTAATGCTGACAGGGCGAGATCAAGCTTGCAATAGCCAAAGCGTTCCCAGAAAAACAGTTCCTGCCTCACCCTACCCTCCCTCTGGCTTTTGGGCCCCCCACTCAGCAGTTCCTTATTCTTACTGTTCTGATTGTTCTGATCTCTGCAGTTACTGTGAAAAGGACTTCTCTGCCCATGGAGATGGTTGTAAGCACTGGGCTGGCTTGATCTGACGTCCACATGGTCTTATTGGCTGTTGGTTTTTCCCAGTTCTGACCACAGAAACACTGTGCGGCCTGATAGTTCAGCACACAGGCTCAAAATGCGTACTCAGGACTGAACCCTGCCTCCTCTGCATACAAAGTGCATGGCTTTGTTCAGTAAAGAATCATTAACTGATGGCTTTGGGTAGTACCCTGACTCTTTCGTCCAAGAATTAGGAGCAGGGCTTTCTGGAAGGAGGTCCAAGGAACGGGACCTTGACGTAAGCACGGTATTTTATGTTCAAGGCTGTCCTGGCCACTGCTTTCTCAGAGGAGGTTTCCTGTGCGCAGGAAGATCTGGCCACCACCTCCTAGCCTTCATCCATCTCATTTCAAGGAATGGCTAGAGCTGGAGAGGTGGGTCTGAGGGTCGAAGCATTTGCTGCCGAGCCTGATGGCCTGGGGTTTCTCTACCAAGGATCCACATGGCAGAAGGAGAGAGCTGACTTGCATACGTTGTCCTCTGGCTTCCATAAGGTCACCGTAGTGTACCATATAGCTCATCCATAGCACCCACCAACAGATAAACAAATGGAAGTCAAATACAAATGACCAAATAAACGTCTTTGAGTTCCAGAAAGGAAACAAGAAGTGCTCTCCCATACACTACTTACTATCCCACCCTTCCAAATGCTTTGCCTCCAGTCCCAGGAGTATGTACGGGCTGGAAGCTCCGCTGACTGGCTTGTCAGTCTACGTAGTCTTGAAGTTGAAGCATGCTCTGGGACAGCCAGGTTGGACCTCTCAATGTTGATGCTGTGGCAGAGTTTTGGGTATAGTGTTTGCAAGTGTTAAGAAGCAGGATTGAGTCACAGAAGGTAAACTGAGACAGGGACCCAGTAACTCAGAAAATTCAATAGGTTGGGGCTAGAGAGAAGTTCAGATTCCAGCACTTACATTTAAAAAACGACAACAACAACAACAAACAAAAAACCAACCAACCAAACAAACAAAAAAACGGGCCTGGCTGAGTGCCTACCTGTAACCCCAACACTGTCTGGGTTGGAGGTAAGAGGGTTGCTGGGGATGGCTGGCCATCAAACCTACTTCCAAGTTCAGTGAGAGACAAGAAAATAAGGTTAAGGATGATAAAACAGAGCACCGAATATTTTCCTCTGGTCTCTGCACGTGCATGCATGTACACATATAGACACACAACCTTAAACATTTATTTCATTTATGTGTATGTATGTGTCTGTGTGTGTTTTCGACACATGTGTTTGGAGGCCAGAAGACAATGTAAGATTCCCTTGGGGCTGTAGGTACAAGTAGGTGTGAGCTGATCTGTGTGAGTGCTAGGGACTGAACACAGGTCCTCTGGAAAAGCAGCAAATACTGTTAAATGGCAGAGCCGGCTCTGCAGCCTCCAACCCCCTCCAAAAAAAACCCAGCAAATCTCTCTGGGTAACATATTTCCTGATCACATTTCTCTTTGGATAAACACACACACACACACACACACACACACACAGTCATGGCTTTATGTATGCCAGATGTGGATGCAACAAAAAGATGCAGCCTCGGGTGAGTCCTTTCCAACAGCTTAAACAGACCAAAGAGCCTGACAGCTGGAGGCTTGTCCATGGCTCTGTTTGATAGAGCTAGAAAGCAGGGCCTCTCCTGAATCAAGATTTGGGTAGCCTCACTTCGGTGTACCAGAATGGGTGTGCATTTCACAGCGTGAGTGGTGATGTGGGTGGAGCCCCTCTTTACTGTGAAACCAGGAGACAGAGCGTACCAAGCTTGACTCTGTTCTGGCTGCTTTATGAAACTGAAGTTTCAGTCTCTCCACCTCAGATTTTACATCTCGTATGTTGGACCAAAGGGTTCTGGTAGTTCTGTAGCTGCCCTGTGCTGGGCTGAAAGCCCCGATGTGCAAGGGCACAGGGTGGAGCCAGAATGCACGATCTCACCCTTTGTCTGTGCCTCTGAATGCCACTTGCAGGCTCGAGCACTCTACAAGCAGCGTCTGAGTGAGGTTTCCATGTTGGAGAGACACATCATCCAGGCTCGTGCACGGGACCTCGCAGAGACAGAGCATGCTACCAAACGCGACAGACTTCATGTCCTCGAGACCCCTATCAAGCTGCCCCCAGGTAGGTGTCAAGCATGTCCGTCGGCTGGCCTCTGCTTCCCTGCTGTGGGCACTGCTCAACAGCCACTCTATGGCCCACTCTTCTCTGAGCATAAGGAGAAAAGTTGCAGTCACGACAGTCAACCAGTACAAAACGCTCCAGTGTGCGTGGCCAGCATTTAACTCTCCAAGCCAGGGGTTTGGCATTGGTGTGACCCATTGGTCCTACTTAGGTCCCACCAGCCACCCCACCAAGGCTTCCTCTCCTCTGACCTGTCCTGTCAAGCTCGCCTGGTAGGCTGGGCTGACTGACCAGTGAACCCCATGGAATTTGCCTGTCTCCACCTCTGAAGCTGGAATTACAATTACTTCCTTCTGCTTGTAAAGTGTCTTTTTATTTCCAAAATGGAAGAGAAAAACCCTAGACCATCTTTACAGACATTCCTCTGGTCCCTGCATCTCAGGGCAGGGCAGGCAACCCCAGGACGTATTTCCCCACCTAGAGAACTGTTTTTGTTACTCCAGACACAGAGCAGCCTTTCTGTATCCACTAACACAGTTGTCACGAGGTGAGGAACCTCACCCTTCTCCATACGGGTGGAGGAAGGTCAGAACTCTCCAGGACAGCTTTTCATGCTCATTCTTGTCCCCACTGGTCACTGGCCCACACAGGCTTCTGGAGCCCACACGGGCTTCTGGAACAACCAGCCCCTGCAGAGCCATGCTCAGGAGCCGGAGCACCAGTGAAGGAATCCCAACCTTCCCAGAAGGAAGAAGACCGTCACTGGGGTTGGCGCAAGGTTTTACAGGCCCAGCTCTGACATGGAAGAGACTCTTCAGAGCCTTGGTGAGGGCTGGATAGGAGGCTCAGTGGTAGAGACATGTCCCGTTCTTGCAGAGGACCTGAGTTCAATTCCAAGTACAGGCAGCTCACAACCACCTGGAACTCTAGCCCCAGAGGAGCTGATGCCTCTGGCCCTCATCAGCATTGCTTTTCCCACCCACTCCCTCAAGGCATGTACACATGCATACACACACCTGCACACACATACATACACACACACACACATACACTTATACACTTAAAAATATTTTTAAAAACTGCTTTGAAGAGGATGTTCAATGGTAGGTATGTAAAAATACCATTAAGAAACCCATTATTTTATTATTTAATATGCCAACTTAAAAAACAAACAGGCTGGGTGTGGTGGCACACGACTTTAATCCCAGCACTCGGGAGGCAGGGGCAGGCGGATCTTTGTGAGTTCGAGGCCAGCCTGGTCTACAAAGTGAGTCCAGGACAGCCAGGGCTGTTACACAGAAAAAAAACCTGTCTCAGAAAGAAAAACAAACAAACAAACAAACAAACAAACAAAACAACAAAGAAGCCACCCTAATCCCTACACCCTGGACTGAAGAGAAGGTTTGAAAAGAGAGAGGACTCTTTGTCCTGTCAGGTGCTCATCACCAAAATCCATAGTGGCTGGATTGTATCCACTTGGTGCTGCTACTGTTTCCCACCAAAGTGTGTGAGTGATGGTGGTATGTCAGCATAGGCTCATCGTTTGTAGCAAGTATGCTGTCCTATGAAGGACGCCAGTAGTGGAGTGCAGGCTTTGAACTTTTTCAAACCTACTTTATTTGAGGTTCTTTAATGCTTATACTGCCCCCTCCCACTTCCAACTCACCTACCCTAGGTAGGAGAGAAAAGAGGTTAACGGCAACAGGAGAAGTAGACCTTTTTAGACTCAGTTCCTTGAAGTGATTCCACTCTTCGTCGTGAGGATTTCAGCAGACCCGTTAAACAGCAAACCCTCAATTCAGCAAAGGTGACTGCAACCGCAACAGCTGGAACCCGGAGCAGTAGCTGGAACCCGGAACACCAGGACACGGAGCGATGATTAGCCAAACAATAAGTAGCAATGCCAAAACCAAGAAACCAGAAACGCTAAGCCTCTTGTTTTGGACTCCGATACATGTATATCTCCTCTCAGAGTTTGTACTAGGACATTTATCAGTCGGCAAAAACCATGCTCCTGCAAAGGGCGGTTCCTCTTCTAGCGGACAAACATCACCTGTTCTCTCACAAGTCTGGTTCCAGCAGGAAAACACCGCACACCCTCACACAAGTCTGTTTCACATCGCACACAAAACAGAAGCATGTTTTACACCCACTACAGTGGGGAAAAGCTGCACATGTCCAGGGGCAGAGGGATGCGTAAACTCTCAGGCCTTCTCAGTTTGGCCGCCAAACTCTACTCCAAGATCCAAAGCTGGCAGATGGCTCCGAGTGCACATGCTGCCTTCACAGCCAGAGTTCAATCCTCAGGGCCGTGTGACAGGACATCAGCTGACTCCTGCATGCCGTCCTCTGACCTCCACACGTGCGCTGTGGCACCTACATGCCCCTCACAGACGTACAAGAAACAAGCAAATGTAATTAAAATACAGCAGAAGTCTATTTTACAAAGCTTTCTCCTGCATCTGCCAGAGGAGGTCACAGTTCCCTCATGTCACTTTCCAAAGGCATCCAGTT
Source organism: Acomys percivali (assembly GCA_907169655.1). NCBI lineage: Eukaryota > Metazoa > Chordata > Mammalia > Rodentia > Muridae > Acomys > Acomys percivali. The sequence continues at coordinate 4,483,737 of OU015755.1, read as the reverse complement.
TCCAGCTACTGTGTGACCTTGGCTGTCCTGGACTTGCTTTGTAGACCAGGCTGGTCTCGAACTCATGAACCTGGAAGCACCGGGTCTGGACTAGGACTGTCAGAAACCCCGTCTCTAGTGACACTGCAAAGGACAGACACAGAAGGGTGAAGACTGGGGCTTAGGCTGCGTGTACCGTCCTCTGTTGTATGCCGTCGCAGACTCCATGTACATAGCGGTTTATCTCAATAACCCCATGCACAGCTTTGCCCAGTTGCTGGCCTCAGCTGAGTGGCTGAGAAATCTTTGATCGTCAGTTTCTTAAATGCCCGCTTCACCTCAGGACTCTGGGAATTCGCTTGGGAAGCGTAGGCGTGGAGCGTGGAGCGTGGAGCGTGGAGCGTGGAGGTGTGGGTTCAGCACCTTCTCCCGGGGTCTGGCCTAAATGCCTTTGTTCCTTTCACTTCTCTGCAGTGAAGACAGTCTTCAGGTGGTGCGTAGACAGCGAGTTGCTGCAGAAACATCACTTAATCTGCCCAGAGGATTACTACAGTGATCCCGTGCCATTTTGCTCAGCGCCCAAAGGTATCTGTTCTCAAACACTCAGGTAGAGTGCGGGGGACATCCCAAGGTTGCCGCCACACCTCAGCCACTCTTGCTGCTAACTCCTTGTGCGCTCATTAGCTGTCCCTCCTTCTCTTCAGCAGTTATCATGTATTGGAACAGTCTCCTCTGAGTTCTGTCTTCATGACCTCAGCACTTTCAAGGCCAATGTCCCATCCTCCCTACGTGGGATTTGATGCCCTTGCTGGCTGCCCAACACCTAGAGATCCAAAAATGTTTAAGTTGAATGAACCAGCAAAGGGGGTGGGTGGGGGTGGGCTGAAGACTCAGATAAGCAAGCTATCAAGTTCCTATGCAGGCAGAGTGGAGCAGGCTGTTCCCCACTCAGGAGAAGAGCAGCGTTTCTCAAACAGGGTGAGCTAAGGGACAGACAAAGAGGGAGGGGGAAGGGCTGTGACGCTGGGCCAGACTCGAGGGTGAAGAGGGCAGGGGTCTGCTTTGTGCAGGCTAATGTACGGAGGAGATTCTGTAAGAGTCACCGTACAGCTGGAGAAATGTCACTGTGAAACCCATGTGCAAGCCTCAGCGGTGTTTAACTCTGCCAGGCTGGAAAGACACGCCCTCAGCAGCCCCAGGGACTGGGACACCGCCTCCCCCCTTGGAGCAAGGGCTTTGGAGCTTTGCAGCTGTCCCTGTTTGGGGTGGGAGGATTGAGATCCAGGGACCTCGGTGGTGATGAGAAAGAGACCCACACAGAGAAAGGTAGAGTGAGCTGTGCTGAGAAGCTATGTGGCTTTGGTAGATAAAGGACACTCACTCCTCGGAGGCATTGTATCAAGACTAGGGGTGGGGGCTCATTGCACTTTTTAAAAAAGATTTATTTATTCATTATTATATATACAGTGTGCTGCCTGCATGTACACCTGCAGGCCAGAAGAGGGCATCAGATCTCATTATAGGTGGTTGTGAGCCACCATGTGGTTGCCGGGAATTGAACTCAGGACCTTTGGAAGAACAACCTCTGAGCCATGACTCCAGCCCCACTTTTGCTAGCAGCAGAAGTCTCTGTCTAGCCTCAGGGGTATGGCCTTAGAGATGTAAAAATATAACTCAAATGTTGATTCCTCACATGAGGTTTTTGTTTTTGGGTTTTGTTTTCAAACATCACTCACACTAGATGGTAGAGGGATGGCTCAACTGTTAGAGGCACCTGTCACCAAGCCTGGTGACCTGAGTTTAATCCCCAGGTCTAACTTCTGAAAGTTGTCCTCCGACCTCCACACATGCACTGATAAAGGTGCATGTCCCCAATAAACGAGACATAATAAAAACAAAATTTTAGTAATACCATTATAGAAAGAGGGGGCTGGGGCTGGAGAGATGGTTCAGTGGTTAAGAGCACTGATTGCTCCTCCAGAGGACCTGGGTTCAATTTCCAGAACCCACATGGCATCTCACAACCGTCTGTAACTTCAGTTCCAGGGGATCCAACACCCTCACACCAATGCACATAAAAGAAAATTTAAATTATTTTTAAAAACTTCTTACACATGGGATGTGTTTAGTAGTGATTCACTTGCTCTTGTTGCTTAGCTGTGCTGGGAAATGGGGAGCTGTTTACTGTTAGCCCTATGTCTCAGAGACAGGGAGTAAATCCCGGGGATAGTTCATGCGCTGAACAGCAGTATCTAGTGTTGTGAATGTGACAGTTTTGAGAAGAATATGACCCAACTCTGGGTCTGGTGACTTTATTTGCTCACCTTAGAAGCATCCTCTTCCTTGCTGTGCCATAGCTAATGAGTGTTTCCTTGGTGCCACAGGCACCTCCATCCCTGGATGTTCAAAACTGACCTTTAGTTGTGAGAAGCGTCTCATGCGCACGACAGACTTGGACAGGGCGGCTGAGCAGAGCTGCAGGAAGCTGGTCCCGTTTGACGAGTTTGAGTACACCACAGACAGCTTGACCTCTGTTTGTAAGGCCAGACAAGGGACCAAAGACACAGTCAAGGTTGGAACCGAGTTACGTTGAGACCTTGGGTGCACGGAAGGCGTGGGAGGGAAGGAAGGAATCCCAGGAACATACACGGGGGAGTCTGCACTGAGCGTCTCTGGCTCACATAGTTGGCCAAGAGGTCAGCAAGCCTCGATGTCCCCTTGCTTGCTATTGACTGTACTTTCATGTGCTCCGAAGAAGGCAAGCACACCAAACAACAGGAAGTGGACGAAACACCTACGGGTGCCGCAGCGGCAAGCGGAGAAACTGCTTCTTGCCAGGATGGAGAATCGGAATCATTTCTTGAAAAACCCTCGGTTTTTCCCACCTAACACACCACATGGAGGCAAGTCTCTAATTGTCCCTTCAAGGAAGCCCGCAAGACAAGGAGGATGCCTGGGTGCAGAGCCAGAGTGGAGGTGCGTCTTCCCTTAGAACCCCAGAGAATCTGACCCTTTACTTTTATTTTTTTTATTTTTATTTTTTTGGTTTTTCGAGACAGGATCTCTCTGTATTAGCCTTGGTTGTCTTGGAACTCTCTCTGCAGTCCAGGCTGGCCTTGAACTCACAGTGATCCCCCTGCCTCTGCCTCCCAAGTGCTGGGATTAAAGGCGTGTGCCACCACGCCCAGCAGAATCTGACCCTTTAGAGACCAGGAAGACTCTAGACCTGGACTAAGGAGGTCCCTAGACTTTGGAAAGCTAAGGTATCAAACCACAAGAGAGCAGGGCTTAACGGTCACCCACAGGTATGGCCTTTGACCCCCAGAGTAGAGAGGGGCTGGTGTGGGCTTCTCTGGGGAAAGCCATGTGACCCTTCCACAGTGTATTGGTTGCTTTGATTTGACCCCCAGGCTCAGAAGGTTCAATCTGTCAGGGAGGATGTGGCCAACCAGAGCAGTTCATTTCGTGGCCGCTAGACATGGGGAAGGGGTAGCTCAGCTGGCTTCCTGCCTTCCTCAGTCTATGGGGTGCCGCTGGCCACGTTCTCTGTGGGCCCTTTCTTCTGCAGCCAGTCCTTCCCGGAAACACGGACACCAGCAGGTGTGCCCAACCAGGCCCCTAGGTGATTCTAAAGCTGGTCAAGTTGACAGTGAAAAAGGACCACCATCCAAGGGTCACGTGTCTTGGTCTAACAGCAACATTTAACATTTGCTTAGGTGCAAGTAATTAAAGAAAATGGTGATTTTTCTTTTCTTCTTTTTTTAAAGATTGATTTATTTATTTTATGTAGACTAGAAGAGGGCATCAGATCACATTATAGATGGTTGTGAGCCACCATGTGGTTGCTGGGAATTGAACTCAGGACCTCTGGAAGAGCAGCCAGTGCTCTTAACCTCTGAACCATCTCTCCAGCCCGATTTTTCTTTTCTTTAAGAGACTGTCTTTGGCTGCGTTTCCGTAATTGCCTTAAAGGAATGAGTTGCTTTAGTATATTTAAAACTATTGCTGGGTGGTGGTGGCACATGCCTTTGATCCCAGCACTCGGGAAGCAGAGACAGGAGGATCACTGTGAGTTCAAGGCCAGCCTGGTCTACAAAGTGAGTCCTGGACAGCCAAGGCTACACAGAGAAACCCTGTCTCGAAAAACCAAAACCAAAACCAAAACAAACAAAACTATTAATGTATCTTTTTATAAAGAAGAAATGTGTTTATTATGTAGCTTATTATATGGCCATTGTAAGTTAATTATGATACCACAGACATGGCCTAATGTCATGAAACCCCATGCCCACATGATTCAACTCGACAAAAATTTCTCTTCCTCTAATCCTCTGCTCACTTCTCTGCCACTGAAAATTTGAGGCAGATCACAGGAGAATCCTTTTTTCCATAAGTTCAGTTTGTCTCCAAGTATGAGATATAATCACACTAATAAAGAAAAGCTTAATATACTGACAACTGGGCCTGGGAAGGTGGCTCAGGAGGTATGAGTGATTGCTGTTCAAGTATGGGGACCTGAGTTCAAGTCCCAAGTACGCACATCAAAATCTAGGTATGAACTTTGTAACTCCAGAGCGGGGAGTGGGTGGCCACAGCTGGATCTCAAGGGCTCGCAGACCAGCCAGCCTAGCTGAAAGAGCAAGCTTTGGGGCTAGTGAGAGATCCTGTCTCCATAGAACAAGGCAGAGTGTGAAGAAACACCCAATTGCTCCTGTGGCTGTATGCAGGCTCACCACTACGTACCCCACTCCTCACGCCTCCCACACGGACACATAGACACACATTTAAAAGGAATAAAGAAATACAGAAAACTGTACTAAAAACCCAGTTAACATGTTGGTATTTAAGCTTCTAGAATTTCCTTGTGCATATTGAAAATTTTAGAAGTATATTTGTCTTCACAAAAATTGGATTTTGCTTTAAAATTATGGTTTTAAGATTAATTTTAAAATTAAATGTATGCGTGTGTCTTGGACCGGGGGAATACAGGTGTCTAGGGGTCCATCTGATCCTCCTCTCCCCTCCCCACCCCTTCCCTCCCCTCCCCTCCCCTCCCGGGAGCTGGGATATAAGTGTTTGTGAGCTGCCCGATGACATGGGTACAGGAAACCAAGCTTGGCCCTCTACAAGAGCACTATGAGCTCTTAGCCACTGAGTCGCCTCTTCAGCCCTAAAATATTTTATAACCTGTTTAGCAAACATCAACCAGAAAACCCAACAAACAGTCTATTATGAACACCTTTCATAGTGTAGGTGAGTTTGTTTCTTTACTTTTGGTTTTTTTTGGGAGAGGGAGTGGAGTGGCAGAGGCTGGCCTAGAACTTGATATGTAGCTAACACTGGCCTTGAACTTCTGATGGTCCTGCCTCCACCTCCCAAGGGCTGGGAGCGTGGGAGTGTGCCACCACATCGTGCTGTGTGAGTGCATCGATCGCTGCTTTCGACTGTGCCAGACAGAGGAAAGTCACAGGCTTTCTCCCCCTTCCACCCCCACAGCTGTGCAGATGGCCCCGTGTTCCTGGCGAAGCCATCGGTTGGATTTTTCACAGATTATGAGATTGGACCAGTCTATGAGGTAGAAACCTTGCCTCTTTACACCATGGAATTTCCAAACCACACACAAAAGTAGGGCAAGACTAGTGCATGTCCCTACCCCTGTCATCCAGCTTTAGCGGCAGGTTAGTGTCATTTTTACCTCACAGCTTCTCCTTGGTGGAAGGAGGCATTCACAGCACACCGTTAAGTATCTCTAACATCCAGGACTTTTTTTTTTTTTTTTTTTTAAAGAACCACAAACTGGGTGAGGCGGAGCATTCCCGTCATCCCCCTGCTTGGGAGTGGGAGGGGGCCAGGAGACCCCAGGCCGCTCTCAGCAACATAGGATGTCAGACGCCAGACTAGGCTACATGAGAACTTCTGTCAAAAAGCAGAAGAGGTCCTGGGAGATGGCTCAGCAGTTAGGAGCGCTTATCAGGTGGCTCACAACTGTCTGTAACTCTAGTTCCGGGGGATCCCAATGGCTCTGACCTCCACAGACACCCTCACTCACATGCACACCCCCACACACAGATACACACACGGAGTGAAAAAAACTAAGTCTTACGCTGGGTATAGTGGCAACACCTATAATCACAGCACTCTGGGAGGCAGAGGCAGGTGGATCTCTGTGAGTTCAAGACCAGCCTGGTCTGCATAGTGAGCTCTGAGACAGCCAGAGCTACACAGAGAACCTGTCTCATTAAAAAAAAAGTCTTTAAAAAGATATATGTATGTATGTATGTGTATGTATATATATGCATGTATATATATGTATGTATGTATATATATATATATGCATGAAAACAACATGCTATGTCTTACAGCTGCAGGCATTTCTAAATAAGGTAAGAGGGAAGGTAAAATGAATTTGATTGATTGTAGCAGAGGTTTAAACATGGATTTACGGCTTATGAGAAGTGTGTGTGTGTAGTCGGGGAAATGATCCAGTAGGTAAAATGCTTAGAGTGCAAACAGGAGAGCTTGAGTTTGGATCCCCAGGCCCAGTGTGAAAAGCCAGGCAGGGTGGTGCAGGCCTGTGATGCCAGCACTGGGGTGTGGAAACAGAAGGATCCCGGGAGCTCGCTGACCAGCCAGCCTAGCCAATCAGTGAGCACCAGGCCTTAGCAAGAGACCCTGACTCAAAAGGTAGATGGAGAATAATAGGGGAAAACACCTGATATTGACTCCTGGCCTCCAAACATGCAAAAACCATGCAAGTGCACGCACGCACACGAGTGTTTTCCCTCTGCCTGCACACAACAAAACAAACGGCTCCTGGGGAGTGGTACTTGAGTCTGAGCTCTGGCCCTCACATGTGAGCACACTCACGTAACACACAGTGCTCCTGCATATACTCAAACACAAACACCCACACATATACACAATAAAAGATGTACACACACACACACTGATGGGAAGACACAGGGGCCAAATACAGATGTACAGGAAAGCACTCCTACTTTACTTTGTAGCTCTACCCACAGGCAGAAAAGTAATCTCATTCTGGTAGAGGTCAGCACACGTACTGCCTAGATTTAAGGTTGTAAATCCTGCATTCCAATAAAAGGAGCCAGCAGGGCTGGGTGTATCTCAGCTGGCAGTGCCTGCCTAGCATGTGGGAAGCCCTGGGTTTGACACCCCCATCCCAGCACTTTATAAAGCAGCCATGGTGGTACTGCCAGCATTGGAGGTGGGGGCCACCAGCATGGAGTATGGGTGGGGAGGACCCAGGAGTCTCTGAAGCACTAGTTGACTCTGGAGATGAGGCAGGGAAAACAAGCTGGGCTTAAAGTACCGGTGGTACTGGGAAGTGAAGCGTTGGAAAAGAGCAGTCTGGGGGAGAGCTCGTTGGTGCTGGTCAATGGAAGACACGGCAGCAATGTGTGGGTGCACCTTGCAACTGCTGCCCGGACAGTCCTGTTTTACAGCTTAGCACTGGGTAGAGCCGGTACCCAGCCCAGATTCAGAGGTCAGCGGGCTCTAGGAGAGGTCAACTTATGAAGTCAACCTTGATAAGAGTCCCCAATACTCCTGGTCCTGGGTACCTAGGACCACTGGTAAGTACACAGCTAAGGAACACTGCACCAGCGAGAAGGAAGTAGAATTTGCTCCTCACTCAGCACTCTCTCCCCTCCTCGCGCCTTACTCAGTGTTCTTTCTTGTGAGTTCTGTGTGTGTGCGCGCACACACACACATATAGGTCTGAGGTCAAGCTTGGATGTTGTTTCTCAGGGGCCGTCACCTTGAATCAAGGTCCTCAGGTTTGCACAACCTCTTTACCGACTAAACAACCTCCCAGCCCCTGTTTAGTTGCAAACACACACAGTTCCCGCCTTTGCTGGTTGCCGAGAGGTTGAGGAGGCCCAGAGCAGGTGCTTGGTGAACAGTGTGCACAGCCTGGTCTGCAAACTTCACATCACATGGAGTCAGTCAACAGTAAAGTGAAAAAAGTATCTGTGTGTGTATGTGTGTAAATTCTAGACTAGTCCACAAAGCGAAACTTCTGTGTACTGAGTACTGTGCTGAACCCTCACGCATGAGCTGATGTGGAGCACCCCACTGTTCCATCCCACCCTTCCACCTTGAGTGGGTCATGTGTGTCTCTTGGGTCGAGTGCCCACCATGCTCTCATCTGCACTGGCCACTTAGAGGCTTGTTTCTTCCTCCCTAAGCAGCACAGGGTAAGATCTATGAGTGCAGTACTACCATGCATTATGGGGAATGCACGGGCGATTTAAGGTGTGTGAGAGGCTGTATGTAGGCAACCTAGTTTCCCTTCTGTTGCTGTGACTAAAAACTCTGGCCCAAAGCACCTTCTGAAAGAGAAGCTTTGCTCGGCTTAAAGTTCCAGGTTGCAGTCCATCTTCACTGAGAAGTCAAAGTAGGAACCCGAGAAACTAGTCCTGCCACACCCACAGTCACCAGCAGAGAGAAACAAACGCACCCAGGCACCGGCTTGCCTTTCCTCCAGCCTTCTGTCCTGTGTAGTTCAGCGTGCCCTGCCTAGGGAATGGTGCCGCCCAATAGGCTGGGTCTTTCTTCACCAATTTAATCAAGACAATGCCCCAAGACATGCCCACCTGATCTAAATAACCCCCCACTAAGATGCCTCCCAGGTGGCTCTAGTCGGGGGGTTCACTTTTGAAACTAACCCCACAGTAGGGTGTAACCTATAGTAATGTAACAATGTAACCTATGTAAGCAATGTAACCTATAGTAATGTACAATGTAAACATTGTACCCTATAGTATAAAAGGATTTTTAAAATCTACAGATCTGGGTTCTTGAGCCAACTCCAATCCCCTTGAGCACTGACTGTCAGAACAACTGTAGCTATCACTTTAAAAATCAGGAAAAAGCACTGAATCAACTCCAATTTTCATTTTACTTTACATTTTAACTGGGGGAGGAGGGCTTCAAAAAACTCCCTCAGTCAGGGCCTTACTCTGCGACCCATGCTGGGCTACAACCCACCACGTAGCCCAGGCCGGCCTGAAACTCACGGAGAGCCTTTGGCCTTCACCTCCCATGTGCTGGGAAAGCAAGTGCGTGTCGTCATGCTTGGCTTGGTTGTTTTAATTTTAGCATGGGATTGCCCCCAAATAAAAGTAGATAGAGTAGCACAGCGGATCCCTATGCACCCATCACCCAACCTCAGGGACTTCTGGCATGTGAGGTATGACCGAGCTTATTTCTTTCAGTTCCCTCTTCCTTCCCGTCTCATTTGAATTTGGGCTGGTGAGATGTATGGCTCAGTGGATAAAGGTGCTTGCCACTGAGACTGACAGCCTGATTTCTGTCACAGAAGCCACACGGTAGAAGGGGAGAACTGACTCTTACAAGTTGTCCTCTGATCTCTAAACAACCACCACACACACACACACACACACACACACACACACACACACACACACCCCAGAGAGAGAAATAATAAATCCTGCCTGCGTGCCACGCTCCGCTGGGCGGCTGACAGGAACCCCTTTCCTTTACACAGATGGCCATCGCTCTACAGAACACCACCGCGACCAGCCGACACCTGCGGGTCTTACCACCGTCCTCGCCATACTTTGCTCTTGGGCTTGGTGAGTTCGCTGTCCTAGCATTCTACCCTGCCTCGAATGATGAACAGGACCCGCTGCTGACTTCTGACGAGCTGGCTGGAAGGCCCTGTCCTGAGCTCTGCCCACGCCTCCCTCCTTCAGCGGTGCCTGGGGTCCCTCAGGATCAGCCCACAGCCCGCCATGCTGTCCCATCCAGGTCTCAGAGTCCTGTCAGCTTCTCTGTCCTTGCACCTTCCTCAGTGCACAGGTTCTGCCAGCACCCCACCCTTCACACTGTGGCTGCCCCTGATCAGGCACAGTCTGTTGCTCACATCACCATGGTAACCTTCCATCCAGCCTTCCAGCTTTTGTGTCTGCCATGTCTCCCGGGCCTCTGGTGTTGGGCAGGGGTGGGTGGCGGCTCCCACTTGTAATCCCAGCCCTTGGAATGCTGAGGGAGGAGGACTGACACAGTTCTGAGGCCAGCCTGAGTGAAGAGTGAGAAACTAACCAAAAACAAAACAAAACCCCTTTGCCGCTCAAATGCACAAGTTTCAAAGGGCTCTCTGAGGTTGCCCATGAGATAAGCCCTAAGTCGCAAGGCCAGATATCCTCCAGGTACTCATTTCCCATAGGCCACCTCGCTCCTGTTGTGCCTTGATGTGGCTACCTTAGCACTAGTCCTGCAGCTCTGCTGTCAGCCTGGCCTTGGTCCAGCTGTGGCCAGTGTCTATTGCATGACTTTTCCTGGGGAGCTGTGAGCCAGCATCTCTTCACCCCAGAAAGGCACCAGTGAGAGTCAGGTAACCAACCGTCCCAACCAAGTCTAACTTGGTGAAACAGTGAGTTTACTGGGGTCAGGTACAGGATCACAAATGAAGAGTTACAGGCGCTCATAGATGACTGAAAGGCAGCGGTGTCACAAGGTTTCATTCTAGCGTGAGTGGCCACTCATGAGAGCTGCACCCCCAGAGCTCACTGCTCAACTTGCGGGCAGCCCCACAGAAGAGTCTCCGCTCCCTCCGCAGTCGCTCCCTGCTTATCTAAGCTCCCCGAGGGAGGGACCTCATGAGTCTTGTAGCTTATGCTAGGTTCCCAAGCGTTCCGGAGTTTTCTCTTCCCTCCAGAGCAAAGAATATTCGATACGGCAGAAATAGATACACTGGGTGGCTGCTCCCTCATTCTCCCTTTTCTTGTACACAGGGATGTTCCCAGGAAAAGGCGGGATGGTGGCTCCCGGGATGACCTGCCAGTACGTTGTCCAGTTCATCCCGGACTGCCTTGGGGATTTTGATGACTTCATTTTGGTTGAGACCCAGTCTGCCCACAAACTGGTGATCCCCCTGCAGGCCCGGAGGCCGCCACCAGTGCTGACCTGTGAGTGTATGCCCTGCACCTTCAGTGGGATGCAGTTAGGGCTGAGGAGCCTCCGTAAGGAGGGGCCGCATCTCGGGACTCCCTGAGAGCGACACAGATCTTGTGTCTCTTGGGCAGAGGCTTCAGGGTCCTGAAAGGAGCCTTCTAGCAGCTTCCACCGCAGCAGACCTTTGTTTTCCTGTCTGCTGGCATTGCTCCCACAGTGCAGTAGAAGGTGCTTCTGTGCACCCAGAGGGAATCTCTGTAGGTGTTGACTCTGGTGCTGCGGGAGGGAGGCTTCCTTAGAAAAGCCAGCTTCAGCTGGTCCTGCAGCTGAACCTAGGCCCCCCTTATTTGTTCTATAACCCACCCACCCCCCAAGACGCTATTGGCTTTCCCTGGCCCAGACAGGGAGTCTACGGTGGATGCTTACACTAATAAGACTACAGTCATGTGACCTGGCAGCACCGTGAACAGAGCCCAAGGGACTCAGGGGTCAGGGCAGGCCCCACTGATCCATCAGTGTAACTCAGCTCTGTCAGGACCTCAGAAAATGGTAGCAGGGCCCATTCAGTGCAATGTGTTGTCCTTTTAATTTTTATTTATTTATTTTTACTTTTTAAAAATTAATTTATTCAGATTACAGTTGTTATCCTGTCACTTGGTGTTGTCCTTTTTAAAAATTAAAATTTTATGACATTTATGAATTATACATATATATATGTGGTGTGTATGTGGGGTGTGTATGTGGGGTGGGAGAGGCATGTGTGCTATGATGTTCACGTGGCTGTCAGAGGACAACTTGAAGTAGTTGGTTCCTTCCTTCCACTGTGTCCATCCGGGGGATTGAACTCAGATCGTCAGGCTTGGCAGCAAGCACCTTTACCTGCTGAGCCATCTCTCCAGCCCCATGCTGCCCTCCTTGAGCAATCTCTTCCCATGGCTGCAGTGTCCCCTGTATTGGACTGTGGCCACTGCCTCATTGGAGGAGTGAAGATAACCAGATTCATCTGCAAAAACGTGGGCTTCAGCGCCGGCAAGTTCTGCGTGATGCCCCAGAAGAGCTGGCCGCCACCAAGCTTCCGGGTGAGTGACTGTGGACTGCTGCCCGGAAAAGGAGCAAGCAAATGAGCTCCCTGAGGGGGCTACTGCGTCACATCGGGGACCAGAGATTTACAAGATTTACAAAAGGAGGCTGTTGTAGATCCACCGTGGCCGGAGAACCACGTGTGGGGGTTAGGGATGTGCTTCCAGTTACGAGCACCAGTGCAGCCCCAGGTGAGGTGTATGCTAGTTCTTATTTTTTAATTTTTATTTTGGTTTTCCAAGACAGGGTTTCTCCATGTAGTCCTGGTTGTTCTGGAACTAATTCTGTAAACCAGGCTGACCTTGAACTGAGATCCGCCTGCCTCTGCCTCCCTCGTGCTGGGATTAAAGGCGTGCACCACCTCCGCACAGCCATGCCTCATATTTTTTAATGCAGTCTTCAAGGTGACTGCATGTGCTCACTTAGACCAGCATTATTACGGCAGATCTGAGTGTCATGTGCAGACAGGCGGCTTTGGTTGAATTCTGTATTTATTTGGCACAGTACTTTAAAATATTTTGGGGGTTGGGAGATGGCTCAGTCTATAAAATGGGGGAATCTTCAACTCCTCAGAACTCACATAAAAGGGCCAGCCTGGCATAATCCCAGGCTGAGGATGTGGAGACAGTCCAGTGCCTGGCTGGTCAGCCCAGCCTACGTGGTGAGTTCCAGGCCCGTGAGAGACGGTGTTTAAAAAACACCAAGGTAGACAGCATTGTTGAAGGATGATAGCTGAAGCTGTCCTCCATGAGCACACATGTACACATGTGCACCTACACACACATGGATACATGTGCACCAACACACACGTGAACATATGTGCACCGACATACCCATGGACACATGGACACCTACACACACATGGCTGTACACACACACACACATACACACAGTATGTTTTGAGCCAACCTTTTAAAGAGTGAGATTTCACATGCGTGCCTGTCTGTCCAGGCTCTCTGCTGTGACCCTGCGGGCTGAGACTGGGACCAGAGCATGGCCTGCTGTCTCAGCTCCTCATTGCCTGGGCAGCCCTAGTCTGACACCGATGACGTCATGTGTACACCATAGTTTCAGTTATGGTGGGTAGATTTCCCCATGCCTTCTGGCCTAGAAATATGAAACATCCCTTGCCAGGCATGGCTGTTGCCCATTGGGGTCTTGCAAGGACCAGTTTGTTCCTCTGGCCCAGCAGTCTCTTGTGAAAAACCACAGTTCTGTTACCAAGACAGCAGGTGTCCTCGTGACTCAGAAGCTGATAAGGACATGGGAGTGGGGTGCGGACGGGGACAGGGGTAGGTGCAGTGACCACCACAGGCAAGACCAGGACTTCCGGGAATCCCTTCTTGTGGCTCTTGTGTCCTCAGCTCCTGGCACCTGTTTCCCAGCTGTCCGCTCCTCACCATGGCTTTCTCACCCCCAACCTTCAGAGCCTCACCCCGTACCTGGCCAGGTGGAGCAAACAGACCCTCGGGGAGACTGGGCCACGATTTCTTCACTCACTTGGAGGATCCTTAAAATCCTCAGACAGGAAAACGGACATTTGCGAGCCTTCCAGCATAAGTGCTGGGTTTGCAATGTCTCCTGTCACTGTGTAACCCGCTGCTTTTTTTTTTTTTAGGCTGTCGCAACCGCTGGTTTCGTGGAGCAGCCTCCCTTTGGAGTCATGCCGTCTGTGTTTGAGCTGGCCCCAGGGTTTGCCATACTGTTGGAGGTGGGTAATCAGACCTGTTCCTCATGCACACCCTTGGTGGTTTCCTCAGAAATTCCATTATTGCGTCCACCTCTGCATTCTCATGACTCACCTCCTCACCAGGCCGAGCCAGGTCCCAGCATTGGCGGCTTCTAGCCAGCTGCTTGTGCTTGCGGTCTGTGGGGTGATGCGTTGGGCTGCCTACAACTTCCGTAGGCCGTCCTCTGACCTCCACATGCATGCTGCGGCACACCCACTCACTAAATAATTAGTTAGTTTAAACATCAGTACAGGACGTTATGGTTCTAATCCGAAATGTCTCCTGTAAACTCACATTTTGAAGTCTTGTTCCTCAGCTGGTGGCACTATTTTCAGACTCTGTGGAACCGTTCCTAGGTGAGGCCTCGCTGGTGGAAGTTGCTCAGCAGGGACAGCCCACTGAGGGTTATGCCCACTCTTAGCCCTCACCTGCTTTCTCTGCCTCCTTGTCAGTTTCTGCTATACACACCCTCCCTCTCCGCCAGGTCCTGTTCCTCCCCACTGGCCTAGGAAAGGTGGAAAAGACCTTCGTCATCGTATGTGACAACTGTCAGATCAAGGAGCTGGTCATCGTAGGTGGGGGCGTGGCTCCAGGAGCTGCATCACACTGTAGCGTTGGCAGCCACATCTGGGAGGACGGGCATCTGAGGGGCCCACTGCCTTGAACCCCTGAGCCTCCTGCCTCTTCTGCCTCTGCTCTCCTAGTGGCACGGTTACGAGAGAAATCTCTCATTCTTTGCCATTGAGTCCTCTTTGGTCTTTGAGAGTCATCTATGGCTCGCACATAAATCACCAGTGTTTGCACAGTTGGAGAGGGCATTTTTTTTTCTTTTTTAATTTCACCAGGTGCACACAGTTCATCCTCTCCTCCCTTCCTTCTGCTTCTGTGTCCTGTTCCACTTGGCAGTCAGGAACTGAGTGTCTGCTGTATTGCGAGGCTCTTAAAGTCACCTCCTTTTGGCTGGGGAAGACCTGAGGGTGGGAGTGGGTGCTCAGGGTCCACCTTCCCTTTATTTATGCTCTGGGGACCCTGGATAGGGCCTGCTGCATGGGATATGTCATGGGTCCCTTGGGGCATCAACCTGCTGAGACCTGATGAGCCATGTGACTCTCCTCGTCAGGGACTGGGCAGCTGGTGGCCTTGGATCTCATCTATATTTCTGGTGGAAAAAGCGAACCAGAGCCAGGAGAGCTAAAAGATTTAACAGCTCAATACTTTATCCGATTTGAGCCGGAAAACCTCCAGTCCACCGCAAGGAAACAGCTCATCATTAGAAACGCTACGTGAGTGATCCTGAAATGTTGTTGACACATAGCCCTGGGCCTCCTTCAAGTAGCCCTGGGTTCCTCATGACACAAGAGCTGCTTTCTAAGAGTCAGGGTGCTGTGAGCCCAGAATGGATCCAGATGAAGAGAAGGTTCCTGACTCACATTGACCATGTGAGGTGTGTGTGTGTGTGTGTGCATGCACGCATTCATGTGTGTGGTGTAAGGTGTGTGTGTGTGTTTATATATAATATGTGTGTGAGGTATGTGTGTGTGAGGTATGTGTGTGTGTGAAAGAAAGAGAGAGAGAAGGGTGTATGAGGTATAAATGTTTAAGAAGTGTGTGTGTGTAAGGTGTGTGTATATGAGGCGTGTGTGTGTGAGTGTGTGTGTGAGTGCTTGTGTATGAGGTGTGTGTATGAGGTGTGTGTAAGGTGTATGTGTGAGTGCTTGTGTATGAGGTGTGTGTGTGAGTGCTTGTGTATG
>OU015755.1:4418077-4465995 GCA_907169655.1 Acomys percivali | reverse complement strand
CCCCCCCCCCCCATCCCTCCCTCCCCCTCTCTGCCTGCCTCTCTGTGTATACACACACTCTATGTATTACATATACTTTTAGGTAAGTATAAAATGACTCCTAGTCCTGAGGCTGCTTTATTAACCAGCCCTGGTGTGTTCGCCCTGCGTTCTTCCTTCTCCTTCTGTATTGACCTCCCTCTGCCCAGTTGGAGCCTCTTCCCCATTATCCTGTCTCTCACTTCATATCACCAGTTTCTGTTTCTTCCTATTCCCCTTTCATGATGCTGAGTAAGGGAAGATCTAGGGACGATTTCTCAGAGAGCTCATTCTGTGTCCATGCCATGAAAGCCTTCCAGACCCCAGGCTGGGTGTTTGGGCTAAGCGCTCACCGGCAGGTGCTTCCTTGGCCAGCCTTTGACCATCGCATTCATCAGCCTTGGCATTAGTGAGCCTCCCACCGGGGCTGTCCTGGGGCGCACGTGTCAGCCACTTAGCATGACAGGAGAGGACTGATCTGACACCCCACCTCCATCTCACCCCCACCCCACCCCACCCCAGCAGTATGCCTTACGTCCTGTCCCTTCTGGTGCTGTAGAGCTGGCAGGGTCTCTGCCCGTAGAGCAGACCAATCAGGGTGGGAGGGGCTAGGGGCTTGTGGCATGGCCTTGGAGCCACTGGCCACTGAACGGTTGCCCCCACAGGCATGTGGAGCTGGCTTTCCACTGGCAGATCATGAAGCCCAACCTGAAGCCTCTGATGCCCGGAGAGACGCCCAGCTCGGACAGTATCAAGTGCCACCCCGACAGGGAGACAGCATTCTCCATCATCCCTGAGAAGGGCGTCCTCGATGCCCACTCGGACCACGAGTTCATCCTGAGTTTTTCTCCTCATGAGGTCATCTCACTAGCCAGGGACTTGGGTCATGAGCTTTTTATGTGTCTGTGTCTCTCCTCCCCCAGCCCCCATGTATGTTCTTGAAAGATCCCGAAACCACAGCTGGGCCTGATGAGGTACCTGGGCACCATGCCGAGTACAGCCTGTGGCTCAGAGTATGGCTGGAATGCAGGTCTAGTGTGCAGGAGTCAGCAGCTGTTTCCTGCTTCTGACCCAGTGTCCCTCTCAAAGGACAACCCTGTGCTTGTTCCTGGTCCCTGGGGACCTCTTCAGTTCAGCTGCACACACCGAGGGTGCTAATCGGAGCCAATGTCCAACTTGTGGGCTGGCGCTATCTTTGCAGTAGGTTCCTTCCCTGGCAGGGACCCCATTCTCCCTAAGGTGGAGATCGGACACCAGGAAGCAGCACATCACTTCAGAGCACCTCCCCGCTGCCCCCGCCCCCGGCACCCCGGCTCTGGGGAGAGGAATAGCTGCCCCGTCCCCTAGCTCCTTGCAGGCAGTTAACCTGTCTGGAAGGTGAGCCTGCTTGTCACACTGTGTTTGTCTTGCAGCTCAAATGTTTCCACAGTGTACTGCAAATGGTTCTGGAAGCTGTCCCTGAGCCCTTGAGGTGAGCAGGGCCTGAGCCTGGGTAAGGGAGGCCGACTCGCTGCTACCACTGGGCAGCCTCGCTGGTAGCCCCTGGGTGCCTTTGGGTGCCATGGGAAGGCTTGCAAGGTGCACTGACTGGCTAGAGCTGGGTCTCCAGAGAGCACGCTGCACAGGTCCCACCCAGTCTGGTGGCTGGGCTCTGTTTTCCAAGGCAGCAGGTTTGGGCCCCAGGCCTTTGACTATTTGGCTGTCACTCTGCATTGTCCTATGACTGTAGGGTTGGGCATTGGGAGTAACGGAGCACTTTTTGTTCTCCACAAGTAGGTTAAAGGCAGGGATGTGATACTCCTGTGCTGTGTCAGTCCCTAGCTCATAGCAGGTTTGTGTTCAGCTCAGGGGCAGAGAGCCTGGGGGACTATTCGTACTCTGTGGATGACGTGATCGTCCTGGAAATAGAGGTGAAAGGCTTGGCAGAGCCCTTCCAGGTCCTCCTAGAGCCCTACGCTCTCATTATTCCTGGCGAGAGCTACATCGGCATCACCGTGAAGAAAGATTTTAAGGTGAGGAATCCTCACACTGGCTTCGCTGGCCCAGGCGATGCTGCACTTAGGTGTAAGGTGGTGAGGGTGGAGCTCAGCAGACAACAGCATGGAGCCCAGTACTGTTCATGGGATCTCGAGCCTGTCATGGTTCACACTCCCGGGCGAGGCTTGTCTGAGTTTTATCAGTGTTCCTGAATCCTCTGAAGTCAGAACCATGTAACCCATCCCTGAGTCTTCAACAGGATGCTTTTACCAGTATCCCTACAACATGAAGAAAAGGTGCCTCTAGGGAAGGGGCGGGGCTACAGATGGACAGCAGCCAGCAGAGAATCAGATGGGTCTCCAGGGAGCAAGCGATCCCACCATCCCCCTGCAGGTTCTGACCTGACATGGAAGGACCAGTACCCACACAGCCTGGGCTGGCATGTGTCTTTCAGATGTGGAACAATAGCAAGTCACCCATCAGATACATGTGGGAGAAGATCAGCCACTGCCACATCATTGAAGTGGAGCCCTGCGTGGGCGTGATAGGTAGCTCACCCCTGTGAGGGTGTGGCCTGCCTGGGGATGGATGCAGGAGACCCATGCCAGACCCTGGTTGTCCTGTGGTCAGACACAGCCTTGGCCTGGAAGGCAACCATCTCCGCCTCTGATCTCTACCTCAATCGCCTCCTCTTCCCCAGAGCCCAACGAGGTTGGAGACTTTGAGTTAAACCTAACTGGTGGGGCGCCTGGCCCAACCAGCCAGGACCTGCAGTGTGACATCAAAGACTCGCCCTCCCCGGTGGTGCTCCACATTGAGGCAGCCTTTAAGGTTCCGTGGGGGGGAACTGGGCAGCTGGGTTGCCTGAAGAGGTTGGAGGAAGGGAGTGAAGCAGGTCCCAGCCCCTTCTCAGGCAGGCAGGCCGGCCGGCAGTGGCAAGCCTCTCTGCTGTTTCAGGGACCTGCCCTGGTCATCGATGTCCCAGCCCTTCAGTTCGGTCTGCTCCGCCTGGGACAGAAGGCTTCAAGCTTCATCCAGATCCGGAACATCAGCCAGCTTGATGCTGTGTGGCATTTGAAGGAGAGTCCAGACTGCCTGGGAGAGAGGGGAGAGGATGTGAGTGGGACCCTGCGTGTTCCCCAGATGCATGCGGCCTCCCCACAGGACACCCACCTTTGGCTTTTGTCTGAACTGGGATTTGTCTGAACACAGGATTTTTATTTATTTATTTATTTATTTATTTATTTATTTATTTATTTATTTATTGACCACTGGATGCAGAAAAGGGTGGTGTGGGGTTTCTCCTTGGAAGCAGCCTGAGTCCAGAAGAGAACAAGCAAAGCAGCCAGGAAGGCCACGCTCCCGCCTCCTCAGGCTCACCTGGAAACCGTGGTTGCGGTTTGAGTACCGGCCACCGGGTGGCAGCTGGTGCCCCACACCTGAGAGTTCGACAAAGAAAACTCAATTTTCTAGGGATTTGAGCTGTTAGTTGCCCTGATTTCAATCCCTAGGGCCTGGTGGCACACGCCTGCATTCCCAGCACTCCGAGCCAGAGGGGGTCAGAAATTCAAGATCGCCCTCTGATGAGGTTGAGATGGGGGGCGTCTATCCAGATCGTGTGGCACCTCCAGGCAGTTGCGGCCCTCACGCCCTTTGTCGTGGTCTCACTGAAGGGAGAGATAATACCCTTCCGGTGACATCCCACTGTGGCCCACCAGGGACCTAAGGATTCTTAATCCTACAGGTGCCCCTTCTCATCAGACCCGGGGGGGGGGGGGGGGGGGGGGGGGGGGGGGGGGGGGCGACGGGGAAGGGGGCGGAGTAGAGCTGCCTTCGCAAAAGCAGGCCCTTTGGCATTTCTTCTCAACTGTCTGCTCTTGCCTTGGGTATGTGGAGGGCTGGGTTTGCTGATAGGTAAGTCAATCCTGTGGCGGGGGTGGGGAGGTGGGGGTGGGATGAGGCTGGGGGATACCAGGACAGGTGCAAAGAGGACTGCCTGTTTGCAACCTCTGCCCTCCCCAGTGGAGCGGCCTGAGGGCCTGAGGGCTAGCCTCTGTTGGAGGTTGACCTGGGCCTGCCAAGCTCCCTTGATGCTCTTTGGTTTTCTCAGTCCCCCACTCCCTCCCCAGGCACCTCCTTCTGCCTCCCACTTCTTAGATCTGTGTCAGGAGCTGGGAAACTCTGTCTTACATATTCCTTTACCTGAACACGCAGGGGTTTTGTTGTTGTCACTGGTTTATTTGTTTGTTGTTGTTTTTTTCTTCTTTATCTCTCCTTCCCAATGTTCTCACCCAGCTGTGTTTTCCTGCCTGCTTTCGTGCCTGTGAGATCCAGGGGCGGCTTGCAGGTGATCCTGGCCAGGTATAGGCAACCTCCAGCATCTCCGTTCCCCTGGCCTCACTTCTCACTGTGTCTTCTGGGTTTACCCCAGGTTTCCCCCTTCGACATAGAGCCTTTAAGCGGCCATCTTCACCCCCTGGGGGAGTGCAAAGTGACCATCACCTTAGAGACCTTGCGTTGTCAGCGTCTGCAGACAGTGTTGGAGCTGGAGGTGAAGAACGGGGCCTGCAGGTATGGAGGACGCACCGCGGGACAGCGAGAGGGGACTGTTTGTAACTCGTGTTTATAGTGTGTACAACTATGCATTCATCTAGAGATATTTCTGAGTTTAAACTACATGGCCGGGGGTGGTGGTGCACATCTTTAATCCCAGCACTCGGGAGGCAGAGGCAGGAGATTGCTGTGAGTTCGAGGCCAGCCTGGTCTACAAAGCGAGTCCAGGATAGCCAAGGCTACACAGAGAAACCGTGTCTCAAAAAAAAAAAAAAAAAAAAAAAGAAAACCAAACAAATAAAGACAACCCCCCTCCCAAAAAAACCCCTACAGATACAGGGGCTGGAAGGATGGCTCAGTGTTAGGAGTGCTTGCTGTTTCCCCAGATGATCAGCGTTTGATTGCCAGCACCAAGTCAGCGTCTCACAGGCGCCTGTGACTTCTGCTCTGGGGTGGCTGAGGGCATTTTCTGGCTGCCTTGGGCAGTTTCCTAGTAAGAGGAAGCATAAAAATAATGAGAGAACTGGAAACACGCATGTTCATGGGCAGGAGAATGAGCACCGAACATCACTGACATGTTACACAGCCCATTGTATTCTGGGAAGAACACACCAGAGGCATGGAAGACAGTGACACCGCTCCCCTTTCTCCCTCTTCTCCTCCCTCCCTTCTCTCTCACTTTGGTTGTAGAAGTTTTCTCATGTACATAAAGAAAAGTTTTACAACCCCCCCAACTCACTGTCTACCTTCAATAATTACCAACTCAATGCAAAGGCTCCCTCATATCCTCTAACTCTCCCTACCTCTCCCCAGTTCCTCTAAAGCAAAAAATTTTGATCCTCCCTCCCTTCCCTCCTCCATCCCTCCCTCTCTTTATATATATACACACACACAGACACACACACACACACACCTATACCTCCTAGGCTGACTTCGGATTCACTATATATGTCCTAGGCTGGCCTTGGACTCTGACAGTCTCTCTCTCTCTCTCTCTCTCTCTCTCTCTCTCTCTCTCTCTCTCTGTATATGTGTGTGTGTGTGTATCCTAGGCTGGCCTTGGACTCATTAGTGGGTCTAGGCAGCCCCGGAAGCCAAATATATGGCTGTGCCTCAGGCAGCAGATCAGACCAACAGCTGCTGAAACTGTTTTGCAGTGAAAAAGGAGGAGTAACCCTGTAGCCAGTAACCCTGAAATCCAATTTTAGTTCTTCCGGTATCTCACTTGCCCTTGCTCCTATAAGCAACCTAATGAAGCTTACTGGGTCACTGTCTTAGTTAGGGTCACTGTTGCTGTGCTGAAACACCGTGACAGGAAGCAACTCGGGGAGGAAAGGTTTATTTCACTCACACTTCCACATAATAGTTCATCATTTAAAGCAGTTAAGGCAGGAACTCAAGCAGGGCCGGAACCTGGAGGCAGGAGCTGATGCAGAGGCCATGGAGGGTGCTGCCTACTGGTTTGCTCCCCGTGGCTTGCTCAGCCTGCTTCCTTAAAGAACCCAGGAGCACCAGCCCAGGGATGGAACCACCCACAGTGGGCTGAATATTAAATATGAAAAATAAGATGCCAGGCAACAGACATGATATGGAGTTTATTTGTATAGAAGCGTGGGAGAGCAAGGAAGGGGGTAGGGCACCCCAAAGAGAAAGAGAAGAGACAGACCAAGAGGGTGAGAAAGAGAAAGGAAGAGAGAAGAGAGAGAGAGAGAGAGACAGACAGACAGACAGACAGACAAGATGAGTTTGTCCTTTTTATATCCTGGGCAGCTGGCCCACCTAGTAGCAGGCAGGTGATGATGTCATAGGTTGCTAGGCAGATGGGGCAGGCAGGTATCCTAACACTGGGCCCTCCTCACTAATTACGAAAATGCTCTACAGGCTTGCCTACAGCCTGATTTATAGAGGCATTTTTCTCAAGTGAGTTTCTCTCCTCTCAAATGACTACAACTTGTGTCAAGTTGACATAAAACTACCCAGCACAGCCACCCACCCTCTCCCCTCCAAAAAACCCAGAAAAGACATGAAAGTAGAAGGGAGACCGGAGGTTATTATTGCGTGGGGGAGGGGGGCAAGAGAGTAAACAAGTGAGTAAATTAAAATCCACAAAGCATATGGACAAAAATCCCATGATAAGCCCATTGTTATGAATAATTAATGTATGCTAAAAGACATTAAGAGATAGGATGCTCAGCAGGGCAACAGTGGTGCACGCATTTAATGCCAGCAGTTGGAAGGCAGAGACAGGTGGATCTCTGAGTTCAAGGCCAGCCTGGTCTACAGAGTGAGCTCCAGGAGAGCCAGGGCTACACAGAGAAACCCTGTTCTCAAAAAGAAAAAAGAAAAAAAGGAAGGAAGGAAGGAAGGAAAAGAAATAATATTCCCTTTTTTACTGCTGGGTTGTAAGCAGTCTTTGTCTCTAAGACACAAGTCTCTAATTAGATACATGACTTTCAACCATTCTGTGGCTTTTATTAAAGTACAAAAATAAAGTATTATTAAAGCACAAAATGTTTAACATTGTTCGGTTTGACTTACAAAGTTCTCCTCTCTTGTCGGCATCCTGAGTTACTCAGAGAGACACTGCAGGGTGTATTACGGCTTTTGCGAGCCGCAAGGCCGACTCTGATGACGTGAACTCCAAACCCGTTTGCCTCTTTATTGTTACACACTTTCAGCAAGTCAGTTTCTGAATACCAAAACCTCTGATCTGATCTTGGGGTTGTCTGAAGGGACCACTACCTAAGTAATTCTCAGCCATACAAGACTGGAAAAGCGACTCCATAAACCTCAGATAACAATTGCTGATGATTTACAAAAGGTCACTTGACAGCCTAGGTACCACTACTCCAGAATTTGTGCCGGACACAACGGCTCTGCTGAATTTCCCACTGCACCTCTTTTGGGTGAAGCATTGTCTGTGTGTCTGTTAGTCTGGCTGCGTGTACCGGTGTTCAAGCCTTCCACTTCAACATGCACCTTAGGTCTGTTCATTCTTTTTTTCTTTTTTTCTCATACATTCCATCCTGACTTCAGTAGTTCCTCCCTCCATTCCTCCTAGCTCCCACCACCCCCTGCCCCCCAATACAACTTCCCCCTCCTCCAGATCCCTTCCTCCAAATCCCAGATTCCCTCATTTCCCTTTAGAAAAGAACAGGCCTCCCAGGTCTCCACTGAACATGGCAAAACAAATTATAGTAAGATGAGGCACACACCCTCAGAGCAAGCCAGGAGGAGGAAGGGTCCGTGGTTAGGTGGAAGAATCAGAGACGCCCCTCCCCCCCACTGTTAGGAGTCCCATGAGAGCACCAACTCTGCAGCCGTAACATAATGTGCGAGGACCTAGCTCAGACCCACACAGGCTCCGTGATTGTTGCTTCAGCCTCCGTGAGCCTCTGTGAGCCCCTCTGAGCCCTGCTTGGTTGATTATGTGTGCCATGGTTTCCTGGTGTCCTCGAACTCTCTGGCCCCTACAGCCCTTCCCTCGAAGACACATAGCAAAATATGAGGCAGAGTTCTGTTCATTCTTAAAAGTAAGACCTTGAGGTCTCCAACCATTCTAGTTGAGTTGTCCATTATCGTTTTGTTTTGCCAGCTTCTGTGATGTGTACACAAGGCCCATCAACACAGACTTAATTACTGGTTTGTGTAGTTCTCTTTTAAGTCAGATAAAAGAAATGAGTCACAGGGAAAAAGAAATCTATTCCATCTTATATTTATTTATGGGTTATCTTTGATAGTATCATGTCAGCACAGACCCTACCAGAGAAATAGAACAATAATACATTTATTAAAATATAATTTTAGGGTCTGCTGATGAGGTACTTGCTATGAGAGCATGAAAGCTGAGTTTGGATCACAGCACCCACATTAAAAGCTGTGTTTGTAATCTCAGGCCTGGGGAGGCAGAGGCAGGTAGCTGGACCCTGTTTCCAAAAATCAGGTGTACACACAATGCTGGAGGACACCCAGCACTGACGTGACCTCTAGCCTACACAGACACACACACAGACATACACACACACACACATACGTACACACACAGACACACACACACACACAGAGACATGCACACACACACACATATTTACATACACGCATACACGAGGCTTTGTTACAGCTAATTATGGTGCATGCCTATAATTCCAGCACTCAGGTAGCTGAAACAGGAATATTATAAATTTAAGTACTGCCCAAGATACATAGCAAGGCTATGTATTATATATACTACATAGTATATATGTGTGTATATATAATATATAATATACAAACTATATATATGTAATATTGTGGGATGGGTACATGCATATATAATTCTTTGCAAGGACTCAATCAACTCACCTGAGTATAACTGGTCAGGCGACCCCAGGCTCTTGCTTGTAAGGCCTCTCAGATGATTGACAGGCCCATCTGGACTCTTTAGGATAATCTCCTTTGCTTACTACATCAGCTCATCGTGAATGTTAATCATATTAAAAACTGCCTCCAGCCATCTAGACATGGAGAGCACTTGTCCATCAAGCTCCTGTCCCACCAAGGAAAAGAAAAAAAAAAAAAAGCATCTCCCTCATGTCCATCAGAGAATTGAGGACGTAGCACAGAGTACCACCCAAACCCCAGGGAGGCAGGCAAACATGGAAAACAGGTCAGGCTTCCTGAAGCAGAAACAGTTGGAGCCAGTCATGGGAGAAACATTCAATAACTCAATAGCCTCAGCAAATTCTGGGGGCTGACTGGATAAGACTCAAAGCTTTTTTGGAGCTGTTGTAGTTTACTTTTTGTTGTTGTCAAGAAAGCCAAAACTCTCTGACCAGAGCAACTTAGAGAAAGAAAGGGTTTGTCTGGCTTACACTACCATCTCACAGTGCATCACTGAGGAAAGTCGGTGTTGTAATATATGTAAGTAGAGAGAGTTGTCATGCCACGGATCTGGTACAAAGAGGGTTATTGTATGAAAGGAAAAGGGAGAGAAGAAGAGAAGTTCTAGTCTGAGTGAGCCATGAAGGCAGAGACAGAGACAGAGACAGAGACAGAGACAGAGACAGAGACAGTGGGAGAGCAACCAGCAGAGACCTGGGAGAGAGCGGGAGAGAGAGAAGGGGAGGGGGGGGCACCTCAGACACACAGAGGGGAGAGAAACTGAGGCAGGGAGATAGCACAGGGACAGGCGGTCCTTTATATCTGGCACACACCTGGTGGTGCAGGTTATGATGACGGCAGAGAAGCAGGCTAGTGGGAGCCTGCAGCATTACAGTCAGGGCTAGAAGCAGGAACCATGTTGGAATTCAGCTGGCTCCCTCTTGGGCTCATGCTCAGCTAGCTTCCTTATCCAGCCCAGCACCACCCGCTTAGGGAATGGTGCTGCCCACAGTCGGCTGAGCCCTCTTGCATCTGTTCCAGTCCAGGCAACCCCCTACAAACCTGCCCACAGGTTAGTCTGATCTGGATAGCCCCTCAAGTGAGACTTACTTCTCAGGTGACAAATTGGCAGAGCTACCTAGGACAGGAAGACCTGGATTCTTGTGGTAAAGATAGGGAAAATAGTTGGTTTTTTTTTTTTTTTTTTTGGTTGTTGTTCTTATTGTGTTCATTTGGTTAGGAACAGGAAGAGGTAAGTAACCATCCTGAGGAAAGCCCAGCGTATTCTCCTTAAAAATTCTCAGATATTTCAACTTTGAGTGATTTTAAATTTTAAGTATTTTGTTTCTACGTGCTCATTATTAAGGTATAAGAATATGGTTGTTTTGAATGATGATCTTTTTGCTGCAGCTGTGGCAAACTAGGTTTCAGGAGTTTTGTTTGTTTGTTGTTGCCTTTGGTTTTCTTGCAGCAAGGCCTTACTGTGTAGCCCCAGCTGGCCTAAAACTCCCCATGTATACCTGGCTCTCCGTGACCTCACAGTGATCCACCTGTCTCTGCCTTCTGGGTTCTGGAATTATAAATGTGCACAACTACCCCAAGCTGCTTCGTTGTTGGTTTGGTTTGGCTTTTGTTTGTTTTTATTATGCTAAGAATCCCCGGTCTTTTAGCACAGACATCCTGGTGCCATTTTATAAATTGGGATAGTTTTCATTCTCCTTTCTGATCAGTGTGCCACATGATTTTCTGTGTTCCAGCTACCTTCCTGTGTATGCTGAGGTGCAGGAGCCTTACGTCTACTTGCAGAACAGTCACATGGAATTCAGCAACCTCTACCTGGGTGTACCCACAAAGCTAAGCGTCATGCTTGTCAATGGCACACTCCTGCCCACCCGGTTCCACTGGGGCAAGGTGACTGAGCCTGCAGGGGCAGAAACTGCAGCTCCTAGCAACAGAGATGTGTGTGGCTCCACCCCGTGAATGGCCACCCTCCAGACTAAATGTTTGCCCTCCCGTCCCGAAGCCCGTTGCTCCATCCACAGTTTGCAGCAAACCATGGCTAGTTAAGGAGCTGTTCATCTTGCCTGGCCTTTCATGGCCCTATGTTTAGTGAGCACAGTTATCACCTCCCAGACAGCACAGCCCATAGCTGGTCCACACAGGCTGTTCAGACCCTAGTCATGGCAATGCCCCTGTCGTTGACAGTGGAGCTTGCTCTGAACACCATGAGAGAAACCTCAAAAGCAGCTGCCTCCTGCTGTCCATCACAGCGGGGTGCCCACTTGGTCCAGGCAACTCCATGGTGGGGTGAGGTCTACCCATGCTTGGGGAGAGAGAAGGCACCCAGCTTGCTGTGCTAGCACTCTATGTAAACCCTAGTTCACCTGGAGCCTTGCACAACAATAAGCCCACCCTGCATCTTCCAGCTACTGGGGCCTCAAGCAGCCTTGTGCACAGTGACAACCTCTCCCAAACGTGGCGTCCTGGGCCCCAGTGAAGAACGCCAGGTCATCTTGGAGTTGACAGCACACACACTGGTGAGTAAGGTGGTTTGGGGGTGCCTAGCGGCTGGGAAAGCACCCTATGCCACCGCTGGTACCTGTGCCTCCTGGGAGGCCCACCGCATACCGAACCCTGTTGTGGACTGTTTTAGTCGGGTATAGGTTTTTGTGTCAGGAGTTTTTGAAGTGTCGGTGTGTAGAAGATAAGGCGAGTGACAAACAGAAACAACCCCAGAGGTGCTGTTTGATTTTTGAGTGTAATTTGGAGACAAGCAAGCCGGGTTTATATACATATTTTTAAATGGGGGCATTTATATGTGGTTACATTTTTTTTTTTTTTGGTTTTTTTTTTTTTTTTTTTTTTTTTTTTGGTTTTTCCAGACAGGGTTTCTTTGTGTAGCCATGGCTGTCCTGGACTTGCTTTGTAGAGCAGGCTGGCCTCCAACTCACAGCGATCCACCTGCCTCTGCCTCCCGAGTACTGGGATTAAAGGCATACATTATTTTTTATACAAATCAAAATACAGGATGTAGTGTAATTACGTTGTCATTGATCTTGAACAATCATTTGTAAGTCATTAGATTGGAAATCAGTGTGTGTGTTCTCTTTATCAAAGGTCAATGTTTTCTCATTATGTCAAACATCTGTGAGACAGTTTGTTGTTGTTGTTTTTTGTTTTGTTTTTGTTTTTGTTTTTGTTTTTTTTTAGCTCACCCGTCACTATCTGGAGTTCTACTCAAACTATGATTAATTTTTATCCATGTTTTTATTAACAAGTGGAATGGAACTTAGTGGTAAACTTGACTGAATGACCCTTGGCTGCAGTTTCAAGTCAAGGGTCGCCTAGCAACACAGTTACATTTTGAAAAGTTTTTTGATAAGGAAAATAAAAAACAAAGACAGAAAGAGAAAGCATTCAAAAAAAACCAATCAAGATGTTTCCAAATAATGAGGGGGGGGAGAGAGAGAGAGGGAGGGAGAGAGACTACAATTAGTTACTCTTGGCAAGAACACCTGACTGGTTTCCAGAAAGCTCTCACTTGGTAGGGATTGTCACCTCGGTTTCATAGTAACTTTTGTCACACAGACTCCACTAGAGGGGTCGTAACAGAACCCCTGCTCTTCTTGAGTGGGCAAAAGGCTTAGTGTATTTGCATTTCACTCTGGACCTGCTCTCTGAGGCTCCGACGTGCCCTGGACCCACTGACCACGTTGTCTCAAGCTCTACCCTTCTCTACGCAACCCTGTGGCCTCAGGCAACCCAGCTGTCCAGCTTTCCCAGGGCAAAGCCATTGCCCAAGGCAGACACTGTTCTGGGTGTTTTAGTGGGAGGCTAGAAGTGGCTAACATCTTCCCAGGAGAGGCTCGGCTTCTTCCTGGAGTATCCCAGAGGGACTCCATCACAGTGGGCTTTGGGTGTTGCTGGGTTTCTCTTTGTGGATCTTCAACTCCTAAAAAATGAAGTTTCCTCCTCCTCCTCTTCCTCCTCCTCCTCCTCCTCCTCCTTCTTCTTGGTTTTCATTTTGGTTTTTGGTTTTTTGAGACAGGGTTTCTCTGTGTAGCCCTGGCTGGCCTGGATCTCACTCTGTAGACCAGGCTTGCCTGGAACTCACAGAGATCTGCCTGCCTCTACTTCCTGAGTGCTGGGATTAAAGGTGTGTAACCACCACCACCTGGCCTTTATTTTTCCTTTTAATACTGTATGTGTGTATGTATTCATCCGTTCATCCATTGACGGTTTGCATGCAAGAGAGAGTGCACACAAGCCACTGCACGTGGAGACTAGAAGCCATCTCTCAGAGACTTACAGTTCCAGCTCCCAACTGCTTGATGGCACACATGGGCCAATGGACATTCTTACTCCGCTGAGCCTGCGTGCCGGGGTGAAGGACAGATAGACCCAGGCCTGGCGTGGAACAGCATCCTGTTGCCCATCAAAGAACATGAACTGCTCTCCAGACGTGGCTTTTTTTTTTTTTAAGTCTCCTGTATCAGTTACTTGTCTCCTTGCCGTAACAAGAACAACTGAAGAGAAGGCAGGTTTAGTCACTCATTCTCTGAGGTGGCAGCGCATCACAGCTAGGGAGCCAGGGCTGCAAGTGTATGGGGCGGCTGGTCACGCTGCATCTGCAAACAGGAAGCAGAGAGAGATGGATGTCGGTGCTCAGCTCGAGTCTCTGTATTCAGTCTAGGACTCTCATGCCATTATGTGTGTAAGGTATATATATATACATGCATAAAATGTTTAAAAGAAAAAGGCTAGGTGGTGGCGGCACACACCTTTAATCCTAGCACTCAGGAGGCAGACGCAGGCAGATCTCTGAGTTCGAGGCCAGCCTGCTCTACAGAGAGACACCCCCCCCCCATCTCGATGGTATGCTCACATTTAGGATAGGCCTTCCCATCAGTTAACCTGGTCCTTCACCGGCTTGCCGAAGCATTTGTTTCTATAGTGATGTTAAGTCCAATCAAGCTGGCGAGAAAGATGAGCCACTACACCTGCCTGTGGATATATACAGATATGTGGGGCAGACACACATAGGCATGGGCTGCCAGGATGGCTCATGCAGGCCCTGGAGACCCTTCCTCAGAGAAGCCAAAGCCTCCATGCTGAGTCACCCATAGACCCATCTTCTGAGGCCCCACCCCTGAACCTGACCCGTGGATCAACTTCTTGCAGGAAAAGCTTACAGATTTGGTCCTCCCTTGCCACGTGTCTGGCATGGAGAAGCCACTGGCCCTGGGCATCTCTGGGAAGCCTCTGGGATTGCAAGTGACCATCGCCATCTCCGCAGAGGAGTCTGATGGAAGGTGAGTCCAGGCTAGGAGAAGCCACACAGAGGGCCTGCCGCTGCACCATGGTCCTGGTCCCCCTTACTCCCAAGCAAATTCCCACAGTGGAAAGAAGGCTCCCAAGTTGTCACAGGCCCCACTGTCTCTGTAGAAACTACTCCTTCTGCCCCACCCTGAGTGGCATGTGTGTTCACACTGTGAGGCAGGAGATGGCAGGGGCTCATCTGTGGGTTTCCCGTATGAGGCCCAGCAAATGGACAGCGATGCCACTCTGACCCCACTGGGGCAGTTTGTGCAGCCTGAGCACTCCTCTGGCAACCGTGAATTGGCAAGAAGGTTGGATCTGGGGTCTGGTACTCAATGAGGAAGGGGTCAAGAGTTAAGTTGGCTTTCAGGACTACTCCCCCACCCCACCCAGGGTCTCTCTCTGAGTGGGAACAGGAGTAGTGGGTGACATGGTGTCTGTGCATGAGGTAGTGCTGCCAGCCCTGTGCAGTGGCCAGGCCACCTGGAAGACCTCCGCTTGGACTTTGGCTCAAATGTGCCACTGAGGACCCACGTGACTCGCCAACTCATCCTGACGAACTGCTCCCCGATACAGACCCCTTTTACCCTCACATTTGAATACTTCGGGAGCTCCCAGGACAGCTTGGACAAAAAAACAAGTCTGTAAGTCTCAATCTCTTTCTGGGTCATTTCCCAGGGTGCGTGTGGTTAGGAGGGTTTTCCTCACTGGTTGGTTGTGTGGTTTGGAGGGCTGCAGGCTGAGTGCTGGGGGGAGGGGTGTCTGTGGCTCACAGATACACAGAGGGAATGGCTGTTACAGCTCACCTTGAAGACCCCAAGTTGGCCTGTGGGAGAGGCCAGGCCTTTGACTCCTCCTCAGCTTGGCCTTGGATATGGAGGGCTTCTGAGACCAGGCAGGGAAGATAGGTAGATCAGGGAGATGCTAGGGTGGCTGGAGGGACTGAGTGCACATGGGCAGGATGAGGGGTAAGGAATAGGGATTGTCCTGGACACTAAGATGACCGGTGTGGGATGTAGGATGGATCATGGATGCAGGCTGTAGGCACAGTAAGGCGGGGAAGAGCTGTCTAAACCATTAGCCTCCCACTCCAGCATGCCAGTGAATCCTGAAGCCAGACAGGGAGCATCTTGGGAGAATGGAGCCTGTGGAAAAGGGTGCTAAAGATCTGGGGCCCCAGAGCTGGGATCTGCCTCTGGGATAACAGCATCTCTGGCTCAGAGCCCGTTCTGTGTATTTCTTGGGAGGCAATTCCTACTTCAGTTAGTAGCCTGCACCTATGGTTGCTTTGGATAGTATAAGTCTAGTGGGAAAAGAAATTTGAAGAGGTGAAGAGGTAAAGAAGGGACTTGATCAGCTTCCCTTGGGCAGAGCAGGCAGGGTTACCTTCCCATACTGAGCACCTGTCCAGCTGCGCTGAGCACCTGTCCAGCCGTGCTGAGCATTTGTCTAGCCTCACGGAGCACCTGTCCAGCTGTGCTGAGCACCTGTCCAGCTGTGCTGAGCACCTGTCCAGCCTCAGGGAGCACCTGTCCGGCTGTTTCTGCCGTGGGCTGTGGCTCAGGGTGTGGGAAGGACGGACTGTTTCAATACTGTCTTCTATCTCTGTGAAGCCCTGACATGCCCCCTGCCCTGCTAAAGACAGCACGCATCCAAGAGCACTTGGCCAAGAAAGAACATCTGGGTAAGAGCCACCAACATGGGAAGTGATGGGCCCAAGCCATAGCCAGAGTTTGGTTCGACATGGCCTTCTGAGGATGTGGGGCAGCACCTGCCAGGGAGGGAAATCTGGGCCAGAGATTCCCTCTCAGTGTGTCCCCTCAGTGAACCTCCCAAGATTTCCTCCTGCTAAGGCCTGAGCTGTATATAGGACACGACTTTGGGCTTTGACATCTTGACCTCATAGGAGGTACAAGAAGATGGCCAAGCAGGGCCAGCCTGAGCTGGCTTCAAGACTGAGTACAGGCTATGTGGTGGCTCTATCAGGGCCAGATTTTGCTAACTGGGGATTCAGCCCTTACTCTCTGTTCTGTTCTCCCCAGACTTTATGGAGAACGTGTTATCTCACAGGAAAGGAGTTGCTTTCTTCCCCCACATCTCCCAGGGCATGCTGGGAGCCTACCAGGAGCTGAGTATCAACATCACGGGCTGTGCCAACATGTGGGGCGAGTACTGGGATGACCTCCTCTGTGTGGTAAGGGCGCACGTGTAGGCACATGGTTTCTAGACCCCATCTGCCAGCTGTGGCCTGCAGCCTCTCCAAACACAGCCCCTGCCCAGGTACTGCTCGCTCACATCTGCCACAGCTTCCGCGTCCAAAGCTGAGGCGCTTCAGACAGGAGAGTCCTCCTGTGTGGCAGAACCTTCTGGATCTCCATGAAGTGCAGGGCAGGCTGAAAAGAACAGTAAGGAGTAGAGAGGCGGTACCAGCTGCCCAGCACCACACCCAGCACCACGCCCTTCTCCAGCTACCGCCCAGCACCACGCCCTTCTCCAGCCCTCTGCATGGTGCTGGGCGGCCTGTTCATACACCCACTCACTCTCGTGCACACACGCACATGCACACCCACACAACTTTTTTTTTTTTTACCTTTATTTTACATGCCCTGGCGATTTGCCTGTATGCATGTCTATGTGAGAGTGTCAGATCTTAGAGTTACAGACAGTTGTTAACTGCCGCACGGGTGCTGGATTTGAACCCTGGGTCTTCTGGAAGAGCAGTCAGCGGCCCTTAACTGCTGAGCCATCTCTCCAACTCCCATGGCCCTCCCCCACACCCAACCTTTAACAAATGAAAAGATACAGAAGTCTGAACAAAGGTGCTGCAAGAGGCCAGAGGTCCCCAAGGCTAGTGGATCAGTAGAAGTAGCAGGTTGTGAGGGGAAGGACGGTCAAGCAGGAGCTATGAGTGAAGCGATCCAGGCAAGGGATGCCTAGCTTGGGAACTGGGCAGTGAGTGAGGCTGAGCTCAGCAGGACCTGAGTCCTGGGGACCCTGGCCCGGCTGAAGAAGTGGAAGCTTTGCCCAAAAGAAATGCAGTGGCTCTCACTGACAAAGAGCTGCCGTGTTTGCAGGTGGGAGACCTGCCAGTAATCGTCATCCCCGTGTATATGGCCGTGGTGGGCTGTCCCATCAGCTCCCTGAGGAATACATGCTACAGTGTGGCCCCATTACACAAGGAGCCTATCATCAGGTACCCAGCTTCAGCCCTAGTCCCTGATCCCCAATGACTCTCTCCCCAAGGACCCCTGGCTGCCAGGACGGTTTGTCTGTGCCGTCTCCTGGTTCTCCAGCTGGCCTGGGCCCACCTGAGCCACCCCTAAGGAGGCTCTAGGGCGGGGCCACCTTGGAGAAGAGAAACCTGAGGGGCATATGTGCGTCTCTGAGCTTTGGGGTGAGCAGGCAGGTGGGCAGAGAGTGATCCAAGGCAGCACCAGACCCTGAGGCTGACACAGCTAAGCCAGGGCCCACCTGATGACCCCAGGCACAGTGTCAGAGCCATGGGTTGATGCGACACTTCCTCAAGCACTTGTAGCCCTGGGTCTTGGTGATACTGGGACAAGGGCAGATGGCCGATGCCTCTCTGGCCTGAGATGCACAGTCTGTGAGGAGTGGGCCGGCTCAGGCTGCCCTCTTCCTCCAGGTTTGGGACACAGATCTCCGGAGGAGACACAGTCACCAGAACGCTCCGTCTATATAACTCCAGTCCCTGTGGTGAGTTGCTCGCGTCATGGTCAGGGTAGTGTGTCAGGCAGACAGGTTGACAAAAACTAACCAGCACCCACAGCCAGTAAGTGACCAACTGAGTCCTCTTCCCATCCCCAAGAACTTTTTTCTAAACCTGTGGTATCATAAAAAAAAAAAAAACACTGATGTCTCTTCCACCATGAATGTGGGCGAGTAAGGAGGTGGAGACCACTCCCCCTTCCTTTATCCTCCATGACTGTTCCAGACATCCGCCTAGACTGGGAGACCTACATCCCAGAAGAAAAAGAGGACCAGCTGCTGGAGCTGCTCGTGTTTTATGGACCACCCTTCCCACTGAGGGATCAAGCTGGGAACGAGCTCGTGTGCCCCGAGACCTCTGAGGCTAGCTCACCAGGGTCCCCAAGTCTCTCTAGCATGTCACTGTCTAGCTATGCTGTCACCTCATGGGTGAGCAGGAAGGAGTACGGGGTGCGGCAAGATGAGGCCCCGGTCAGCTGAGCCCACGTGAACTGCAGGGTCTCCTTGGCTACAGGGCAGCTGCAGTGATGGCACCAGGGCTGAAGAGCAGATCATCTCAGTCATCCTGCAGGGGCATGAGGGAGTGCCCTCCGACAACATATACCATATTAGCCCCAGGCAGATGGTGAGTGGACAGCAGCCGGTGCTCTGTTGTGGAGTGCCCTGGCCTGCCAGTGAGCATGGGTCAGGGCTGAGGCCACCATGTTCCTGCCAGGTCATCCCAGCTGGAGGCAACAGCACCATGTACCTCTCCTTCACACCCACGGTGCTCAGCCTTGATGTTATGCACAAGGTGGGGTATACTGGCTATGCCCTGGGCTTCATGAGCTTGGATAAGGAGGTGAGCCTTCCCACCTGGGGTGAGGGTACCATGGTTACCTCCTCTCCCCTGGGAGCCCCACTGCCTGCTCAGCTCAGGGGACCACCAGTGATCTCTGATGGATTGGGCTCTGCAGACAGACAGAGAGGTTCCAGGTCGAATGCGTCGTCTTCAGGGCTTTGCCGTTGGCCCCCTGAGACTAGATTTGAACGGCCACGTGAGACACGCGCAGTGAGTCAGCCGGATCTCCCTCCCCATCCCCAACTCCTCACTTCACTGGTGGGGTTCTCAGAGCCAAAGGACAGGAACAGAAGGGAGGAGGAGACAGCAGGGGCGGGGACAGGGCGGTAGGGGACCCAGACCCTGACTGCCTGCCAGAGCAGTGCCTGTCACTGGGCAGGCTGGACGTTGAACTGGACAGCAGTGGCTACTTGGAATTCCGGTGCCGGGCCAGCGACCTCATCCCGAAAAATCCCTGCAATGGGGTAAGTATGCTGTCACCCTGACCAATCAAAGGACTTGGGCCTCCCATGTGCCTGTGGGTCCTTCTGGGACACAGGCCTTTCAAGTCTTGAGTCCCTTTCCCAGAGTCACGGGCCTGAGGAGTGGGAAGAGATGTGGCATGCCAGCCCTTTCCCGCACCTCTGTGGCCCCCAGGTGCTGAGTGACTGGCTTACCACCCGTCATCTGAAACTGATCAACACCAGAGAGATTCTTCACTACTTCCGGGTCCTGGTCTCCAGGCCTTTCTTCGTTTCTCAAGGTGGAGCCCCTCAGCAACAGTGTGAAGAGGAGCTAGCCTCCACGGGCCAGCAGCTGATGCTCCGCCCACAGGAGAACATGCTGGTCAGTGCAAGGGTGGACCACGTCCCTCCCCACTTCTACAGGTCACACACACACACACACACACACACACACACACACACACACACCCTGTTCACGTTTAGGCGTCAGGTAAATGGACAGTCACAAGTTGTGTGCCTCCCGCCCCAAGAGTGTCCCTTTCAACATACATGGTCCCTCTGCACAGGTTCCACACAGACAGACCTACTTCAAATGGCCACATGCACCCCATAAGCACATCCAGACTCCCCAGTGTATGTCCCATGAGCACTTCTGCTTCACACCATGACCCTCCCTTCTCATGTGCCATTTGGCTCAAGATTGAATGCCCTGGCTTGGGGCCACTCACAGTTGGATTGCCATGAATGTAAGCCACGCAGAACACAGAGCCTGGATTTTTTAAAGATGGGGTTGTCCTGGGGGATGCCAGGGCCTTGACAGTAACCATGAACATCTGCCCCCTTGGATTTGGGGGTACCTGAAATGGGGATAGGACTCAGGCTTTGCAGAAATAGGGCATGTGCATAGCCCTTTGAATAGTGGCTCCCTGGGTAAGCACAGGCTTGTCAAGGTCTGCACAGCTGCAGACCCTCCCCCTCCCCCTCCCCTCCAGCCTTGCAAGGCCCTCCTCCCCTCCCTGCAGACCCTCACACCTTCCATTGTTGAGTTTTTGCAGTCGTTCCTGAGTGCCTGCCTTCCGCTGCACATCTTGGGTCATCTGGTCTACCTCCTCCAGGGTCCCACTGAGTAGCCACAGGCTTGCAGACGCATCTTTGTCTGTCTGTGCAGTGAGGGCCTACCACTTGTTGTCTGGAGGGACTTCCCATGCCTTGCTTGCGGAGGTTGGGGAGCCAAAGCCAGAGCTGTGGGAGATGGCACAGAGCCCTCTCTTGACCACTCCGCCTGGGCTCCCCACGAGGAGAGCTAAGGGGATGGGAGGGTTCTTCTACTAGAGCTCCCCGGGAGGCTCAGGGGAGAACCAAACACTCTCAGAAAGGGAAGCAAAATGACCATCGCACAGTGGCCTTGGACTTTCCTCTGTGGTCATAGGCAGATGGTACCTGAGCATCTGACTCCTGACCTGAACTTTTTAAGCTCTAGACGGAAACACAACCCATGCAACTGAACTCATCATCACCACGTCCCGCCCCATGCAGCCCCTTCTCTACATGGTACCACTACAAACACTCCCACCAGCCGGAGCTCCGAGCCTGATAACAAACCAAGGGTGACCTCTGACCTGTAGCCCTGCCCGTGCTTCTCGTCTTGACTCTAGACAATGGCTTCTGGAGTCTGGAAACACCGACCTTTAGAACGCTCGCAACAAGCACAAGCTCCCAGACCCCCTTCCCACCTCCTTGCCACGTGAAAGTCAGGATTCAGTGCGTGTGGCCAACACTCCAGCTGACTCTGATGAGCTACCACAGGGCTGTCTTGAGGGCCAGGAGCCCAAGGCTCGCTCACTCTATTTAGGTCTCCTGTCTGCTGTTCTCAGCCGTCTCGTCCTTCCACAGCCCAACTCCCCACAGTAGCGAGAGGCACTGTGAAAGGAAACGCTGCCTTGGATGTCCCGTTTCAGACCCTAACAGGCCCCTCCGTGGCCTCAGGATAAAAACAGTCCTTCCTTGGCCCATACACACAACCTCAGCCCAAGTCATCTTCAGTGAGAGAGGGACAGTTTCCTTACCGTGTTGCCTCTGGTAGACTCCTGGGGGGGACAAGGAAGGTGACAAGGACACAGTGGGTGTGTGGAGGCATTGGGGACCAAATGCTTCACATGGGGGCACTGCTGAGCTGTGTGCTAGGCAGCTGGGGCACTGGGGGTGGGGGTGGGGCACAGCCGTATAAGCTAGAGGCTGACTGGACCTGGCTGGAGGAATAGGAGCTGTCGCAGGGGGGTGGGGGGCGGGGAGGGGGAAGAGTGAAGGAGGCAGGAGAGCTTCAGATGAAGCAGGTCACCCGCCTTCAGGTGATGCTGTGTCACATCTACTCAGGTGGACGTGTCCTTCTTACTCTCCCTGGAACTGCTATCCTACCAGAAGCTTCCAGCCGACCAGATCCTACCTGGAGTGGACATCCAGCAGAGTAAGAACGGAGAGAAAACGATGGTGTTTACACAGAATCTGCTCCTGGGCTTCACCAACCAGACCATTCAGGCATGTTCTAACCTGCCTCTACCTGTGCTACCTCTACCACCACCACCACCCCAGCCCACCCCACCCCACCACCACCCCAGCCCACCGCCCCACCCTACCACCACCCCAGCCCACCGCCCCACCCCACCACCACTCACCTGAGCCTCAGGAAGAAGGGTGAGGGGCTGGAGGGAGAAATCCATGGTGCTCCCTGGAAGAGGTGACAGGTGAAGCCTGTCTCCTGTTTAATCGAGGGAAAATGGAAACTACATAGAGAGGCCAAGGATGTGGCCTCCTTGGTGGGGGCCGTGCTGTGAGGGACATGGCTTGGCTCCTGCAGAGCTTTGAGTGCTAGAATGAGTGCCATTGGCCAGGCCACACACAGGCCAGTGTGGCACCAAGGGAGCCAGAGGGCTGCGGATGCAGGCAAGGAGCTGAGGAAGAATAACCCTGTGAGGTGCCCGAGAGACCAGCAGCAGAGCGGGGTAGTGGAGCCCTGCAGCCAGGATCCTGGGAGGCAGCTGGGGCCAAGGAGAAGTTAGCCATGGCAGTGCCTGACTTCATAGACTTCTGAGGGGCCTCTGGCCACTTGGTTTCAGGGTCTAATAAGTTGGGGGTCGGTGTCTTGGACCCCCCTAAGAGGCAGAAGACAAAGAGGGTGAAGGAGGTCAGATGGCTGACTGACCTGCTGACTGGGAACAGGACACAGCTACGTGGGTAGGAGGCCGGCAGAGAAGTGGAGGGTGTCACTCTGCAGGGATTCCACCTGCCCCTCTGGCTTTCGGTGGCAGTGCCAAGCCCCTGTCCCTCACCCCCAGCTCTGTTCAGAAATATCAGTACTCGGGTGAGGTGGAGATCCCTGTGCGTCAGGACCCCAGTTCAGAACACCCCCAGTGGGCAAGGTTGTTTCGTGCTTCACTGAGTCACTGACTTGGGCTCCTAGGAGGTGCCCCTGCGGGCTGTCGTGGTTGTGCCATCGCTGCGGCTCTCCGCCAGCTGGCTGGACTTTGGGACCTGTTTTGTGAACCAGCAGCACACCCAGGAGGTCTACCTGATGAACCTCAGCGGCTGTCTGAGCTACTGGACAGTGCTGATGGGTACGTTGGGCTCTCCCATATGCCGCTGTCCCTTGATGGGACTAGCAAGACCCCTAGGAAAGACCGCTGGGTCCTCTCCAAATAGACTGGCTCCCTAGGGCTCATGGCATCCGACACTTCTGGGGTTCCTGGTTGCCCTGCCCTGGGTTGCTGGCATGATCAGTGATGCACCCAAGAGGCTGGTCTTGTCCGGGAGAACAGCACATGCAACAGCCCCCTGCCCATACACAGCCCCCTTTCTTCTTGGTGCAGGACAGGAGGAACCAGCCAGGGAAGATCATGCCTTTGGGGTCTCCCCAGGCAGTGGGATGCTGGAGGCCCGACCCATCAATGCACCCCCAACCTCCATTTCCCTTCAGGTCTCCTTCAATCCTAGGTGAGAGCTGCCTCCTGCCTCCGGGGATCTGCCTGTGGGGCCTGGGCACCGGCCGGTACTACCTAACCTCACCCACCCCTTCCGCAGGAGCGGCCTGCTGTACGAGTCCACGGTGGTGGTGGAAGGTACTCTGGGTGAGAAGCCCTGCACCCTGAGGCTGCGGGGCCAAGGCTCTTTCGACGAGAGATATGTTAAAACTCAGCAGTTCTGAGGCTCCGGGGCGTGAGTCTGGCTCAGGGTTGAGGGGCAGGGCTGCTGAGCAGAGACACAGGCTATGGGGCCGAAGCAGCTTCTAGAATGAGGGATCTCCTTTTAGGGAATGACGTCAGCCAAGCCCTGCACGACAGGTCTCAGGGCTAACAAGTACAGGCCACCACCAGAGAGCCTATGGCAGTCTCTGCAGTGATGGTCCACAGAACCCAATACAGCAAGGTCTGGGGGAAATGACTGCCACCCAAGTCAGAGAACACACATTTACTATGTCTGTTATGCCTGTCATTCATGAGGCCACTGTCCCACAGAAATACACATGGTCCCATGGTCAAGAGTGACCTGCGTTGACTTTGGTTCAGTTGAGAGGACTGGGTGGGACGGCCCAGTGCACACTTGTCCCTGTATTTTATTACATCTTCTGAATTAAAGTGCCGTGATTCGCCCCTCCAGTGCCCAGTGTCCCACACAGGTGGCTTCTGTAGCGTCCCTCTGGTCACCACGGTAGGACTCTCTGGGTAGTGCCCGCAGCCAGGGCTTCAGTTCCCAGGGTACTCAAAGACAGCAGCGGCTCCCATCCCAGTCCCGATGCACATGGACACCACTCCATAAGCCCTGGGGAAGAGAATCTGCATTGGCTGGGCAGAGCCAGACCCCAACCCATGTCCCCGCCAGGCAGAGCTGCAGCCACAAGGGCTGTGGACACAGAGGCAAGAGAGCCCCAGTCAGACACACTCAGGGCCAGACACCCTCCTTGTCTTTTTCTTTTTCTTTCGAGACAGGGTCTCACTCTAGCTGTCCCAGAACTCACTATGTAGACAAGACCGGCCTCGAACTCTCAGTGATCTACCTGCCTCTGCCTCCCTGGGTGCTGGCATTAAAAGCATGTACCATTATGCCTAGGGTTCTTTTGTTTGTTTTAAGCTATTTTATGCTGTTGTTGTTGTTATTGTTGTTGTTTTTAAGATTTATTTATTATGTATACAGTATTCTGCCTGCATATACACATGCAGGCCAGAAGAGGGCACCAGATCTCACTATAGATGGCTGTGAGCCACCATGTGGTTGCTGGGAATTGAACTCAGGACCTCTGGATGAGCAGGCAGTGCCTTGAACCTCTGAGCCATCTCTCCAGCCCATTTTATGCTATTTTTAAAGCAAGGCTTCCTGAAGACAGATCTCAACCCCACATTCCCAGTTCATAACACCTGTGTGTGTGTGTGTGTGTGTGTGTGTGTGTGTGTGTGTGTGTGTGTGTGTATGTATGTGTGCTCGCCTCCCCAAGGCCTGGCTATCAGACACCTCAGCTCAGCTCAGACTCCCCCACAGCACCCCACGAGGAGCAGCCTTACCGTTTCCCACGGCGCTTCAACTCATTGAGCAGTGTGACGACCTGCCTTGCTCCAGTGCAGCCCAGGGGGTGGCCCAGGGCTATTGCACCCCCCAGAGGGTTCACCTTCTCGGCGGGAATCCCCAGCTTCTCCACACAGTAGAGGGCCTGGAAGGAGCCAGAGCAGTAGGCAGAGTCTCGGCCCACCCTGCACCCCTGACTCTCTCGGCCCACCATGCATCACTCGCCCACCTGGGCAACACCGAGACACAGACTCACCTGGCTGGCAAAGGCCTCATTGATCTCAAAGACATCTATGTCGTTCACAGTCAGTCCTGCGGGTGAGGTGCAGACAGGAGCTGACCATGACCACCGGGCTGGACTTTGGGCCTCCCCAGGACCCCATCCCAACTACAGACCCCAGGAGTCTAGTGTTTGCATTCTAGGGACAGGTGAGTGAGTCCCAGCTGTAGGGTCAGGAGGCCCTTGGGTGTGGGGCGCTAGCCTGCCTCACCCACAGCACCCACAAGGTCAAGCCCAGCACCCAAGTCTGAGGTACAGGTATTGAGGGACCCAAGTCCAGGGTGAGAAGGAGCCTCCTCACCTGCTTTCTGCAAGGCCGCAGGGATGGCATAGGCAGGTCCGATGCCCATGATGTCAGGGGGGACGCCGACCACGGCATAGGACCTCAGGACCCCAAGGATGGGGAGGCCCAATTCTTCAGCCTTGGACCTCCGGGCCAGCAGGACGGCAGCTGCTCCATCGCTCACCTGACTGGAGTTCCCTAGGGAGGGGAGGGTGGGAAAAGGAGGCATCAGGCCTAGCCGAGGAGGGCCAGCCCCCCGCCATCACCTTCCCAGGGGTCCCGGTCAGCTCCAGGGTGGAACAGGTCACCTCGGTCAGCCCTAGTCCTGGCCCACACTCACCAGCTGTGGTAGAGCCTCCATCCTTGAAGGCAGGCTTCAGCTTGGCCAGGCCCTCCATGGAGGTGCTGGGACGGACACCCTCATCCTGGGTCACGGTGATGGTTTTCTTGTTGCCCTGGTCGTCAAGGACGGTGGTTGTCACGGGCACGATCTCAGCACGGAAACTTCCCCGGCTCTGGGCTCTCGCCGCCCTGCCAGCACCATGGGACAGTAAGACACAGGCATGTCTGGGATCCCTTCCTGCCGCTCCCTGGCCTTGGCCTACTCAGGAAGACACACAGCCCCAGGCTGTGCAACCACTGCTCATCCCCTGGTGGAGCTGTAATGGATGCAGACAGTTCCTCAGGACACTACCTTCCTCTGGGAGGGGAAGGGGGTACCCAAAGCTTCATCACTGACTCCCGATTTTCACATCTCATTGGTGCTCAACCCAGGATGTTCAGAGGTGCTATTGTGTTTGGCTCTCCTGAGTCACTGGCCACTAGGCCTGCTCAGTGGTCTCTTCCACAATGAGGCTGGACCCTTGGGAATATTTGTGCTGGATTCTTCAAGTCTCATGCTTGACTGCTAAAGGTACAATCTCATCTGCTCCCCATCTCAAATTTAAAAGTGAGATGCACCTCCTAGATGTATGTTCTTGTTCAATGCAGTTGGTACACGAGGCATGTATGGGTGACCCTTTGTAGCCATGTGCAAAACAGAAGTAGACATTCCCATGGGCAGGGACGCTTCCAGGGAACACACGCGCATGCACACACACACGCTGCTGACCAACTCTAAAAGGTGAGGCCGCCCGGCTCAGGTTTTATCCCTTCCTTGGTTGTTCTCGATACCTGGCCTACGTGGCCAACTTGCCCTTCTGCTCCCCACAGGCCTGAGGCTCTGGTTTTCCTGAATGGCAGCCTCAGGTCACGGCTCCTGGCCCAGGTCTGCCTCCTGTGCTGGGAGGACTAGGTCTTAGCATCACTGGCCCAAAATCCAGCCTTAAAGATCACCAATGGGCACCAATATCTGGGCAGAACAGGGTCCTAGTCCTTCTGCCCCAAGGAGCAGAGTTGGGGAGAGGCTGAGGCCCAGGTAGGAAGAGGACACAAAATGAAGTGAAAGGTTAGCCCTGGGAAGACACACCTCACAATGATGCTGAGCCTTTTCACCTCCCAGCTAGAGGCATGAGGCTAGTCAGCACCTTTGTACCATCATCATGTCAGCCCTGGCGTCAACAGCCCACCCCACCCCCACTCACTTCTGCTGGGAGGCCAGCGCGAAGGCATCCTGCTTCTGACGTGAAATGCCAAACCGCTCAGCCACGTTCTCCGAGGTTATCCTAGCGCAGAGACAGGAAAGCAGGTCGTGGGTCTGCTGGCCTGAGGGCCGGGGCCACACTGAAGGCCTCTGCGTGCAGCTCCGGGCATCCAGGTCTGAGACAGAGCTTCCAGGCCACACCCCAGGGACTCCTGGCTCATCGTGGATACCGAGCAACCACGTGATGGATGCTCAAAGACTCGCAGTTCAAAGACACCCTCTTGCAGGGCAGAGCCGCGTGAATGTGGGGCCTACAAAAGGAACTGTCCCCGGGGAGC
Source organism: Acomys percivali (assembly GCA_907169655.1). Taxonomy (NCBI): domain Eukaryota; kingdom Metazoa; phylum Chordata; class Mammalia; order Rodentia; family Muridae; genus Acomys; species Acomys percivali. The sequence continues at coordinate 4,438,726 of OU015755.1, read as the reverse complement.
TGCCTCAGCCATAACACGAGGGTGGGAGGGATGCTGGGGGCACACTCTGGCTGCAGTTTCTCCAATGGTTTCCAGGCTACTCTTGGAAACACAGGCTATGGACCAAGCCAGGTCACCTTGAGTTCTTGTGTGGCCAGCCTCCCAGAATCCCTAGCCCTTGGACACCCTTGAGCTCAGAGACATGATTGCAAGGCTAAAGCCCTGGAGAGATGGAGCAGATCTCGTACACTGCATTTCACAGTCTTGAGTCCTCTCCAAACATGTTCAGAATTTCAGTGCCCGCCCCCCATCCTTTTCAATGCTCCAGGTCTCCAACTAGGGCTTTGCAGCCGGAGCTGCGGGGGGGGGGGGGGGTGTCATCCACCACCATCCTTATTGAGACTGGGCAGCTCAGGGAAGGTAGTGGCAATCCCATACCTCAATCCTGCTGAGCCTAACACTCCAAGGATGAAGGATGGGGGGGGGGCAGGTTCAGGGCTTGGCACTGCCAGCCACAAAGGAGAACAGAGAGACAGAGACAGAGAGAGAGAGAGAGAGAGAGAGAGAGAGAGAGAGAGAGAGAGAGAGAGAGAGAGAGAGAGGAAGCTTTCTGTACATACTCACCCCATAGGAATCAGACAGTCTCTGGCCTTTTCGTTCTCCAGCAGACGCAAAGAAATATTCCCAGAGTTCCCTCTCTGGGACAGGGTCATGGACTCCACCCTGAGGAAAAGGAGCAAGCTCTAGCTCTAGCTCTAGCAGGGAGCCCCAGGGGTGGCCCTCCAGTTTGCCCCTCCAATGCGTGCAGTCTAGCCCACAGTGTCCCCAAGTCTGCGGGAGGCAGGGGAAACGGTGAGCACTAAGCCTATATTAAAGAAAAACCTAACCTGCGTAGGTTGGGATGGCTGAGAAAAAGGCCTGCAGTCAGTGCAGAGGAGTGACACCTTGCTGGGGGGGTAGCCACGAGTCCACATGACTGCCAGAGGCCTCTGCTAAGCTTTCTCTCAACTTTGGCGTAATGTGAACCCTCTGTTCTTTTGGAAGGGTTGAGTTTTAACCGCAGGGGCTTGTGTGGCGAACGAGCTCTGCATTGCTAAGCTGCATCTCTTGGCCTTAGAAGAAACTGATTTCATTTTGAGACAGGACCTTGCTAAACTGCCTCAGCCCCAGATTTGCTCCATAGCTTAGGTGAGCCTTAAAATGCTCCTGCTTCAGCCAGGATATAGACCTGGCCAGGCGCCTGAATCCTGCTTAAGCATGAGACCCTGTCAAACTGTGTGACTGAGTGACACGTGACCCACAGAGTCAGCTACCGCATCACAGAGCTGAGGAGGGTGTCCCCGTTTGCAGATGAGGATATGAGCTGGTCGCTGTCACCAGCACGAACCCCAAATAGACAATCTGGTCCCACAGTTTAATCCTGAGCCAGCTGCAAATCTTAAAGCTAGAGGATGAACAGGTATCTTCCAGGCATAGCTGCTAGCTCCAAAACCTGCCAAGACCATCTTCCAAAGCTCTCCTAGGCTGCCTTCCATGCAGGTGGCCCCAGTGTTCTGCTCTTTCCTGGAGACACTATCAGGCTTAACAGGCTTTGGCCCAGAGGCAGAAACAAAGGTGCAGTCTGAGTGAAGGGGACAGTGAGCAGATCACCAGAGATCAGAGCACAGTATAGCCAGCTGGCATTTCTCCCTTGGTACTGGGTGGCAGACAAGTTTACAGCCTGTAAGGAAATGTCGCTGACTTCAGGGAATCCACTCTGGCACTTCTCTCAGGAGCATGGGAAATCAGCCAGTGCAACGGAAGCCCACGTGGCTCAGATTTCCATCGTGACAACCAGATTCACAAGAATGGAAGGAGGCCACTACACTCAGAGCTTCAACCACTCCTAGGCTGCATTTGTGGGAGCCCAGCCCAGCCAGCTGCCAGGCGGTTGGGGAGAATTATAGCCAAGCCGACTAAAATTAGTTTGATTATTGCATCGGTCAATAAGGTCCGGCAGGAAGGCGATCTTACCCACAGGCCATGCCAATGTCATAAGACCCATTTCTGATGCCACCTGCAACAAAAGCAGCACTTCATAACCATCGTCGGCCAGGGCGGGCCTTCCCTGCAGCAGCAGCACAGCCCGCTCCCTCCCTGCTCTCGGGGTGCGGTCCACAAAGCCTCACAGAAGACCCGGGAGCACCCAAAAAGGCTGGGAAGTGTGACAATGGGTTTTCCTCCACTCCTCCTGCCTAGGGTCGTGAGGGTCAGGGACCAAAGTCAAAGCCTGGTAGTGGTGGCGCACGCCTTTAGTCCCAGCACTCAGGAGACAGAGGCAGGTGGATCTCTGAGTTCAAGGCCAGCCTGGTCTACAGATCGAGTTCCAGGACAGCCAGGGCCAAACAGAGAAACCTTGTCTCAAAATAACAAAACAAAACAAGAAAAGAACTGAGCATCAAGATCAGGGAATGCTCACGGGCACCCGGCAGTCACAACTTACCAGCAATGTTGGCCACTGCCTGCAGTCCCGACGAGCACTGTCTGTTGACCGTAGACAACGGTACCGTCTCTGGAATGCCACTGAAACACAAGTAGAGATGGCAGCCGGCCCTGAACGTGCCACAATCTCACGGAAAGCGGGGCCCACGAGAGCCCCAGCAGTGTGTGCACAGGTGAGGAGAACGGGCAGCCCCGCCCCCACCTGAGCAGCTCCTAGGAGCGGAAGTAGCATCTGTGCAGACCTGTCTCCATAGTTACTTTCTACCCAGACTCTCCAAGCACATTCTCAGCCATCCCACAGTTCCCAACATGGACAGTGGGGGCCTGTTGTGGGGCCACCGGCAGCTTCCTTTCGCTGCCATGAAGACTCAGCCACGAGAACCAGTCATTTCTGTGGTCCTCTGAGGACGAGTGTGAGACTGCTGCTAGGCTGCGGCACAGCGGTAGCGTTCCAACATTGGGCCACCATTCATCCCCGGCAATGTGTCTAGTTTTCACCCCTGTGGGGTGGCCCCCCCACACTTGGCATGTTCATTCCTCTACCCTTTGCTCTGGGGCTCCCTGCGTTCAGCCACTAAGTTATTGTTGGAGCTGCCTTGCAAGGTGGCATACAGGCCTTGGCCAACACGGTGAAACCCGGGACCATCCCAGGCCCTTGCCTGACACACTGAGAACCCCAGGAGTTAGGATGGTGCTGGTGTGCAGGAAGACCGGCGAGGCCCTGAACTGGGGCTCTAAGCCAGGTCCTGAAGGAGCCCTGAGGAGGGTTGGCTCCCCACGCTGCGGAATTTCTCCTAGGTGCCCTCATGTCTGGTCACCACTCTTTACCAAATTCACCAAGTTTCCCCTAAAATAGCCTCTGAGCCTGAGGTCTCACCGCAGAGAATCTGTGGAGCGGACAGCACTGTGCCTCATAAATACAGAGAAAGATGACGTGTGGGCCGGCCACAGCACAGGAAGAACATGGTGGGGGTTGGGGGGGGGCACTCGTTTGAACCCGAGGGTTTGAGGAAGCTAAGCACAAAGATGAGAGTACAGTTGGGCAGGGTTCAGCGGGGACAGGTGAAGCCGACAAAGACAGCCCTCTGTGGGGACGGAGGGGCAGAGGCTTGACGGAAGCAGGCAGTCAGCCCCAAACAGCCAACTGGAGGAAGCAGGCTGGAGACAAGAGTCCAGTTAACCTGGAGAGAGACGGGGAGACCTTAAACATCAGGCTAAGTTCCCAGAGGTTCTGCTGTTTGTTTGTTGGTTTTCTGTTATTTTTCCTGTTCTGTCAGTGGCCAGTGTTGCTCTGACTTCCAACCCACACAGCAGGAAGGACTGGGGGAAGGGCATCCTCAGTCTCCACATAGGAGTGAATGAACCATTGCTTCCCCAGTAATGAAAGCCAAGAATATCCTGCCTCCCCCTGGGCTCCTGTGCCCCTCCCCCATTAGGTGTCAACTCAACCCCAAGCTGCTGCTGACTGCAAGAGCCTGCACGTCCCAGATGTTCAACTAAGAGTGCAAGCAGGGCCAGGCGTGGTGGTGCACACCTTTAATCTCAGCACTCGGGACGCAGAGGCAGGCGGATCTCTGTGAGTTCGAGGCCAGCCTGGTCTACAAAGCGAGTCTAGGATGGCCAAAACTACACAGAGAAACCCTGTTTCAAAAAAAAAACAAAAAACAAAAAAAACAAGAGTGCAAGCAGTGACGGCTCGGCGTGGCGATGTGATCATTGCCTCTAAAGGGTATGTGGTAAGACGGCTTTGCCTGAAAGTTAGGCCACAGAAAGGCCCTGACTCAGTCCCCAAGCCCTGGGTGCTCTGGCCATGGGCCCAGTGACACACACACCCCCCTTAATAGGGGAAAGGTTACAGAGCAGAGTTCAGCGCACTCTAGCTGCCTCAATATAGTCTTTCAACCTGACCTTCCACCACACGCAGATGCATACCCCGTGCCAGAGCCCCCCCATCCCCCCCCCCCCCCCCACGGTGGACAATCAAAGCTGGAGCCAGAGGGATTACCTCAGGAACTGGGCCACGCGTGCCATGACGGCTCCGGCCCCTGGCTGAAGCACATTGCCTGTGGGCAGGAGAGAGCCCTTACTCAGTGCCAGGTGGTGTCCTTGAGGCCTAAGGTAAAACACGCCCCAGAAAGGAGACATTCCAGATCTCTCCAGGAATTACAGCCTCTTCGCGTGAGGCTGTGGAGGATAGAGTCTGGGGGATGGGGAGTCAGCTACCCAACAGCCTGTCTGTCACCACCCCTGTGCTGGAGCACCACCAGCACGCTTACTAGGGTGAGCTCCTTTAAGTCGGCACAAGTTTGGCGGGGCCGCTTGCTTGAGTCTCTAAGGTAAGAGGCACACAGTGCAAAGCCTGAAAGCTGAGGGAAGTGAGTCTGCAACTGTAACCTCCCCAAGTGTCCTCCTCCGATCCCTGCATCAGTGCAGGGGGTCAGGGGTGCGGAACAGGCTGGTACCTCCGGACGAAATGGTCTCCTACACTACATTGCTCTAGTTCAGGGAAAGCAGGGGTTAGAGCAGAGCGGGATGAGCCCGTCTGCACCTGTAACCCGGGAAAGGATGTCCGTGTAGGTAGGGATCACTGCTCTCCCACCTCCCGGGAGTGTCCAGAAACATCTGGGCTTTAGAGCAGCTACCACCACCTGGTACTCCGGCTTCCCACCTCCACTCAGTTGACTGGTGTGCCTCGAGGGGGCGCCCAAGGTTCTAGGCTTGAGACAGGCTGTTAGGAGCAGTCTCGTTCAGGACCTCTATGGTCCAGAGTCCTTCCCGTCCCTCAGCAAGCGTACGCAGGTCTGTGGTGTGGGAGAAGGATCCGGGGAAGGAGAAGGGCGAGGAGGGCCCAGTGCTGGCCCAGCAGGTGAGCTCACCCACGGAGATGTCTCCCAGATGCTCAGGCCTGAGGTTCACGTCCTGGAGAACCGCGGTCAACACGGCTGACAGAAGCTCGTCCGGGGTGGTGTCCTGCAGGACGAGGCGCAGCAGCGGTGAGCCCAGCTCCCGCATCCTCACCCGGGGACTCCGCGGTCCCCGGACCCCAAAGAGCAGGATCCCACCCGCGCTGGCTGCCTTCTGCGCCCCTCGCCCGCAGGAGGAGCCTCACCTTGAAGCCGCCGCGGCCCGCGCGGCCGATGGGGGTGCGCCGTCCGTGTACCACCACCACGTCGGAGGCCGAGGCCTGCGGGAAGCCAGCGGCGCAGGGAGCGGCTTGTAGGGTGGAGCTGGACTCGGGCCGGCCAGCCAAGTGGCCCAGCACTACCTGCAGCCGATGCATCGCGGAGGTGGGTCTCACCGGTCTGCCTGGGCTCCGGACTCCAAAGAATAAAAAAACCGGTGGCTTGCACTAGGGAGCCAGTCGGAGCTTTACATTTTTCACAAGTCCTGCCCACCCATTCTGCAGCCAATCAGAAGGTGGGTCTTCGTGAGGCCACCCCATCATCACCTTCCAGGTTCTGAAAGAAGCCGGTCAATGAACTTCAAAACTCCTCCTCCTCAAAGAGTATCCATATACCCATGTGATGGTGCTAGTGGGTACATACAAGTTCAAGGCCAGTCTGGGCTACAGAAGAAGATTTTGTTTCAAATATAGAATTTAAAAAAAAAAAAGTCTGTGCACATTTTTGAAGTCCCTCCCAGAAATGTAAACTGGAACTTTCTGGGTTTTTCACAGCATTTTGCAATCAACACTGCAGGCAGAACCTCAAAAGTCTTCTTGGTTTCTGGGCATGAACCAGGATACCCGCCTCCTAACACCGCCATTGCTCACTACCAGACCACAGGCAGAAGGTTCTGGGGCCTTGGCAACAGCTTTACACTAGAGATAGAGTTGAAGTCCCGCCTCTGATACCTGTTCTGATTTGCTCTCTTCTCTCCTGGATCCTGGAACACAAGCTGGAAGCTTAAGTACTTTGAGATTCCGGGTCCTACTCTTGGGCAGCTCGCTGGTCGGAAGAACAGGACACGTTGCATCAAGGCACTGAAGCGGTCCTACGGGTCTCTGAGAACGTCCCACGGGTCTCAACACCTGTTTGAGATGCACTCCTTAGTGTCGAACACCCCTGCAGCCACCGGTCCCCTTTCCCCGTAGCAGAAGTGTCTGGCAAGGTGAAGGAGGCAGCAGTGTGACTGGCACGTTAGCTCACCAGTGATTTCCGGCTGAGTGAATGGACCGGGGTCCCTGCATCTAGGATGTTACCAAGTTACCCAGTCACAGTGACAGGCCAGCCCCAGACCATGACAATGACAATGTTTCTCTCAGACCCCAGGAGAGCCCAAACACATGAAAGGAGAGGATACCAGGAGAGGGCTCAGAGGGTAACGTGCCTCTCTCCCACAAGCGTGAGGTCAGAGGTCGGATCCTACGTGCACACCTTTTCAATGCGCAGGCTTGACAGCGGCCCTATGACTTTAGTGCTCTGCTCACATGGGGGAAGGGCAAAGGATCCTCAGGGCAAAGTGGCTACCAGACCAGTCAAACCATTGTGCTCCTGGTTCAGAAAGAGACCCTACCTCAAAAAACAAAGTGGAGGAAAGTCCAGGATGAACCCACCAACAACCTCTGGCCTCCACCTGTATGCACACACATGTACCCACATATATCTCAGTGTAGTATACACACACCAGCACACACATCTACGAGGAAGCATAAGAGACCCAGACTCCTAAAGGCAGATCATGACTTTCCATCTCTGCCTCCAAGTGCACACACTGCTTCCCCGTCTTCCTAAGAGCAGAGCCTGTGTGCTCTTTATAGACACCCCAGAGGGCAGGCTGCACCATACCTCCTCCCTTGCCCCTCCACACCATCTTCTAGTGCTGGACTTTGTGAACCTCCTAGAGCCCCAGGGGTGGGGGTGGGGGGAGACTGTGACCACATCGCTCCTATAACTCGTGTACAAGCCCACTACCCACTGACTGCACGCAGCTAGGCCTAGGATAGCCATAGCTACCGCCCAAGACCAAAGTCATAGTGTATCTAAGGCCTGAGAAGAAATGAGATTTTGTGTTTTGTTGTTTTTGTTTGTTTAGGTTTTTTTTTTTTTGTAACTTGATGCCATGGATGCTGAGTGTGAACCTTGCAGGTGACAGTGCCATGTCCCAGTGTCACAATGTTGAGTCCTTCTGCATTGAGAAAGGCCCAGAGAAGTTTGCACGGCATCAGGACAGGCCGGCCCGCTCCACAACCAGGGTGGTGGGTCTCAAGGACATGCCTGAGATCCACGTTACCGGCCCCAGAGACCTCAAATGAAAGTGTGGGAGCCCCTGTCCCAGCACAGGTGCAAAGACTGCAGACGTCAGGACAACAGAGTGCTTCTCTGGGATGGAAGGCAGGGAGAGACGCCACAACTGCCAACTCCAGGGGACCCACCATGGCTGCAGGAGGAGGTCATAGCTCCACACCCCTCACCCTCCCAGCTGCTTCCAGGGCATTCATCTTTCCTCTCATGGAAAGAGCACTTGGTGACCAGACATCTTAGGATGAAGACGCTTAGCCATTTTGCTCATCCTAAAGACTGACTTTTTCACTTGTTTTTTTGTTTTGTTTTCAAGACAGTGTCTCAGGTATCTGGGGCTAGTCTAGACCTGCCTGTGTAGCCGAGGACGACCTCGAGCTCCTGCCTCTGCATTCTGGCTTCTGAGTTCTAGGTTACAAGCTTTGCACCACCCCACTCTGTTCATTCAAGACGGGGATGAGAACCTGGGGCTTCGTGCATGCCAGGCAAGCGTTCAAACAACTAAGCTACAAATCTAGCCCCAGCTTTTCATCTTCTTTACATTTTATTTTATTTAATAGTGTGTGTGTGTGTGAGTGTGTGTGTGTGTGTGTATGTATGTGTGTGTGTATGTATGTGTGTGTATATATATGTGTGTGAGTGTGTGTATGTGTGTGAGTGTGTGTATGTGTGTGTGAGTGTGTGTATGTGAGTGAGTGTGTGTGTGTGTGTGAGTGTGTGTGTGCGCGCGTGCCACAGCTCCCTTTGTGGAACTCAAATCTCTTCAGGCATTACTTCTCTCTTTCTGCCATGGGATCCAGGAATGGAATTCAGGTTGTCAGGTATATATAGCAAGTGCCTTTACCCACTGAGCCATCTTGCCAGCCCTCAACTTTTCTCTTTCTTAGTGTTCCTTGGGAGCTTTCTTAGTTTCATTTGTGTTTGTGGTAAAACACCCTGATAAAGCAACTGAGTGGAGAAAGGGTTTGTTATTTTAGCCAGCAGTTTGATTGTAGCCCATCACAGCAGGCAGGGCAGGGCAGAAGGAACTTAAAATAGCCAGTCGCACCACACCCAGCCTAGGGCATGGTGCCACCTACAGTGGGCTGTAGGTCTTCCCACACCAGTCAATGTAAGACTACCCCCCCCCCCCGTGGACCAACCTGACCCACATGATCTCCCACTGGTAATCTCCATTAAGTCTGATGGAAAAGCCAGACATGATGGTCCATAATCCCAGCACTTGGGGGATGAAGATAGAAGGGTCAGGAATTCAAGGACCTCTTGGCTACTTTTCAAGTTTAAAGCCAGCCATGGCAACATTAAGCCCTGCCTAGCCCCAACCGGAACACAGTTTAATGGAAAGCAAGAATCTCAGGTGGAGGGCATTCTAAATGCCTAGTGCTGGCAGAGCACTCCAGGGTCAGCGTTCACGGGGAGGACAGAGTTTTCCAGCACCATAGTGCATTGGGTGCGAAAGCAGGACAGGAGACAGGTGCTAGCCACTGGGAAGGACAGGTTTAGGCACAAATATCTGTGCTTGAAAGGGAAGAAGCTGCTGTCGCTTTAAATGACTATGACCACAGCTTCAAGGGGTTTGTTGATTTTTGTTCCTAACAAGGGGCTACACACATACACACACACCTGTACACAGACACAGACACACACACACACCTGTACACAGACACACACATGCACACACACACACACACACACCTGTACACAGATACACACATGCACACACACACACCTGTACACAGACACACAGATATACACACATCATATCTCTCTCTCTCTCTCTCTCTCTCTCTCTCTCTCTCACACACACACACACACACACACACACACACAAACCCAAATACAGGAGTCATGGTGAGTCATTCCCATAGGTGCCCTACAGTCAACTTTGCTCTTAATAAGTTATCTCCTAATGTTAGCCTCTCTGGCCCAAGCCCAGGGAGCCTTGCCATCTGGCATTTTAGGGCACGTGATTCATAAAGAAACACAATCTGAAGACAGGCAGGACCAGGAATGTGCTGCCCTCTACATGCAATGGCGTCTTTCCCACGTGAGCGTGCACAAAATGGCTTCCTGTGTTCCAGCTGCTTCCTGATTTGGAAACAAGCCCTGGTGCTGCAGAAGCTAAGCCTTTTGCTCACTCTTTCACTGCTGATGGTGCTTACTGGCTTTGCGTACCTCAGGAGCGTGCCTACTGTGCGTCTAGGGCTTGTCATAGAGATGTGGCCATGTCGGTAGAGTGCTTGCCCAGTGTGCACAAGTCCAGGATTAATCCCCACCACAGCATAAGGAGCTGTGGCAGTGCAAGCCTGCTCTTAGCAGGCTCAGGATGCAGAACATGAGAGAGGGCCAGGCATGGGGATTTGGGGACGGCCTATGACACTCTGTCCCAAAATAGCAACTTTCTAAAATTCATGTTTTAAATGGTGTCAATCACTGTTTCCAGCTAAAATGCAAAGTCTCGACTTTTGGTCTAATCTCGCCCCCATCCTTATCCCTCTAAACTTGGGTTACAGCAACACCCTAAAGACAAAACGTCATCTAGCAGGCGACTCCCTCGGGTCTAGCACCAAACATGTGCTCCCTGTGCTAGCATGTTGGAGTGTCTCTGGAAAAGAGCATGCTCTTGGTGTGTGCTTGCTCATGAGTGCATGTGTGCATGAGTGTGTGGGGTGGCATGTGTGCGTGTGTGATTTACGCAGGTGCTCAAGTGTATGTATGTGTGCATGTAGAAGCCAGACATCCACAGTTAGTGTCTCCCTCAATCTCTCCCATGTTACTTGAGACAGTCTCTCACTAAACCTAGAGCTTACTGACTTGACAAGCCCTGGAGAGCCTTCTGCCTCTGTATCCCTGGTACTAATACATTAGGTACACACTACCATGCCCCTGCACCCCCACACCCCCACGCCTCCATACCTCCACGCATGGCTACTACATGAGTGCTGGGAATTGAACTTGGGCCCTCGTGCTGATAGGGCATACACTTTACTGCCTGAGGCTGTACACTTTCAAAATTACATCCCCTGCCTACAGGTCTCATTCTGCTAGCTCTTTCAAGAATTAAACTATTTTTAAATTTTATTTACATTCATTTAATTTTGTGTATGCTTTTCCTATTATTGGGCTTTTAAATTTTTTTAAAACTATTTTTATTCCAGATATTTTGGTGTGACAAGAAACACTTGTAAAAAGCAATGCAACCTCACACCCAGGATGTTCTTTAGACAGACTTTGAATATTGTTTTGTTTTTTTACCCAGTCTAAAGCCCTGGAAACTTCTAGAGCCCTGGGTCCCATTAAGAAAACCATTCCAATAAGATCAACTAAAACTGGTAATATCCTTATTTTGCCCCTGAAAACTGCAGACTTTTTTTGTTTTGTTTTGTTTTGTTTTGAGTCAGAGTTTCTCTTGTAGTTCTCTGGCTGTCCTGGACTCACAGAGATCTGCCTGCCTCTGACTCCCAAAGTGCTAGGATTAAAGGCACGTGCCACCATGCCCAGCGTCCCTACAGATTTTTTTTATTTAACATTTTAACCTCTTGGACTTTTTCATAGTAAATTTTGATCATTTTTATTCCCCTCCCCCAGCTCCTCCCAGGTTCTCCCTACCTACCCAGCTTCATGTTTTTTAGTTCCCTGGAGACTCTCAGGTATCTGGCAGGGCGAGCCACTGCCCAGTCTGAGCTGATTTGAGTTCAGCAGATGCCTCCACTAGAGAGACAGAGGTGACACAACGAAGCCAGAGTGTGGATGGCTGTGCATACTTGGCCTCCACAGTCTTTGAGCCTGCCTTCCAGAGGACTTATCCTAAGGAGACACGTAGTGTGTGTCCTGTCTGGGTCTTACAGCTGTAAAGGAGGGCATGAAATAAGATTTTCGCCCAGTCACTGAGCCACTGCCTCCCCCTCAGGCCCCTCTCTTCCCGAAGCTCTGTCCCTGCGGCGCCACCCCCCTCCCCCCACTGGCCCGCCTTCTCCTGCAGCCGCCTTCTGCAGGCCTTTTCCACCGAGGACCCCTTTGTTGATGCAAGTAAGGGTGGTGACCTGCTTCCTGTTGGCACTGAGGATTATATCCATATAAGAATTCAACAGAGAAACGGCAGGAAGACCCTTACTACTGTCCAAGGGTTCGCTGATGATTATGATAAAAGGAAACTAGTGACGGTGTTTAAAGAAGAAATTTGCCTGCAACAGTGCTGTAATTGAGTATCCAGAATACGGAGAAGTAACTCAGCTACAGAGTGACCAGCGCAAGAACAGATGCCAGTTCCTGATAGAGACTGGACTGGCTAAGGACAACCAGCTGAAGGGTCATGGGTTTTTAAATGTTTGTGGCTCTGAAGCTTAAGTGAGGATTTCCTTGCAATGGGTAGAATTTCCTTTCTGTCCTTTGTCACAAGTCTAAAAACCTTACAGCTTGTATAATGTAACGTTAGGGTCCACTTTTAACTTGGACTAATATAACTCCTTCGTGCAATAAATGAAAAGATCCAAAAAATATAAAAAATAATAGAGTGTTTTCCTGTCCATGAGTGATATGACCCAGCCTTGGGCCAGGGCCAGCATTGTACAGACAGCCCACTTCTGAGGCAGCCCCATGCTTCTAGCTGTTGGGATGCTCACTGCGACCTGAGGGCAGGGCTTGGTCCACTGCGCCCCCCACCCAGGGTCCGACCTTTCCCCTACTTAGAGGGGTTGTGTTACCAGGCCCATGGCCAAGTGCCCAGGGCTTTGGGACTAGAGCAAAGGTAACCTGACTTTTCAACCAAGGTGAGTCTGTTGCTTTCCTTGCAGAAGGGTGGACTCTGGTCTCCTATGTCAGGCAAATAACCATGCCAAACAGTGCTTCCTTTCCATGGCTTGTTACACAACCCTGAACTCCAGGCCCCATTTGATTTCCCGACCTTTGGGGATAGGACACCATGTGGGGAAGAGGGGCCTACCAGGCCATCTTGACCCTCCCAAGACGAAGCAGGAAGGTCATCCCTACTGCCACACGGGTCAAGAACAATAGCAGTACTGGCCAGTGTTAGCACAGGCAGGAAGCGGAAGCTCCTGGCCCTGGGAGAGCATCAGACTTAGCCTGGGCCTCAAGGCCTCCTCCACTGTTCTCCAGACTGACGTCTGCCTTGATTCCCCTCCTTCAGCCATCTTCTTAGGTCATTCTGTCCCCATGGAGAGCAGTCTCTGTTTGTTCCCCCTTTGGGGAGCTGCTTTTCCAAGCTCTGGGGCTTTCCTTGAGGTATCTTCCTGCCCCTCGGGTGCCTGCGTGCCTCCCCGTGGTGAGGCTTTGCTGTCTGGCCCCACTCTCAGTCTCTGAGGCACAGTATTGTCGGCACCCTGGCCTTTCTCAGTATACCTGGTGCTCAGCAGCTGTTTGATGAAGCCAGGGATGCAGTACAAGGTGACGGTAAGTGTATAAGGGAATTAGGGGGGGACCTGTCAGGTGTTCACCAGGATTCATCTGCCTAGAAGACTGCTGCAGTGTGTAGCTGGCCCAAGCACTTGGGAGTTCCTAGCTTGAGTGCACACCACAGGCACCTGGAGATGCCCCTTCCTGAAAGCTCTAGTAATCTCAAGCCTGGATGTACCCCCAGCTCTGGACTCGGCCGAGGCATCTGGAGCTGGGCAGCTGAGATCAGCGCCACTGGGGCTCTGGGGCAGAAGCCCAGGTTCTGATGGGCCCCTGCTGCCTCTTAGATCCTGGTCCCTGTCAGGAGGTGTTCCTGGCAATAGTCAGGTTCATGATGCTCTGCAGTGGGTTGTCTCACTCATGTCCCAGTTGGACGATAACCAAAGTCCACATGCAGGGACTAGGGGAGCCAAGAGCCACAGCCAGCCTGCCCTCGGCTGTCTGTTGTGTTCCTGTCTTAATTGAGGACAGCAGGTGTGGGGACTTGAGCTCTCAGAAGGGCTGGAACTCTGAGTTACCCAAAGGTCATGGACTGTACACGGAGATTCTAATTCATGAATTTGTAGTTTAACCTTATGTTTATCATTTTATCTTTCTTTTCAGTGTATATGTTATTTTATATATTTTATTTATTCGCCTCTTACATTACACTCTGACTGCAGTTTCCCCCTCCCTTCTCTCCTCCCAGTTCCTCCCCCCCCCCAGCTCCTTTTCCTCCAACCCACTGCTCCTCCATTTCCCTTCGGAAAAGAGCAGGCCTCCCAGGGATATCACCCAAGCGTGGCATATCGAGTTGCCAAAAGACTGGGCGCCTCCCCTCATGTCAGGGCTAGACGACGCAAGCCAGTAGGAGGAAAAGGGTCCCAAAAGCAGGCAGAAGAGTCAGAGACGGCCCCTGCTCCCACTGTTAGGAGTCCCACAAGAGCACCAAGCTGCACAACCGTAACGTATAGCGATTTTATATTTTAAGGACAAGGTCTTCTTTTTATAGCCTAGGCTGGCCTGGAACTTGCTATGTAGTCCACACCGGGCCTAGAACCCATATTTTCCTGTGTCCACTTCCCAAGTGCTGGCATTACAGGCATGTTATGTTACTCTTCAATTTGAAATTTAAGTGATACAAAAAGTATCATAGATAAAACAACAACAACAACAACAACAAACAAACAAACAACAGAGGGATCATTCTGTATTATACAAGATACAACCCTTAAAGGGTATTCAATTCGGTTTTTCCTGGACTGTGTCTGTAGATTTATTATTTAAGTCTCTATTGTGTGCATTTCTAGGACTCATAGGTGTCCCTTTCCAAGTCTTTTTTTTTTTTTAACATCCCAACTGCAGTTTCTCCTCCCTCCCTCCTCTCCTCCCAGTTCTCCCCACCACCACCACCCCACCCTCCGCATCCACTCTTCCTCCATGGGCAAGGCTCCAGGGATATCAACCAGCCATAGTATATAAAGTTGCAGCAAGACTAGGAACCCTCTCTCCTATTAAGGCTAGATGAGGCAACCCAGTAGAAGCAAAGGGTCCTAAAGGCAGGCAACAGAGTCAGAGACACCTAGCCTGTGTTTTAAGAGTTCTATCACTTCACCTCTGAACATTTTTTAATGATTTTTTTTAGTTGAAAAAAATTTAAACATATCTTATCGTGTTTTCCCCTTCTTCAATTCCTCCCAAATCCTCCCCTACCACCTTAACTGCCCAATTTTATGTTTTTCTCTTTCAAAAAAACAAACTCCCAGGAATCAAAAGCAAGAAACACACACACCACAAAAGCAAAAATAACAAGCAAGCAGAAAACCAATAAGAAAAAGAAAATGCTGGAAAAAATACTTAGAGGAGAGACGAGAGAGAGAGAAGAGAGAGAGAGAGAGAGAGAGAGAGAGAGAGAGAGAGAGAGAGAGAGAAGACAAAAAAGAAAAGTCCACATAACTACTATGGAGTTCATTTTGTGTTGGGCATGGGACTTGCCCTGAAGTGAAGTTGAGTTACCTAGTGAGATTCTACTAAAGATAATTTATTTTCCCTTGGCCAGCAGGCATCAATTGCAGATAGGGAGCTTCCTGGTGAGAGATGGACATCCTATTCACTACCCCTACCCACAGCTGTCTTAGCCTGTGCAGATCTTGTGTTTCCCGCCACAGCCTGAGTTCATGTGTGATCAGTCCTATTGTGTCTGGAGGACACGGTTTCCTTGGAGACATATGTAGCCTCTGGCTCTTTATATTTCTACCTCCTCTTGCGCTCGGGTCCCTGATCCTTGAAGGTAAGGGTTTAACAAAAACATTCCACCTAGGACTGAGTGCTCAAAAGCCTCTCACTCTGTACTTAGTCCAGTTGTGAGTCTCGGTGTTATTTCCCACCTATTGTAAGAAAAGGCTTCTCTGATGAGGGCTGGATGAGACACAGATTTATACAGTATAGCAATATGCCATTAGGAGGTATTTTATTGCTATTTTCCTTTAGCAGAATAATAGTATTAGGTTTTCCGTAGGCCCGTGTCTTTTCTAGTCTGTTCTTGGCCACATTCGTAGTGTCAAGTATGGGTTCCAACTCATGGTATAGGCCTTAAATCCAATCAGAAGAGTCTTGCCTTCATAAGAACGAAAGGCTTTTTCTATCCTTGCAGAAGATCCAAGAGTTAGATGAAAACTACTATTTAAAAGTTTATGATCAAGTTGGAGAGGTGGCTCTGAGGTTAAGAGCACTGACTGATCTTCCAGAGGTCCTGAGTTCAATTCCCAGCAACCACATGGTGGCTCACAACCAACCATCTATAATGTGATCTGATGTCCTCTTCTGGCCTGTAGGGGTACATGCAGGCCGAGCACTGTGTACATAATAATAAACAAATAAATAATCCCACAGAGGGAGAGAAATGGTGGTGCCAGGGCCAGACCCCCAGGATTTGGGGGCATCATATGTTAGCTGGCAATGGCAGGCTTGCCCTGGGGGACGGTGGGTTCTGAGGATTGAAGGTTGAGTGTTGTACTAGTTACTTCTCTAGCTTCTTTTCTGTTGCTTTGATTAAAAATCTTGACCAACAACAACTTGGGGGAGGAACAGCCTTATTTGGCTTACACTTCTAGGTTACAATCCATCACTGAGAAAATTTGGGGCAGAAACTCAAGGCAGGATCCTGGAGGCTGAAACACGCCTTTGGCTCACTCACTGCCTCAAGCTTAGCTTTACATATCCCACGACCTAGGGATTGGTACTGCCCATAGTGGACTGGGTCCTTCTGTATCAATTCATAGTCAAGGCATCCCTCACAGACAGACCAGTCTAATCTAAAGAATTCTTTGATGGAGGTTTTCCTCTCAGATAACTCTAGGCTGTGTCCATTTGACTAAGTAGGAGAGTTCCTTTCTATTCACTGTGATTTTTTTTAAAAAATTACAAAAATAACTTAAGGGAGACAGGGTTTATTTCACCTCATAGTTTGAGGTTACGGTTTATCATGGTGGAGACCTCGAGACAGAGGATTCCATTGCAGCCACAGTGAAGAAGCAGAAAGGGATGGAAACACACTGGTCATTTCTCAACTAATGTTCCTCTTTTCATGAAGTTCAGGGCCAACTCAAGGAATGGTACCATATACAGCTGGCGAGTTTTCCCACCTCAGCTAGCCTGATGAAGATAATGCCCTTTAGGCATGCCCAGAGGCTTTTCCCATGAGTCTAGATGATGTCAAGTTGGCAATTAAAACTAAACATCACAAGGGCTTTTTCTTGTGGTGGTGGTGGTGGAAGTCAGAGGTCAACTTTATTGGAGCTATCGGGAGAGCATCTCTCAGGATAAAGCCTGGGATTGGTAACATTTAAAGCCACGCTTATGTGGACTCTCAAGGTGGAGAGTAAGACTGCCCCCAGACAATGAGAGAAACTCTCACTGATCTTCCACATTCCATCTAAACCCTGATAAATTCTGTCCTTGGTCCCGGCTTGAGCTGATGGCTGGCCTAGAAGGGGCCATCACAGGACCACAGAGATATTTCCCATCCCACACCGACTCCATCCAGAGAGCTGCTTTCTGTCCTCGAGGATTTAACCAAAGATCCTGAAAAGCCTTGGTTGCCTGTCTGACCATCACCCCACACCTGTCTAGCCACAGCCTCTGGATTGTCGTGACACAGCCAACCTTGACCTAACCATATTAAGACCAAAACATGACTGTTTTATTGGAATGAAGCACAAGTTAGATCCTCCTTCAGGAGGGACTAGGTTTTGGATCCTGAGGGCTGGCCTTAGAGGAGGACAGACTCTTCCCAGATGCCAGACTGGGCCTTAAATCCATGGTCCCACACCCAGCCACTAGACTCCAATCCAAATGCTCCAGGGAACCTGGTCTTTAGGGAGCTGGACTGACCAATTCTTTGTTCTTGGGTTTCTCCAAGGCCATGCTGAAGAAACGTTCTGCTTCTGGTTTTAGAGGCATAGCATTGAGCATGGTATTCTTTGTCACTTCGTCAGTACTGTCAACATCAGACATTGACTCCTCGGGCAACACAACTGTGGAAATGTCTATACTTCTATCCTTGAAGTCAGAAGACTCTCTGTGGATGCTGAGAAAAATGAGACATCTTCAATCATGACTTCTTCTGTGAGAGATGGGGCTTTCTCATTCATCTCGGTCCCTAGCAGAGCTTGGTCATGGGTCCAGGAGGAGCCCTCTATTCAGTATCATGCTGGATCCATTTCCCAACCCCAACTAGACCTTTCCGGTAACTTCAGAGTATGTCTCACCATCGTTGTCACTAGCTTTCACCAAGTACCTGCCACATGCTGGACCCTGTGCAATGTAGGTTCAGTTTTCTCAAAAACCCTTTAGGGGAAGACAGTCTGATACCACATGAATTTGTCACCTCAGTTTCCTCATCTCCAAGGACAACGCCCTAGTCCAGATAAGCATAAAAGGCAGGGCAGTGAGAGTATCTATGGCAAGGAAAGCCAAGCAGAGGGAGAAAGCCAGCAGCCTGAACTGAACCCAGGCAAGTGGCCACATCCAGAAGCTCTGGGGAGATGGCTTTGGACAGGAAAACCCTGGTGCCACCGGCCCTCTTGTCATTGGGGTGGATAGTGCCCAGAGCTTGAGACAAGAAGGCACTGCATACCTACCTTGAGTAGTCTATGCTATCACGAAGAACATGGCTTCCTGATTCTGGCACCAGGGAGGAGAAACATAGGGTCAAGATGCAGGAAAGGCAGCAGAAGATGATCGGTAGCTGTGACTTGATCTGACTGAACATGGTCAGAGAGGAGATGGCCCCAGCTGCCCAGGCTAGAGACACCATCCCCAGACCTGTCGACCTGGAAGTGAGGTTGAGATTGGTTTGGCAGACTTCTTAGGCTCGGAGGCTGGGCGCAGTGGGAGGGAGAAGCTGCTTAAAACCCACATCCTCTGCGCTTCACCCTGTCCCAGCCCAGAGTGACCTGGGAGAGCCAAGTTCATCGTTGACTTGGCAGTTATTTCTCCTGGAGAGTCATAGTATATGCTCCTGTGAGCAAGGGTGGGCCCACACCAGATGCCTAGAGTGTATTTGTGTCGCCCTGAGGTTCTGCCTCTTCCGCCACAGAGATGCTGGTGACAGCAGCCTTCTCGATCTGACCCCTGGGCTGCACCTGACACAGCTAGAGTAATTTGGGAAGAGAGAACCCCACTTGAGAAAATGTCCCCCATCAGTTTGGCCTGTGGGGAAGTCTTGGGACACTTCCTTGATTGATGATGATTGATGTGCGAGGGCCTAACTCGCTGAGCAGTACCGCCCCTGGGAAAGTGGTCCTGGCGTGTATATGAAAGCAAACTGAAAGCCGGGCATGGTGGTGCATACCTGTAATCCCAGCACTTGGGAGGCAGAGGCAAGCAGATCGCTGTGAGTTCGAGGCCAGCCTGGTCTACAAAGTGAGTCCAGGACAGCCAAGGGTAACACAGAGAGACCTTGTCTCGAAAAGCCAAAAAAAAAAAAAAAAAAAGCAAACTGAACAATCCACGACAGCTTATCACTTAGTTCCTGTACCCGTGTTCATATCCTGGCTTCCCTTCATGAAGGTAAGCTGCAAGGCGAAACAAACCCTCTCCTCCCCAAGCTGCTTTTCGGTCATGGTGTTTGCCGCAGCGGGGCAGAAGGCAAGCCAGGAGATGGTGCAAGGCAGAGAGACTGGAGTCACACCTCATGGGGGTGGCTAATATTTTTGTGAACCTGACGAAATCCAGAATCACCTGGGAGACTGCCTCTCAGCGTGGTTTTAGGGGGTTCAGGCTAGTGGAGATGGGAAGGCTCTGCCCACTGTGGGTGGCACCATTCCCTAGGCTGGAGTCCTGGACTGTGCAAGCGGGAAAGGGGAGTGAGAGGCAGGTGCATGCATCGCCGCGACCTTACTGTGGGTAATGTGGTCAGCTGCTTCAAGCTTCTTCTACTTGGGCCGCCCCATCACAATGATCTGTCCCCACCCCAACACCAACACCACCACCTTGAACTTCGGCAAGCCAGAATAAACTCCTTGTCGTCACAGTGACGGAAAAAGAAACTAAGGCAGCCCTTAGTCCAAACTCCAGCTCTGCTCCTTGCTGTGTGTGACCTAGAACAACAGCCTTTCATGCCTTTGACTTTTTTGTCAACTGAAAGGTCAATGGTGGCATTTTGGGTTGTGTTTTTGTTTGTTTTGTCTTTTGGGTTGGCAACCCGTGCAAACCATGTTTAACACAGTAATTCGTCCCCAGCCAATGCTCAGCCTTGTCTGCTACATCAATCTTGTCACTGTCCCCCCCCCCCCCTGTGTCCCCCCCCCCCCCCCCCAACACACCAGACTCCGTACCTGAGGACAGTGGGGAGGAGCTCAGCAGTGTAGATGAAGAATATAGTGACGGTGGCAGCCAGGCTAAACTCTCCAAGCATGAGCATCAAGATTATTGTCGACTTCAGCTCTGAGTGAAGACAGCACGGCCTTGAGTCTTGGACCACTCTACCTTTAGGGCCCTCCAGCTTTCTCTCAGCCCCTTATCAAAGGTAGCCAGGTGGCCCACCCCTCCACTTGGTCACCTAGCCAGCAGACTCAAACATTCAAGCCACAGGAGAGCTGGTCCTGAAGGTGGACAGGGCTTGGAGCAGGCCAAACACTTTTTTTTAAAGGGTTTCTCACTGATCCAAGAACTCACTGACTGACTCAGCAACACTGACCAGGCAGCAAAACCCAGAGATACTCCTGTCACTTTCTCCCCAAGACCCAGATTATGGCACGTGCTGTCCCACTGAGATTGTTACACGAGCCCAGGATATTCAGAGTCAATATTTTCATGCTTATGTGACAGGCAGTTCACCAGATGAGCCGTGTCACCAACCCTCAGGTTTCTTAGCTCCAAGAATTCTAGTCCTAGTTTCTTGCCCACATATGAGATCTGTAAACATGTCCGCTTGATTCAGTGTTCTGCTTAACGGTAGTGATAATGTCAATAGTAATAGGAAGAAGAAGAGGAGGAAGAGGAGAAGAAAGAAGAAGAAGAAGAAGAAGAAGAAGAAGAAGAAGAAGAAGAAGAA
>OU015755.1:4407732-4418067 GCA_907169655.1 Acomys percivali | reverse complement strand
GAAGAAGAAGAAGAAGAAGAAGAAGAAGAAGAAGAAGAAGAAGAAGAAAGCTGTGGACAGCGAAGTCAATATCTGCTAGCATCTGGGAGGCCGCTGAGAGGTGCTTCAAGAGAAAGGAAGAGGCTCCTTAGGGCAGACGTGCACTGTGGCCACGGGTGGAGCATCACAGCTCTGTGCACTCCAGCCCTACAGACTGACCCCATGTTCATTGCCAGGGGCCTTTGAGATGTTGGAAATAATACTGAATGCCAGGATCCAGACAGTGAGCCCCTGGGAAAGGCCTCTGAGCTGAGCCTTTTGTCATGGAACCTGGTCACTACTATACCAATGTTCAATGAACAGATGAACACAGATGGCACAGATAACAGTAGGTACTACTTGCTAACCAAAGGCTGTAGGTGCAAGGCAAGGCCTGGGGGAGCACAAAAAAAAAAAGCCTTTTGCCACCGTTTATTCTCATTTGCCCACTCGATCCGTTTCTGGTGAGGGTTGGAATGGGGTCACAGAGGTTGCCTCATCTCACACTCAAGGAAAACCCAATCTGCATGTGGGCACATGGGGTCTTGGGGGCTGGGCTTCCTCGGGGAGAACAGACGAGACAGGCAAGAAGCCAGTTTCTACGTGCTTAGCTTAGGAAGACCTGGAAGAGGTGAGAGGGCTGGAGGCTGCCTTCCTTAAATATTGTACCTTGAGGTAGGAAAAGGAGAAGCAAACACACAACAGTAATTAGGATGACACCCAGGTATAGGCTCCACTTCCTCCCAAAATTCTCCAGGAGAAATATGCAACACAGCCGGGCCGGCACCTCCAATATGCTGGGGACCACTTGTCTGAAGTAGATGGCTGCCCCAGAATCTTTTATCTTGAGGCTCAATGTAAAATAGATGTAACTGATAGTAAACCTGGAACAAAACCAGAGTCGAGCAGCAAGGAAGGGAGAGAGACAGGGAAAGAGAGAGGGGAAGAGAGACAAAACATGAGGAAGGGAGAGAAAAGTGAAGAGGGGGAAGGGAGAGAGGAGGAAGAGGAAGAGGAAGGATTGAGTACCAGGGATAAGAGCATAGGCAAAGAAAAGAGGTGTGGTAATGTAGGAATGACCCAAAGACTAGGAGTCACAGCCCTAAGCCCGGCCAGCCTCCATGCACCCCAGATGCTCACCACGCACAGGACATGGCCAGGACCACCTTGAAGAGGTGCTGCTTGGTGTAGAAGTCCAGGATGGATCCCTTAGTCACCTTCTTTCCCCTCACTTGCAGCTATAAGACAGCAAGACCAGCCAGAGGCAGAGGAGAGGAGACCCAGCTTGCTCTCCACCCACACCCACACACACCCACACACAGAGAACAGGGCCCTCCCTCTGCCCCTGCCCCAGTGCCAGCTGCCTTCTGGCCTCGCTGGGCTTTGTTGTCATCTCTCTGAAGCAGTAGACTGAGGTCCCACCTAAAGGCCGAGGGAGGGCAGAGCTCTCCACCGTCTCCAGCCCTAGCCTCGCCCTGGCCCGATGCCTCTTACCTCATTCAGCAGATTTAAAGGGATGGTTTTCTTGTTCACGGCCGCTGCATAGCACAGCACCTTCCGAGCCTCCTCCACCTTCCCTTTCACCATCAGCCACCGTGGGGATTCTCGGAGAACCCTGTGTGACCCACCTCTGTCTTATCTCAGCATCCCAGGATGCACCCAAGGCCAGTGGCTCTCCAGCTGAGATGCCTCAGCTGTGGCCATGTGCATCAGCACGTGACCAAGGGGCCCTGAAGGCCACCACCCCACCCCCTCCCGCCTGTGAGACCCACCCTGTGCCCACCCTAAACTGGCTTGCTCACCATACAGTGCACAAGAGGGGAAACATAGGCACGCTGCCCACGAGGAACAGCAGCCTCCAGTGGGAAATCTTGTAAGTTAATCCCGACAGGAGCAGGATGCCTACGGCGAAGAAGCAATGCTGAAGTAGGACGGCTTGGGCCCGGTGCTCGCCCACCAGCCACTCCATGACTGCTCAAAAAACAAGAGAACGAAACCATGGTCAGTTCACAGCTCCCAGGCTGGCCTTCCATGTGGCCGACTGTCCTCCCCTGCCATCGACAGTGCCAGTTTCGTCTGCCTGTTCTTCATATACCTCTCGCAGCTAGACTGTCCCCGTGTCCCCAGTGCGCGCCCTACATCCTCATATCCCCAGCCCCCACACACCCTACCTGTGCTCTACCCTCAGCCACTGCCTCCAAAACTTTGGCCTAACCAGTGCCACTCATAGGAGGGGCCTGGTGCGGGGCATCCTGTATGGTCTGGTGTGTGCCAAGACAAGGAGTAAGCCTTGGAGTACATTAGTGCTTTGAGCTCCGTGGCCTGAGGCTGTGCTCTGACAGGTTCTCACTGAGAAGAGGTGCCAGGGAGCTCGGAGAAAATAAGGGATTGCAGGCATTTAGCTCTAGGTATGAGTGTCTGCAGGTTGAAGTGTTAGCATCACACAGGCCTGAGTAGAGCCCCCCCCCCCCCCCCCTCCTCCTTGGTGCGTGGCTCTGGACAAGTTGGCTGACTCCTCTGAGGCGCAGGATGAAATGAACAAAGCACGCATAGGGCTCAAGGCTGCACAACGATCATAAAGGGGAATACGCAGGGCCCCAGGAGGCTACAGCAGAGGCCGAGGGTTGCTGCTCTGCCTGCTGACTCCGTCACAACTCCAGGCCGCCTCTTACTCCTTCCCCTCTGTGGTCTGTTGCCTCCCCCTGTAGGATAGTGTTAGTCTGTCCATCCCATGTAGATCTGCCTCCTGGTCCAGCTTGAACTGTATCTGTTTCCACCCCCCCACCTTGTCCCTTGAGATCCAGTTACCTAAAGATACACTGCAGATGGTAAAGCCCACGGACACCTGCGCCACAGCAAAGCGGAAGAACAGATACTGGTAAAAGCTGTTCACAAAGGCTGTTCCAAAGCCAAAGACAAGGAGCCCCAGCAGCGAAATCAGGATGGTTGGATAGCGGCCCAACCTGTGGGGGTGAGGAAGAGATGCCACCAAGGGCCACAACCTCTCTGGCAAGCCGTGGTTGTGCACCCGGGCCAGGCTCTGTGTTATCCCGGGGCTTTGGAGCACCCCTATATTTCCTCCCCCAACCTGAGGAGGAGGCAAGGGGTTCCCAGGGATCCGTGGGAACTCTAGGAGACTCACTTGTCACTTAAGATTCCGAAGAGGAGAGACCCCGTCAAGATGCCTGCCAGGAAGATGGTCTGCATGTTTTCCATGTTTGGCTCGTTACCACACACCAGGTCAAACTGTGGGTCAGAAAATGGCTCTGGCTGCGGCCTCCGCACAGAACAGAGACTGAGCTTGTCCCAGAGGGGAACCCTTACACCAGCAGTTCCCAACCTTCCGAATGCTGCGGCCCTGTAATGTAGTTTCCCGAGCTATGGTGACCCCCTCAAGCGTGAAATTATTTTGTTCTCACTTCATAACAGTAATTTTTCTACTGTTATGCCTTGTAACATACATCTTTGATTTGCACGATGTCTGACGTGCAACGCCTGGGAAAGGGGGGTGACCCACGGGCTGAGAACCCCCACCTTTAAGCAGACAGCACCTGGGGAAAAGGGAAGGTAGTTCTGGGTCAAGTGTTGTACTCTGTTACCCCAGGACCCTGTCCAACACCTGGTAGCAAAACCTGGAGAGAAGTGGTGGAGGTCAGGCAGGATGGAGACTGGTGGAGAAGGCTTAGTAAGCACAGGCACACACACTGGTCCAGGTATCCATCCTGCACAGATCTGTGCTGAAAAAGGCCCAGGCCTGAACTCGGCCCATGAAGCCCTGGAAGTGGCCACCACGAGCTCTCTCTTTTCCATCTCTGGCTTCTATGCACTCTGCGTAGCTGCCTTCTGACCCATTTCCCATGCCCCCATACCTCTGCTGCCTCAGTCCAGGCTTAGATCCAAGGTCTGCAAGATGCCAGACAGAAGACAAGGATTATGGAGCAGAGACACCCTGCATACAGCTGCCTGTGGGCCATCCTTAGGTGCCCTCAGCTTAAGAGTCTTCCTCCCTCGATCAGAAGAGCCACAACCTGAGAAGCACTTCTCTGGACAGGTGGCAAGCCTGGCCCTAAGCCGATAGGCACTCCAGCTTCATGGCTAAGAAAGGCAGGGCCCCCAGCACTCGGGAGGCAGAAGCAGGCAGATCACTGTGAGTTTGAGGACAGCCTGGTCTACAAAGCGAGTCTAGGACAGCCAAGGCTACACAGAGAAGCCCTGTCTTGAAAAACCAGGAAGGAAGGAAGGAAGGAAGGAAGGAAGGAAGGAAGGAAGGAAAATAAAGAAAGGCAGGGCCCAAGGATGGGGAACACAGAGCCTAATTTTATCTCCTGGTGCACCTCCACAGAGTGTGCTAAAAGGCCACCCGCCACCCGCCTCTGCGACCTCTCCAGGGCAGCTATAGTCCACACACACACAAAACAGCAGCATACCTCGTTGATTAGGGAGCGCTTCTCAGCATAAGGGTAGATCCACCCGTATTTACATGTCTCTGTATAATTGAGGCCAAAATTAATGATAGAATCTAGATCCCACGGCACAGGTATGTACATGAGGCATGTCAGGAAACTGCCATTCGATGCTCGAGGCACGGTCAGGTTCAGCTGCTCAGCTTCGGAGAGGTTGGGACCCACGGCCAGGATCCAGCTGGTGTTACAATAGGGCCGCTGGGCTGTCACCATGAAGAAGTCAGAGAGCATAAAATAGGTTGACAGCATGCTGGGGATGAAGGTGAGGGCCACCAGCCTCCATTGGAATGTGCCAAACTCCCCTATGGCATCCAGAATGCTGGCCAACTTGTCGTCTCTCTTGGCATCTATGGCATTCAGTCTGCGTAACAACATCTCCAAGGACCAGGCATGGGAGTGGAGGGAGATCTGGGGTGAGCTCCTGGGGTTCTGGGATGCGGATGCCGGCCTGGAATCCTGTTCCTGCTCCATCTGTTCAGAGAAAGGACTCAGTTCAATCCTTGGTCATCATTTGCCACCGTCAGACCCCAGTACGGAGCCAACGGGTCAGGCGTGGACTTCATGGGCCCTTCCTTTCCTTCTAAACCACGTTAGTTTGTATACCTCATTCTTCCTGGCTCAGCCATCCTATTTCCACTGCAGTGGACGTTTTGAATGTTTTGGAGATGCCTGCCCCCACCCCCATGAGCGTCAGGGGCTCTCTCTGGCAGCTCCCTCATACACTGAGTCATCCCTGGGATTTCGAAGGTAGCAGAGGACTCCAGGGGTCCCCTCCTCCTTTCAAGTAAGTAAGCAAATAACGAAGTGAAACAAACATCTGATTCAGAGGTGGCAAAGGCATGGGGGCCGATGGGAGTGGCTTGAAGCCTCAGCCATAAAGCTTAGAAGTCAGGCCTGGATGTGGAGTCAGCATGGAGCCAAAGTGGTGTGTCAGGTGAGGGCAGGTGGCTGTGAGCAGGATCAAGGACATCAGCAGGGACCAGAAACAGCCTAAGGTTGTGTTTTGAGTGGAAACCCCCCTCAGCAGCACTAAGGAGGCCACGGGCTGGGAACGCTTGGGCTACTCTTTCTGTGGAAAGTCTGCAAGCTGAACCTGTGGGGTTCGCAAAGACCAAACCTAGGTCTCACAGACGCGGATAGTAAGCTTCTCAGCATAAGAAGGGGCAAAATGTTGTTTGAAATAAAAAAACCTGAAGAGAAAAATTAAGCAAGCAGATCCAATAGAGAGAGGTAGTAAGCGGGGCGTGGAGCTGCGGCTTGGTAGGTGGGAGAGAGGACAAGTCTGAACAGAAACTCTAAAGAGAAATAGAAAAAGCAACACATATAGAGAAACAACACATTTTCTCAAACTCCAAAACCAAAAATCAGTATATCCAAGAGACCCAACACTTCTCTCAAACGCAACGCGAGGGACTTGTGGGTGGGCTACACAGGGAACTCCTGACTCCAAAAGCAAAAGAAAATCCCTCAGCCTACTAAAAGCCTTCGAATATACCAAACACTAACAAGTGGAGAGAAGAAAGTAACAGCTCCTATACATGATAAAATCTAACTCTTCCAGTCAATTTTTTTTTATTTTGTTTTGGCTTGGGTTTTTGGTTTTTTGGTTTCTCAAGACAGGGTTTCTCTGTGTAGCCTCGGATGTCCTGGACTCCTCTGTAGGCCAGGCTGGTCTCGAACTCACAGCCATCCGCCGCCTGCCTCTGCCTCCCGAGTGCTGGGATTAAAGGTGTGTGCCACCACTGCCAAGCGAGCCAATCAATTTTTAATTCTGTATATGTGCGTGCGTTTGTGTGGAAATGTGTGTCTGTGTGCAAGCGCAGGCTCCCTCAGAGGCCAGAGCAGGTGTGAGATGCCCTGAGATGGACTGTAGGCCTCTCAGTGTAGTGCCAGGAGCAGAACTTGGATCCTCTACCAGCAGCACACGCCCTTAGCCACTGAGCTACTGCCACAGGCCCTATGCAAGCCCTCTACAAGAGAAAACAGACACATTCTTAGCAGTGATGTAGACTGACACCACTGGGAGGCTGAGGTGGTCTATGCCTGTCACTCCAAAACTTGGAAGTGGGGAGATCCAAGTTTAAGGCTAACCTTGGCTATTCAACAAGAGTCTACCTCAAAACGTGGGGGTGAGGAGGGCAGCACTGGAAAAGCAAGGACTGGAGTTCAGAGCCTGGCACCACATGCCAGGTCAGCAGGAATGCATGCTTGCACCTCAGGACGAGATAGGAAGATTGCTGGGATTTGCTGTTTTCCAGTCTAGAAAAAATGAGAGCCCTAGATGCAGACAGACTCTGACTTAAAAAAAAAAAAAAAAATAATAATAATAATAATAATAATAATAATAATAACAACAGCACTGAGGAGAATATCTGACATCTTCCAACCTTCACACACACACATACACACACACACATACATGAACACACACGCATTTATGTCACCCGCACACTCACACACACATATGAACATACACACACCTGTACACATACACATACACTCACACGCATGCACCTAAACACACTCACACACATGCGTATGTACACACACACAACATGTGAACACACTTCAAAAGTGTTTTTGCTTTTCAAGACAGGGTTTCTCTATGTTATCTTGGCTGTCCTGGACTAGCTTTGTAGACCAGGCTGGCCTCGAACTCACAGCGATCCACCTGCCTCTGCCTCCCAAGTGCTGGGATTAAAGGCACGCGCCACCACGCCCAGGCTCCTCAAAAGTGTTTTAAATCTAAAGACCTTTTTATTTTATTTTTTCTTTTTTGAAACAGGGTCTCTCTATGTAGCCCTATCTGTCCTGGAAGTTACTATGTAGATTATGTAGACCAGGCTAGCCTAGAACTCACAGATCTGCCTTCCAAGTGCTGGGATTAAAGGCATGTGCCACCACATCTGGCTCATGAAGGATCTTTTATCTATTGTCATTTATAAAATTCTACAACCAGCAACTAGAGAATATATCTTTTCCTCTTACCTGCTTAGAGGACCGCGAAACATAATCATGTACCAGACCATAAGTGAAGCTTCAGAAAATTTCAAGATATGGATATATAGATTCTTTTTCCTTTTTAAGATGACTATGTTTAGGGCCTAGAAAGATGGCTTGACAGTTAAGAGTATATAGTGCTCTTGTAGAAGGCCCAATCTTATTACTCACATCAGGCACTCATAACTGCCAATAATTCCAAATCCAAGGGGTCTCATGCCCTATTCCACCTCCATAGGACCCACTTATATATCCATCCATCCATATATAATATTATATTTATTACACAAAATGACAGGTCTCCTTATGACATTTTTACACACCCATTGTGTGTGTGTGTGTGTATATATATTTATGTATATATGTATATGTATATATGTATATGTATATATGTATATGTATATATGTATATGTATATATGTATATGTATATATGTATATGTATATATGTATATGTATATACATTTATACATATATAGATATTATACTTTGCTCAGTAATCATTATCCTCTATCCTTTCTCCCTTGTCTTCTTCTTGTGTCCCCTCCCAGGGGCCCTTCCTCTCCCCCAGATAGTCCCTTATTTTCATTTTATACACACACACACACACACACACACAGTCCACATTCAAGAGAAAGCATACAGTATATACTTTCTAATACTGTGGAGAGAAGTTAAGAACAATTTAATAGCAGAATTTAAATGTTGAATGTGTATTCATACTAAGTTTCATTATAAAAGGTGAAAGAAAAATGGAAGAATAAATTCAAAGAAGATAATAAAAATTAAAGCCAAAGTAAAGAAAGGAAGCTGGGCCTGACACTATAGGCCTGTAAGTCCATCCACTTGAAAGGCTGAGGCAGGAGCATCACAAGTTCAAAGCCTGCCTAGGGTACAAGATGATTTCAAGGTCAGCCTGGTTAATTTGGCAGTACTTAAATACCCACAGGGACTGGCAGTCAGCAAGGCCCCTGAGCACCCCTCCCTCTGCTGAACTCAAAGGGTTCGGCACTCTACCTGCATGCAGGAAATCAGCAGGTGCCTCACCAGAGAACCCACACTTCCTGTGAGGACAGCCAGCTCTTTCCACAGAGTTCTCACAGCTAAACAGGCCCAGGTATGTTCCTGTCCACCTTTGTGCTGAGCATGCAGCCCCGTAATTACCACCTTCTATACACACACACACCCCCAGTCCCTCCTACCTGGGGACAGGACCACAAGCCAAAGGCGGGGCTCACCCGACTGTGATCCAGACCCAACCATATCCTTGGAAGCAGAACCCTGGGGTTCCATTGGTAGCTGGGGAGATGGTGTCACAATGGGATGGAGAGGCTGGGAATGGTAAGGGCCATAAGTCACTCCAGGCACACAAGTGGCCAAAGTCTTGGGGACAGAACTGGTTAAGGCACATATGCAAACTGCCACATGAGGCAACCTTGTACCTTTATACAAAGTGTCTTCAGCCAGGCGTGGTGGTGCTCACCTTTAATCTCAGCACTCAGGAGGCAGAGGCAGGGGGATCTCTGTGAGTTCAAGGCCAGCCTGGTCTACAAAGTGAGTCCAGGACAGCAAAGGCTACACAGAGAAACCCTGTCTCGAAAAATAAAACAAAACTCTCTATCCTGAGAACACGTCCCCTCTGGATGAATCCGTACTCTTTATCGGCTGCCATTCTAGCCTTCCTGATCCTATACCTGGGATCTGCACTGCACCCTCTTCTGCCTCAGGAACACTTCCTTGATAGAACGGCCTTGGTCTGACCCACCTCCCTAGGAGCCAGAGCCCTCCCCTGCTAGTGGAAACAGGACCCCAGTCTTTTTGCTTGGAGTAGAGATGGGGGGAATCAACAGGGGACCAGGAGCCAGGCTGACCTGGTTGTGGGGGAGCAGGGGACTTGAGGGACCTAGACTCTACCCAAAAGACATGCTCAGAGATATCCAGGAAGAAGCCTAATTTCTTCATCAGCAAACAATACTGCTCAGAACATTGGCAGAACATTGGCAAAACTGACTGAGGAAAAATCAGAGGCAGGACTTAAAAGACAGCACAGCGGGCCAAGGGCACATGAAAAGCTAGGAATGATAGCTTGTGTTTGTAATCCCAGAACTGGGGAGCAGAGACAGGTGGACTCCTGAAGCCAGCTGGCCAACCCGCCTTGTCTAATTAACACATCTTAGGTCTCAGTGACAGACCCTAGCTCATAAGACAAGATAGAGGGGGTGGAGAGATGGCTCAGTCAGGAACGTGCTTGTCACAGAAGCACGAGAACCTGAGTTCAAACCTAAAAAGCCAGGCACAGCCGCCTACACCTGCATTCCTGGTGCTGCGTGGGTGAGAGGGAGGCTGCGATGAGGCCAGGTGGGTCCCGGAGTTCCAGTCTGACTCTCTGAAGTGTAAGCGCTTCTGACTCAGTGATAGCCCACATCTCAGGAAATAAGGTGGAAAAAGGATTGAGAAAGACATGGGGTGATGACCTCTGGCTCCCACATGTACAGAGACAGACAGACAGACAGACAGACAGACAGACAGACAGACAGAGACAGACAGACAGACAGACAGACAGACAGACAGACAGACAGACAGACAGAGACAGACAGACAGACAGAGAGAGAGAGAGAGAGAGAGAGAGAGAGAGAGAGAGAGAGAGAAGGAGACAGAGAGATGGAGTGAGAAGGTGCACAGCTCCCAATGACACTCAGGGTTGACCTCTGCCTTCCATGTGCATGCGTGTACACCTACACATGCGTGCACACGTGTACGCACACACACACACACACTCACAGCGAGAGCAAGAGTGAGCTCACGCACGAGAGAGAGAGAGAGAGAGAGAGAGAGAGAGAGAGAGAGAGAGAGAG
>OU015755.1:4344396-4398024 GCA_907169655.1 Acomys percivali | reverse complement strand
CACACACACACACACACACACACACACACACACACACACACACACACACACTATTATATACTTCCTTACTCCCCAAACTGAAGAATAAGAATAATCCAAGAAAGCAAAGCTTAAATCAAACAGTATAAAGAGCCCAATAGCCAACATCTGGAACTCACTCATGAGCTTCTGGGCTCCAAGTAGCTGGGGAAAGTCCCACCTCTCTGGCTCTATCATCCAAAATACACACAGCTAACCTTGTAAGCTCAGGCTGCCTCTGCCTCATATATACTGCTATCCTTGGTGGCCATCCCATGCTCCTGCCATTGTCAATATTCTGAGATGTCCTCTGCAACTGAGGGTGTCCCTTCACCAATGGCTTCTCCTTGGCCTTTCTGCCAGGGCTCCAAATGTACCCCACAGTGCCAAGTGTTTGTTAGCTTCTTTCCAGGACCCTTCAATCCCTGGGTCTCCACCGGAACTGAGGCTGACCTGCGCTAATGGCTTCTCCTGGACTCCCCTTAGGAAATCCAATTACTGCCACATGGTTCCAGGCTTGAGCTGGTCCTTGTGACCCCCCTCAGTCTTGCATCTCTCATGCCTTCAAACTCAGAACCACATGGGAGACTCTTACATATCACCAAGTTCAGCTACCAGCTTGAGGTGTAGCCAGCGCCCCCACCCACCCACCCTACCGCAAGACTATAGCTTCTGTGTGTTGACTCTGAGGAAATACTTTCCAAAATATTTCACCTCAACGATGATGGTCTCTATTCATCATGGCTGAATTTCCAGTCCCAGCTGACCAGCATTTTCGTTCCAGTGTGAAGCAACGGTTTTATCTCTACACATTCCTAACCCAATGTATGATCCAACACTAAGAGTTTTCCCTTCCCCCCCGAAACCTCACAAGCCACACATCATCCACCATCCGTAATTCTTTCCACATTCTTATCTTCCAAGATCCCACAGAAGAGCCCGTTAAGCCCTGAGCACTCGATTGTTTTTCCACTCAAAGGTCCCATATCTTCCACAGTCCCCAACACGACATGTTAGGGTCCAGCACAGCACCATCCTATCCTGGTACCAAGTTTGCCTTTTCTGTGACCAGAAACAACTTATGGAGGAAATGGTTTATTTGGTTTACAGATGACAGTCTATCATCAAGGGCATCCACAACAGGCATCTAAAAACAAGAGCTGAAGCAGAGACTGCAGAGAAATGCAGCTTTTTGGCGGCTTGCTCCCCGGCTACCTTTCTTACACAGCTGAAGCCAACCTGCCTAGAGCCGGTTTTCTTCAAAGAGGATTGGGCCCTCTCACATAAATGAGCAATCAAGAAAATGCCTCTGAGACACGTCCACAGCCTGATCCAATCCAGACAATTCTTCAATAAAGGGTTCACTTTTCCAGGTAACCAGGACACAACACAGACCATCAAACAAGTTGTTTTGAGCAATGGCACCACTGTCTCCTGATGTCCAATACAATATTCAAGTCACCATGTGAGGACAGGCTGTTTAATTTTTTCTCTTCTCATTTATTTATTTTGTGTGTGTGCCTGTGCACATGTGCACATATGCACGCACGTGCCATAGCATGTATATACAGAGGCCAGAGGACAAGTTACTGGAATCGGTTCTCTTTATCATGTGTGTTACAGGAATTGAATTCAAGTCATCAGGCCCGGCAGCCTCACCTTTACTGCTGAGCCGTTTGCTGGCCCTGTGGTGACTGCTTTTGACATCTTTACGGGCAAGGATTAGTGCAGAGTCATGAAAATCTTGCACTTTGGGGGAGTGGGGGCTCGAGGCAGGTTTCTCTGCGTAACAGAGTTCTGCCTGCCTCCTGCGTCTCTCAAGTGCTGCGATTAAAGGTGTGTGGCATCATGCCCAGCACATCTTGCACTTTTTGACACCCCGGGACAAGAGGGTGAGGGATTGTGGTGGCAGAGGACCTACAGACAGGTTGTTTCAATGATCTCTTTGTGCTTATTCAAGATTGTAGTAGAAATGGCGTGTGCCACTGTCCAGTTGTTTTCTTGCTTGTGAGGACCCAGGCTGCTCTTAGGGGTAACATCTCTGGCAGAGAAACAGGTCAAGGAGACACGGAAGGCCATCATATCGGAGGTCCCACAAAGCTGGCCCTTGCCAGGATAGTGTTGAGCGCACAGAGACCACTCTGAGGCCCATGAAAAGGTCCAGCAAGTGCATCTATCATAAGCGAACATTCATGCCCTGGAGCCCCTGGTGGGTGCTGTCATTTAGTGATGCACTCCATTGTGACTGTGCCTTTTCTGTCCATCCATGAACAGACCCAGCATTTGACGGACTCGTTAAAGTAACGACTCCTACCCTAACCCTCCTCTTTCCCAAGAGGTTCTCTGTGGCTGCCTTTCACGGAAATCTGCTGACTGATGTTGGAAAGAGAAGTTAACTTCAACTTCTTTCACTGATAAATGAAGAAAAGGATTGAAACTTTTTCAGACACCAAATGGGGTCTGGCAAGATAGCTCAGGGAGTGAAGGCACTTCCTACCAGACTTGAAGACCCTGAGTTCAACCCCCAAGACTCATAATAGAATGACAGACCTGGCTTCTTCAAGTTGTTATCTGACCATGGCATATGCCACTGCCACATGCACACGCACAACACACACACACACACACACACACACACACACACACACACACATTCACATGCCCAGCCCGGCACCCACACCATAGCTCAAAACTACCTGTAACTCCGGGTCCAGAGACTCTGATGTCCTCTTCTGGCCTCTACAGGTACCAGGCACACAAGCAGACAAAACACCCATACATATAAAATAAAAACTTAAAAACAAAAACATATCAACTTGGTTGCGCTCATTATTTCAGCAACTGTTTCCTTTCAGTTATTTGTCTTCTGTGCTTAGCATAGAGTTGGGACCTGACAGTGAGGATATGGCCTTTCCAGAACCCA
This sequence comes from Acomys percivali, assembly GCA_907169655.1. Classification (NCBI taxonomy): domain Eukaryota; kingdom Metazoa; phylum Chordata; class Mammalia; order Rodentia; family Muridae; genus Acomys; species Acomys percivali. The sequence continues at coordinate 4,395,083 of OU015755.1, read as the reverse complement.
GCTGCAGGCTGGGGAGAGAGGAAAACGGAGGGATGGTGCTAACTGAGAGGTCTATAGGGCACGACTGTGTGCTTTTGGGCGATGGGTAAGCAGGCCTGTCACCTGAAGGAGCCACTGGTTAGTGGGGATGAAAGGAACTCTAATAGCGTGGAACCAGCCAAGGGAACCCCGATGTCTGCTTAGCACACGGAGAAGCCTCAGGCATGGGGCTTTCTGGTGTCGTAGAAATCACGGCAGGAGCTGTGCGGAACCTTTTCCTATTGTTGCAGTTTCCAACTTATAAAAAGATTCAGCATCATCCTGTGTCTTATCAGCATTGGCTGGATATTGTCGGGAATCCCCCGGTGCTTGCTGAACTGGGTTCTTTATCAGGAAAGGGTTGGGCTTGTAATCTCCCTGAGGGCTATGTGACACTCATTTTAGAGGTGCTGAGGTTCCCCAAATCAGGCAAATAGGGGGCCCCACTGAGAAAGTAAGTCCATCATCCTTTTGTTTTGTTTTGGTTTGGTTTCATTTTGTTTTTTCGAGACAGGGTTTCTCCGTGTAGCCTTGGCTGTTCTGGACTCACTTCGTAGACCAGACTGGCCTTGAACTCACAGAGATCTGCCTGCCTCTGTACCCAGTTCTCTTGTCAATTTGTTACTTCATATGTTATTGTCAAGAGTATTAAAAGGACAAACAAAAAGAGGTCCAGTCTCTGTGTCCTTGGCCCTCCCTTCTCTGAGGCTCCCAGACATACACCTGATCTGATGCCTTCAGTGAAGCTTTCTTCTGTTCTTCCCTGCAAAGGACTTCATATTCTTTGTCAATATTTTGGGGGACATTCTGGTGCCACAAGCATCAATTACTACCTCTTCAAGAAAGTAAAAGCAGCTGGCTGTGATGGCACACACCTGTAATCTGAGCACTCAGGGAGGCAGAGGCAGGCGGATCTCTGTGAGTTCGAGGCCAGCCTGGTCTATGAAGTGAGTCCAGGACAGCCAGGGCTACACAGAGAGACCCTGCCCCTGCCAAAGAAAACCAAACAACTACAAAAAGAAGGTAGAAGTAAATGTCGGGTGTCATGAGTCCATTCACCCTGTATTCTGTACATGGGACCCACAGCTTCCCTGACCACTGGGATGCTGGAAGACGAAGAAAGGGTACCGCTCTCCTTTGACTATGCCCACACTATTTAGGCTGGATGAAGCTACATAGCAGTCCAGCATAGACTGTGGATAAGGTTTAGAGGTAAGCTCAGAACAACATGGAAGGTTCACTAGGCCTTAAAGGTGCTGCTGTTTGGCCAAGTGGACAGAGAAATTCTGTGGAACTATAAATGTACCCCCAAACTTTTGAGGAATAGTCAAGGTTAGCACCTAGCACAAGGTGATGCCCAGGGAGTCAGGGAGAGTCCTAGAGGAGTGGTTCTCAGCCTGTGGGTCTCAACCCCTTTAGGGGTCCAGTGACCCTTTCATAGAGGTTGCATATCAGATATCCTGCATATCAAATGTTTATATTACAATTGATAACAGTAGCAAAATTATTAAAATGTAAATAATTTTATGGTTGAGGGTTACTATAACATGAGGAACTACATAAAAGGGTCATAGTGTTAGGAAGGTTGAGAACTGCTGGCCTAGAGTCTTCCAGGCCAGGCTGGCTAGAGTCAGTGGTTAGGAGCACCCTTAAGCCACCTAGCTCCCCCAGGTGAGGGTCAGGGCGACAAAGTGAGGAGACTTCCAGGCAGGACATGCCCTCAGACTTAGAAAGGTTATAGTCCCATCTAAGAAAGTGAATGTTTCACTTCGGTTAAAACATTGTCTCCAAAGACTTCTAAAAATGGATGTTGTTTTTTTTTCTTTCTCAAATGTGTGGGAGGAGGGGAGTGAATGTTTAATCTGTGTGATCGAGATCTGCAATCAGACACATGACGGGAACGCAGAGCTCCCCCTGCAGAGCCCGCTCCCTCGGGTCTCCGGCCTCTCCATATGTGCTCCTCTGCTGACAAAGAAAGGCAAGGCCGACAGTGGGGGCCCAGCAGACCAGGCCTGGCTCCGTGACCTGCTTCCCACACTGCCTGGCCTACGTCATCTCCAGCTATGCCTCAGTCTTCCCATTCTAGAAACAGCCACAGCCTGAAAGCAGGATGCTTTCCGAGGGCCCCCAGGACCTGAAGGTAGCTGGAAGAGAAATTTATTTATCTGCTTGAATGTCTAAGGGAATAGAGCTAATAGAAACAAATGTTTGGTTACCCACACCACAGTCACAGGGTCTGAAGTATTCTCCAGAATCCTAGAAGCAGATAGGAAAAAAACCTAGAGAGAAACTGAAAAGTAGGAAGCCATGTTGAGTATGTAGGAAGGCAGAGGGATGGACGTGGAAGAAGAAGAAGACATTAAACAGGAAGAGAACGCTAGGCATCTAGCTGAACAGGTGCCTTAGAGGTCTTTGAAATAGGTTAACGTACAGCTGGACACTCTGAAAGATAAAGGGAGCGGTGGATACAGGTAAGCAGACGGAGACGAAGGCAAGCAGCCGAGCAGACAACATAAACTCTTCTCACGGGTGGGAAGGATCCAAAGCAAGTACTTTACCCACTGAGCCATCGCCCAAGCTCTCCTCAATTTGTATTCATTCGTTATTTTCAAAGGCATTAAACAACAAATAGACCACAACAACAACAACAGAAAGATGTTATGAATCATTGAACACTTCCCATTTGATTTCCATGGCCCAGGGGCCCCCCTGACACACCATCTATTGCCTGCAGCCAGGCTTCCTATTTTTTTATTTATTTATTTATTTTTCTTCCTTCTCTGTAAAAGAGTTCCTCTTCTCTGTCAACAGTTTATGGGTATCTTGGTGCCACCATGTCCACAAAAGGACAGACCAAAAAAAAAAAAAAAAAAAAAGAAAAGAAAAGAAAGAAAAAGAAAAAGAAAAAAAAAAGAAACACTGGCAGACAACAAACAAAGCAGTCAGAGAAAGTGAGAGAATGTGAGATAGGCCAATATACAGAGGACAAAGAAATATATAGGTTGATCAGAAAGTGGGGGAGACAGACAACAGAAAGCTATTCGCAAGTATAAAGACAGAGACAGAGTCACGGAAGGGGACTGCACAGGGGCAGACGAACGACGACAGGCCTACGAAAGACCAACAACAGGCTGTCCTACCTCATTCTTCAGGGACAGAGGCCTGTTCTCAGGATAGTCCCAGCCTGAGTTGCAGGCCTGTGTCTCGTTGAAGCGGTGGCTGAGGATGTCTTCCAGGCTGGCGTTGTCAGGAGGTGGCCGGAACATGAGGCAGGACTCAGGCCTGCCTGCCGTGTCATTGGGGATGCTTACGGCCAGCTGCTCGGCAGCGCTGAGGTTGAAAGTGTGGTTCTTGACCCAGGACACTGAGCAGTGGTGCGCCTCATCGAGGACCATAAAGACCTGACTAAACACGAAGAACGCAGACAGGAAATTGGGGATGCCCATCAGGATGGTCACCTGTACCTGGAAGCGACCAAAGTCGCCCACTTCAGCCATGACCTGTGCAAACTGAGACATGTCTTCTTCTCACTCCTCGGTCTAGGAACACCAAGTAAGTCTGTATCCTGGCTTTGGGGCGCTAGCTGCTCTGGGCTGTGGTGACAGCTGCATTAATGTTTAATCCAGCCTTAGTGAACTCTGCCTATCACTGCTGTCACCTAAGAAAGTGCTATAGATTGACACTTAAACGCAACCTTGAGGAGGTGGGGTCCTTCTGGAGGAACTGGGCAGTTGAAGGCTTGCATTTGGAGGCACTATTGCAGCCTCTATCTTTCTTTATCCTGTTTCCAGAAAACCATGAGGCTGGCAGCCTTGCTCCAGCATGCCCTTCTGTCATACTGACTGTGTCACTATGAAACCACAAAAACCAGAGCCCAGTGGCCAAGAAGCCTCAGAAACTATGAACCAAAATAAATCTTTTGTCCTTTAAATTATTGCTGTCACATCTGTTGTCACAGCACAGAAAGCTGACTAGCAGCAAAAGCCGGCATTGAGAACCAGGATGCTTGCTGTTTGGAATGAAGGTTCATCTTTGTTTGTTTGTCTGTTTGTTTGTTTTGTTTTTTTGTTTTTTTTCAAGACAGGGTTTTTCTGGGTAGCCTTGGCTGTCCCGGCCTTGCTTTGTAGACCAGGCTGGCCTCCCTCAAACTCACAGATATCCTCCTGCCTCTGTCTCCTGAGTGCTGGGATTAAAGGCGTGCGCCATCATGCCTGGCCAGTTTGTCTTTTTGTAAGCAGAGTTTTGTGAATGATTCTGGCAAGAGTAGCAAAGACCACCGCACTGGTAAGAATGCGGAGTAAGGGCTGTGCTCAGGAGGTCCCTGGTAGAAAAGGGGTATCAGGAACCAGACTAGGATCCATCCATGTCACACTCCAGAAAACAAGCACCAACTTGTCTATACTTAATCTGTTTTGTAGTGACTTTGTTATGTTGAGTTCAAAGATGATGGCCTGACGAACAGGTGTTGCTGGCCGCTCTCAGGAGGTTTACTGTGAGAATTAGGAATAAACACTGAGGTATAAAGATTTAACAGACTTTGGCGAGTAAAGGGAGCATTTAATGTTCGGCCACACTTCAAATGGTGCAGTTTACAGAAGAGATTGGTGCCATCAAGAGAATCTAAGTTCTTTTCATTCAAACAATAAGATGTCTTGGGATCAGCTGAAGAATTGGCCTCTCGCACTCCAGGCTCAAAGGTAGAAATGCAAGACCTCATTTGAGAGGCGTTGTTTTGAGAAAAGAGTGAGTGCCAGGATGCCCTGCACATGCATCCTAGCACATGTACACATGTTTTGTTGTGCTCAGATACTCAAGACCTGAAAGGTCAGTTCAGCCACAGTCATCTCTAGAGCCAGTGGCAGACCTTGTAATCATCTATATGGGGCTGGTTTTAGAGTTACACAGAACTCAGAAGTTATGGGGGGGGGTATCATGGAGCTCGAGGAAAGCCTGTGAATCAGACTATGCCTTTTGGGGTTGAAGTCTGTTCAGGAAGCTGTTGAATAAACAATGTCTTGACGCCAAGGCTGAAAAGGAGAGCCCAAGAATTTAAAATGGCCAGAATGCGAGAGGTCAAGGGAAGTCACGCACACTGAGCAGATTCATCCTAGAGCAGTGGCCAGGTGGGATGCAGTCAGCAAGGATGCGCAGGTCCTTTGCTGCTCACAGCATGCCACCATGGGCCCCACACGCTGATCATGTGATCCCGCCAGCCGTGTATAAAGAAAGGCTCCTTCTCCCACATGGTCACTAACATTTATTGTGACTTCTTTTCATGATCATAGCTGTTCTGACTGTGGTGAAACATAATCTCAATGTAGTTTCCTTATGGCTGGAGATACTGAAATTTTCTATATATATATAATTATTAATTTTTTTCTTTTGAGAAATGTCTATGAATTTGCCTGTTCATTGATCTTTCAGGAAAAATTAGTTGGTTGGTTTGGTTTGGTTTTTCTGTTTGGTTGGTTGGTTGGTTGGTGTTTCCAAATAGGGATTCTCTGTGTAGCTGTTCCGGAACTTACTCTGTAGACCAGGCTGGCCTCAAACTCACAGAGATCTGAGTTGCTGGGACTAAAGGCATGTATGTACCTGAAGGAGAGATAAACATGTTTTTTGTTTAGATCACAAGTGGGGGATGAGAAAAGACTTGTGAAAGAACAGGTGATGTCTATCCCCTTAGAAGTTGAACCACCATGTGGAGGAGCGTGGTTATTAAGCAGCTGGAAAACATCCTTGAACAAACGCTGAGAGGAGGTATAAATGTGAGCCAAAAACAGGAGGCGGGACCTTTGGAGACTTGGGATAGCTCTGGCTATTCATTGCTCCACTTCAAGACGCTCCTAGAGAGAACCGCTTGAGGGAAGGCTTCAGGGGTTTGGGCTCCGGCTGAGGTTCCAGGTTCTGGTTGCTCCAGGTTCCAGCAGAAGAAATCCTGCTGATTACACCAGGAGAATCGTTCCTCGGAACTGATATCCTTACAGTTTCACTATTGTATTCTTTAATCTTCTTTTCCTATTGTTTAGGTTAGTCAGGTTATAAGTGAGGTACTCTCAGTTAATAAGTTTGTAGTAAAATATATTTGCTAAGAAAATTGAGCCTATGTGCGCCACCATTCCCAGTGGTTCTGTTCTATTTTGTTTTTAAGTTCTTTACATATGGTGAATAATGACTGTTCAATGTACACAGAGCATGGATTTCTCTCGTTGTGCAGGCTGTCTTCTAGTTCTGCTGATCTTTCCCTTTATTACGCCGGAGCTTTTTAAGGCCAAACAACCCTATTTGTCAAATCTTATAATCATTTATTGTACTCATGTATTCCTTTTTGGAAATTTCTTGCCTATAGCCAAGTCTTGTCTGCATTACCCTCTAATAGTTCCATAGCCTTGGTCTTACAAGGTCTTTGATCCATTTTTCAGTTAACTTTTGTAGAGTGAGAAATAAAACTTCAATTTATGGTTCCACATATCTAAGCCAGTTTTCTCAGCACAACTGAAGAGACTTTCTTTCCTCTAATGTACATTTTTGGCACTGACGTCAAGAATCACGTGGCTATGGCTGCATGAGTTTGTCTGGGTCCTTTACATAGGAAACTTCCAGCTTTGCTCTTTCTGCTCAATATTGTATTAGCCACATTCACTAATCAGTGTCTTTGTTGCTTCCATATGAATTTTAGACACGAACTATAGATTGATCTCAGCAGCAATATATCCATTTTCAAAACATTACTCCTGCAGATCCACGAGCATGAGGTATTTTTCCATCTTCCAGTGCCATCTTCAATTTCTTCCTTTAGTGCCTTAAACATTTTATTGTAGCAGTTTTGTTTGTTTGGGGAGTTTTTTGTTTGTTTTTCAAGACAGGGTTTCTCTGTATAACCTTGACTGCTGTGGACTCTCTTTGTAGACCAGGCTAGCCTTGAACTCACAAAGATCCACCTGCCTCTGCCTCCAGAGTGCTGAGATTAAAGGCATGAACCACCACATTCCCTTTGCCATGGGCTGTGCATGGGAACATGTGTAGAGGAATTTTAATCCAGCCACATGACTGCTATAGCAAGGGATCACATTCCAAGACCTTCTAGGTCTGTGTGATCCAGCTGGAATGACACATCTTTAATCCCTCTGCCTGGAATACAGACACACCTTAGTACACACCATTATTCTCAGACAATGATGGTAAAGTTAATTTCTGGAAGGAAGCAGCCATGTTTGAAAGTGACATCTAATTGAGGGGCAGACAAAGTGACAAATCAGAGAAAGATTTGACAGAATGAGTCAGAGATAGGACACACCCAACCCACAGGAGAACAGACAGGAAAGAAAAGCTACTTAAGAGCAGCCCAGTAGAGTTGAGACAGCAGAGTTGGGTACAGTAGAGAAATCAAGATATAGTAAAGTAGAGAAGTCAGTACAGTAGAGAAAAGAGCAGAGCTCGGTTCAGCACAGGCAGTTCCACTGAGTTCAGTTGAGTGCTGAGCAGTTCAGTGAGGGGAATTCAGTGGGAATCGGTGCAGTGGAGTGAAGCTGAGCTCGTGAGTTCATACAGGTTCAGGGCAGATCAGCAGAGGCAGTTGAAGCCAGAAAACAAGGAGGAGCCAGAAGATTAGACCATATTGCCAGAGTTAGTGTAAGGCGAAGCAGAGCAATTCAGTCAGAAGCTGGGGGAAGCCAGATTGAATCAGTCAGCTAGTAGCGTTCGAGCCAGAACAGCTGAATTGAACCTGCCAGCTAGTTCAGAAAAAACTAGAAAGGGTGAGCTTAATTCAGCAGTAAGCCTCCAAGACGACAGTTGCATGAGGTGAATAAAAGTTACTTGTGTGTGTGTGTGTGTTTCCTTGATTTCTGTTTTTTCCTCATGTTTCCTACTGATGTATAGAAAAGCTACGGATTATATTTTTATTTTGCTGTGAGTATTCAACTTGAGAGAACTCAAGATCCACAGTATAGCAGGGTAGTAGTGGTCGTAATCTGAGGGGTCAGATTTCTAGACCCTTTTGCTTTTAATATCTGTTGGGGTGACTTTTTGTGTACTGTGTGAAGGTTGTCCCTATATATTCAATTGTTGGTTGCTATACCAGCAGAGAGCTGAGTACTGGTTAGATTTTGGTGTTGTTCTTTTTTCTTGTTCTTCTTTTCTTTCTTTCTTTCTTTCTTTCTTTCTTTCTTTCTTTCTTTCTTTTCCCCTGTGTAGCTTTGGCTATCCTGGACTCACTTTGTAGACCAGGCTGGCCTCAAACTCACAGCGATCCACCTGCCTCCGCCTCCCAAGTGCTGGGATTAAAGGTGTGCGCCACCACGCCCGGCAGCGTTGTTATTCTTATGGATTATCACCTCATATTTTGTAAATACTCTTCTTCCCTCACTTGTTGATTGGTTTAATAAAGATCTGACAGCCAACAGCTAGGCAAGAAAGGGAAGGTGGGATTTGTGGGCTGAGAAAGGGGTCTCTGAGAGAAGAATCAGATGCAGAAAGGTTTGCCAGTGTGACAGACTCACCAGGGCTGTGAGAGAGAGGGAAAGAATGGGCCGCGTGGGCTGGAGAGATGGCTCAGAGGCTAAGAGCACTGTCTGCTCTTCCAAAGGTCCTGAGTTCAAGTCCCAGCAACCATAGGATGGCTCACAACCATCTATAAAGAGATCTGATGCCCTCTTCTGGCCTGCAGGGGTATAAGCAGGCAGAGCACTGTATACATAATACATAAATAAATAAATATCTTAAAAAAAAAAAAAAAAAAGAATGGGCCATGTGGTGAGATGCAGGCCAGGATTATTCGGGTTAATTTGTATGAGCTGGCTAAGAGTCTACCTAGCTATAGTGCCTTAGCTTTTATAAATATTAATGTCTCTGTGTTAGTATTTATATCACTGACAGGTTCAGAAAGTCTTGCTATATATAAATCTCTAATCAGAGAACCCAAGACTAGGATCTGAGAGGATTATAGTAAAGTGCCCTACAAAATCATCCATTTGTATTTCTAGAACTAATACCCAGGACCTTGTGCATGCTAGCTTTCTATTGCTAGGAAGACATGCCATGACCAAGGCCACTCTAGAAAAGAAAGCATTTAACTGGGGGCTTGCTTACAGTTTCAAAACATCAGTCAATTATCACCATGACAGGAAGCATGGTAGAAGACAGCCAGGGATGGGGCTGAGTGTTTACACTCTGATCTCCAGGCAGGCAGGAAGGCAGGCAGATGGACAGACGGACACTGAGCCTGGCATGGACTTTTGAAAACCCAAAGCCCAGTAACATACTTCCACTCCCCACCCCCCACCCCAGCAAAAAAGGCCACACCTCCTTAATCCTTCTCAAGCAGTTCTACTCTCTGAATAAATGAGCCTCTGGAGGCTGTTCTTACCCAAACTAATTCAAACATACTAGGTAAAAGTGTCCACTATAAAAATAGTAAGTTCGTGGTCCGGATTGGGGGATTCCTGCATACTGTGCTTGAGATCTGAACCCTATCCCAGCTTCAACAATCACAACCATAGAGCTGAGAGGGGGGTCCACTACTACCATGTCCCCAGAGTATGGGCAATTCTCTAGTCTATAGCACCCTCCCAAGGACACGTATGTCCTACCACATGCTAGCCATATCGTTCCTTGTAAAGCCCCCTTCTGTTGTGATCATCAAGACAGAGACAAGAGAACCCGGTTGGCTCTACTTTCCTAGGGAGATTTGAAGAAACATCTATTCACACTGCAGATCACCATGCCTAGAGCAGAAAAATGATCCACGCAAACCCGCCTTGATAAAGTAAAGAGTTTACCAGGTCTATTGACCAAGTATGTGTAAGGAATTGCTTACAGAAGTGTGGATAACCTTCAGCATTTGCACACTGAAAAGTCCAATTCTGGATGAGTGATAACGTCCCCACTTGTGTGACCCTTCCCCCTTCGGTATACTCTAGCACCTGCCAAGGTCACACACATCAGGAACAGATGACATAAAGTTAGAGTGGAGGGAAGAGGCACGCAGAAGCTGTAATCTCAGGGGTGGGGGGGTGTCTGATGACCTCCCCCAGCTCTTTTTATTTACAAATGTTGCTAATGATGGTCTTGTGATGGCCTCACCCTGGGAAACATTTCTTTATTTAAGCTGTCTCTGGGTTTCTCCGATTTCAGTGTAGAAATAGCCATGTCATGCTTGGAGGAGATAATTCACAACACAGGCCTGTGTATCTGGGATGGCCTTCAGTTAACTGCTGATAAAGACAGACCTTTACCTTATAACAGAATAAGAGCTGGGACGCTTGGAAGTACACCCAACTGGGCTCCCGTGGCCTTGGGCAGCCCCACCCACTTGGGTTGCCTCCTCTGCATCTGCCGCTTTCTTCTGTGGATACCGTCCAATATCCGGGGTCTCCACTGCGACTTGGGCTGCACCCTCACAGAGATCTGTAACGATCCCAAAGCTGCTTTGCAGAGATTATAACCTCATCACATGCTTCTTGGGCCTCAGTAACATCCTGGAACCTTGCTGCAAGCCTCTGTGATCCACCACTCTTGTACCTTTTGTGCTTACAAAAACCAGTACCATGTAGATCAGCGGTTCTCATGTGGGTCACAACCCTTTTGGGGGCCTGACAATCCTTTCACAAGGGATGGACAACATGAGGAACTGTCCTAAAGGGTGGCAGCCTTAGAAGGTTAGAACCACTGTTACATATGATGCTGCCAAGTCCTGCTGCCAGCTTGCGATGTTGCCTGGTCCCCTTGGAGAACAGCTGCAGTTTGCAGTGGCCTCTGGGAGAAACATTTCTTTATGGAGTTGTTTCTGAATGGGAGCAACTTTCAGCACTATTTTCAGTTCAGGCTCTTCCTTTGAATGAACTTGTGTTTTCACCAATGCCAATCTTTCTTTAAGGCTTATCTTTAAGGGCACCTTTCCTACTAGCTCAGTAAAGAGACAGGGCTTCTTTGTAATGGTGATAGTTCCTTTAACAGTTATTTATGGTGCTTTGCCTGCACTTTCTTTATCTGCAGCTCAAGTTGCTCACACTACTTTCCCAGCAAGGTTCACAGCTCTTATCTTTCTGCACTCTCACGCTGTAGACCTGAATGCATACCCAGTAACCCTGTCACGGCCGGAATAGTGTGAGGTTTGTGAGGTTTACCTTCTGCAGCAAGACAAAACACCTCAGTGCTTCACTCAATTTCCTGGAGGATAGAATGCAGCCATTTTTTTTCCCCAGAATGTATCATCAAAGGCTTCCAGCCCAATGCCCAGTAGAGGTCTAGTTTCCCTCTGAAATCTCTTAAGCTGAATGAGACAGCCTGTTTTTCTCTTGGCATTCTGGTCTTACAAGCTCCCAATAGAATTGCTAGCTAATTTCTGCAAACAATATTTTAACGATGCACTGGCCCAAAGAGCCAAGCTCGCGCACTCCTGCAAACCTTTCCCAAAGACCTAAGAATCACATGGTAAGTAGATCACAAACAGCTTCAACCTTCCATACCAATTTTCTCATTGCTGTGACCAATGACAGCAAATAAAGAAAGAAACTTGTATTCTGGTTTACAGGTTAAGGGTGCAGTTTTACAGTGTGGCTGCGGCGGCAGGAAGTCAGCACTGAACACTGGTGCAGTTCTACTGTGTGGTCGTGGTGGCAGGAAGTAGGCACTTTGAACACTGGTACTCAGCTTTGTTTCATGGTTTCATTTTAGTCCAGGACCTTAGTCAATGGGACAGTACTGCCCACACTCAGGAAGGGTCTTCCCTCCCGAGGGAAACTTCTGAAGACACCTTTATAGACACCACCCAGAGATGATCTTCAACAGTGACTCAAATCCACTCAGGTGGACAACAAAATTAAGCATGACAGAATGAAAATACTTCTCCCCAGACATACACATCCCTACGGAGTGGAAGAGACAATGTTTACAAAGATTCCAAGGCAGGACTGGGAATACAGCTCATACAACCAAGCAAACAACAAGAGCGCTAGGCTAAACCCTCGTGACAATGCTGTTAACAAAGGGTCCCTTTAAGTCTTTTCCCAAGGAATCAGCAATCACTGCTGAAGGAGGGCACACATATAATCACAGCACTCCAGGCTTCAGCCTTGAAATGCACTTTCCTGTTCTTGTAGGTTCTCTTTGATTAGAGGAACATACAGCATCAAATTCCAGATGGTACTTGTGCGAAGCTAAAGAGCATGTTTCTACGTGATTTCAAAAAAAAAGAGAACAGTATGAAATATCCACAGTTGGATGCAGAGCATACAGGTACACCGCTGCTCACGCCTACTCTGAAAAGATAAGGTGACCAAGCAAGAAGGGGGAAGTTTCTGAAAGAATCTGTGATGCCCCGGAAATGGTTTCCCAGTGTTCTTCAGGGGTTTGCATTTTGAACGTTGGGCCCAGATGTGACGATGTGAAAGCTAGTGGGACGTTTAACAAGTAGGAAAAGGAGACTGTTACTAGCTCTGCAACATGTTCTGGCTTATGAGAGCATTTTCTCACATATGCATGGACTCTTCCTCTGGGATCCTAGTCACCATGACACAGATAGCCACAGAAACAATGGCAGAGGCAAAACCCATGACACACCAGGACCCTAACTAAAAAAAAAAAAAAAAAACGGTACCGGGCAATGACTCAGGGAGAAGGGAGCAGGAGGGTTGGTCCTGTCCAACCACAAGCAGGACCCACTGACGTCCTCTATGTCGTCTGCTGCGACCAAGCTCTTAACAACCATTTTCACAGCGAGGAGCACTATCACTGGCAATAAAACTGCTTTTAGCCTGAATTTCTTTTTCAGGAGACAGTGCCTTGGAGGACCTGCAAGGGGAAAAGGCTGTCAGTAGCTGACCAGGATGCCATCCAATGATAATTTCCTGTGTCATCTGTACGAGGAAAATGACCTAAAACAATTATCTGTGGCACCAAAGTAGCACAAGGCTGCTGGGTGACCAGTGGGTAAGCAATGATGGAGTGACGGTGACAGGGAGGGCTGGCCCGAGGGACAACCAATGCTCACCGGGCAGGGGAGCCCAGCTCCAGGTCCTGGAGGGTGTCCTTCAGGGTCTGGCCCCGTGTCTCAGGCAGCAGAGCACACAGTAGGCTTGCTCCAATGGGGAGGCTGCCGAAGATGATCATGGGCAGCGCCCTGTAGTACTGCTCCAGCAACATCAAGAGTGGTGTGAGGATGCCACTGATCCTGGAGAAGATGCTCACCAGCCCCATGCCTGTTTGCCTGGGGAGAGCAGCACAGGTGAGGCTCTGGCAACTGATGAAGCTGCACTCACTCCAGAGATGTGAGGACCCAGGTCTCAGACACCTTTGGCCTGCCTAGGGGGCCTGCTTCCTGGACCAATGAGCTTTCTCTTTTACTCTCTCGTCACCTCTAAAACCCAAACTCCTTGGCCACTTCTGAGTGCTCCTCTCTTGGGCCATGCTTTGCTCTTACTTACATCCCACATTCTGGCCATGACAGGCCAGGGCATGCCTATGTCCTCATCTGTCCTCCAACATCCTGTGGCAGCTTGGTGAGTGGCACTAAACCTCCAATGGCCTGAGCCCCATAGGCAGCTCAATGGCTGCCTGGGGGCTGGTGGCAGAGGAGCAGAGGGGCAGAGGGATTGGGTGATAGAGATCCCGGGCCAAGAGACCAAAAGCACATCAGGCTCTCACCTGATGATGGTGGGGAAGAGCTCAGCAGTGTACACGTAGGAAACGGTGAAGGCAGCAGACGAGGCAAACTTCCCCACCACGGCCAGCACGGTGACCACCGTGGGAAGATCTGGAGGGAAACGCAGGTCAACCCCACAGAGGGAGGACACCCATCACCCCAGCCTGCACACCTCCCTGTCTACTCAAAGGCCTCACTCACCCTCAGGACCATGTGTTGGGCAAGCCCTTACTCCTGAAGGCGAGTGGGAGCAATGGATCAAGCCCTAGCAGGGAGAAAGAGGGCTGGAAACAGCCTGGTACCTCCTGGGATAAAGGTGATGATGATGCACATGACACCAGCCAGCATCAGAGCACCTAACTGGCTCCACTTCCGACCCAGCTTCTCCATTACGAGGATGCTAAAAAGGCGGGCAGGCACTTCCACTACTCCAAATATTAGCTGTGTCAGGTAGATATCCAGGCCAAAGTCCCCCACTTGGAAACTGAGGCCATAATACACCATACTGTCCACAAACCTACAAAGTACCCAAATATCCTCGTCACTACTGGGTGTACATCAGGTCACCCACCGGGAGACACAGGCTTACCTGGGGAGAGACCATCTGTCCACCCCTCCAATGACACAGAGAACATGAGTGGCCTCTGACTCTGTCCTCATGGAGGGACAAGGCCCTGACTTACCAGACAGCAATGAGAATCAGGGTCATCTTCCTGAGATGAGGGTGTTTGAAAAGATCCAAGGCATTCCCCGAGGGGCCTGCCTTCTCAGAGACCAGCTAGAAGAAGGTCAGAGTGAGGGGCAGGACACAGGCATGGAGGTTGGCCTGAGGCAGGGGTGGGCCTGAGCCCACCCACAGGTACCTTGTTCAGGAGCTCCGGAGGAAGTGGCCGCTTGTTCACCAAGGCTGCTTTCTGCACCAGCTGTTTGGCTTCCTCTGTCCTTCCTTGGGAGAGGAGCCACCTCGGGGATTCTGGCAGAACCCTGTCAACCAGCGTGGCTGTGATGCTGGGGCCTTGAGCTCTGTGTAGCCACCCCGATTTCCAGTGTGCATCGAGCTTCCCGCCCAAGCTCCACAGGCTCTCCTCTGTGCCCTGCTCCTGCCACAGCATTCCCAGCTAGGGTGACCTGTCACTGGCAGGGGTCTTCTCACCAGAAGTAGAAGAAGAGCAGGGATACTGGTGCGGTGCCTATTATCTGAAGGAGTCTCCAGTTGCGGACACCATAGGCCAGTCCTGCTAGCACCATCAGCCCAATGGAAAAGTTGCTCTGGGCCAGAACCATGGCTTGTGTTCTCCTGGATGGCCCCACCCACTCGGAAACTGAAAACAAAGGCTAAGGTTATCTCTTCCCTTTCTGTTGACATTCAGATGGTATCATGTCAGTGCTGTGCCTCACTCTTGGCACAGGAGGCTCTGCTCTGACCTCCTTTGGGTACAGATGACTGGAGCTATCCCCACAGGCTATTCAGGGGCTCCACCTGATGGCCCCATGGCTCAGGCACTCACCAAGGATCATTGTGCCCATCATACACCCAGCGACAGCAGAAGCTGAGATGAAGCACAGAACCATGTAGAGCTCGTAGCTGGGCACAAAAGCCGTGGCCAGGCCTGTGACGCCTAACTGAAGCAGCTGCACTAGGAGGGAGCGTCTGCGGCCAATCCTGAGGTAACAGAACAGGCTGTGAACTGAGGATGCCTCGGGGCTGAATCAAAAGATACCCAGGCAAGCCTGTCCCGGGCTCCCTGTCAGAGCCAAGAGAGCTGTGCGGGTCGCATCTTCTCTGGGAGTCTCATTGGAAGGTATGCATGAGGACTCATCTTGACAGCCACTAGGAAGGCTCCAGGTAGGTTACCGAGCCAGCACCAGGAGCCTAAAAGGAAGATGGACCAACAGTGCACATACCAGTCACAGACGGGTCCGAAGATGAGGGCTCCAACCAGGAGCCCAGCCATGAACACTGACTGGGAGGTTCTCTTCAGGGTCTTCCGTTCACACACCAGGTCAAACTGAGATGAGAACAGGGTACGTGACTGGGTATAGCAGTCACATCTTTATCATTTAAACCCCATAGTTCCACCCTGTGTACCAAGGCAATCCTTGA
Organism: Acomys percivali; assembly: GCA_907169655.1. Classification (NCBI taxonomy): domain Eukaryota; kingdom Metazoa; phylum Chordata; class Mammalia; order Rodentia; family Muridae; genus Acomys; species Acomys percivali. Next base: position 4,379,322 of record OU015755.1, on the reverse strand, counting down.
CACCACAAGTGAATCGACAGAGCGAAGAGACAACATGGGCAGCAGAGCACACAGAAAATGGCCGTGGCACATGCGATAAACTGGCACACAGAGCTCAAGGCTGGGCACAGGGCTGGTAGCCTGGCCTGTGATACCCAACAGGGGACCAGGATGACTGGCAATGGAGCAACAGGCATAGGGACAGAGACAGGGCAGCAAGTTCCAACCAAAGGGACAGGGTCAAACAAATGACAGACCTACGAAAGACCAACAACAGGCTGTCCTACCTCATTCTTCAGGGACAGAGGCCTGTTCTCAGGATAGTCCCAGCCTGAGTTGCAGGCCTGTGTCTCGTTGAAGCGGTGGCTGAGGATGTCTTCCAGGCTGGCGTTGTCAGGAGGTGGCCGGAACATGAGGCAGGACTCAGGCCTGCCTGCCGTGTCATTGGGGATGCTTACGGCCAGCTGCTCAGCAGCGCTGAGGTTGAAAGTGTGGTTCTTGACCCAGGACACTGAGCAGTGGTGCGCCTCATCGAGGACCATGAAGACCTGACCAAACACGAAGAACGCAGACAGGAAATTGGGGATGCCCATCAGGATGGTCACCTGTACCTGGAAGCGACCAAAGTCGCCCACTTCAGCCATGACCTGTGCAAACTGAGACATGTCTTCTTCTCACTCCTCGGTCTAGGAACACCAGGTAGCTCTGTATCCTGGCTTTGGGGCGCTAGCTGCTCTGGGCTGTGGTGACAGCTGCATTAATGTTTAACCCAGCTTTGAACAGCTACACCTGTCAGCTTATACCTTACCTCACGTCCCTAGACTGACAAGAAGGAATATGGAAAAAATAAAAACAGAAACAAAACCACAGTCATCTGAGAATGTTTTATTGGACGTGACAGACACAGGCATCATAATGAGGAAGAACAATTTTCTAGGCTACAGCTGTCATTCTCAGTGACCTCCAAGTATAAAACATCTTAAAACAACTCTAATGCTCTCCCATTGCCAAGCACTCAACCCCACAGGCTACAGTGCCGTACATAATGTGCCTATTCGGGTAACTGTGGCAAGACTTGCTGTTACCAGGCTGACCAGCCGCTCTCACACGGATCTGAGACCTGTTTCACAGAAGGGAATTTATGCTTGTGACTATAAACATGATCAAATACACATGGCTACTAAAGTATTAGGCCCTAAGTCGGGCGTGGTGGCGCACACCTTTAATCCCAGCACTTGGGAGGCGGAGGCAGGCAGATCGCTGTGAGTTCGAGGCCAACCTGGTCTACAAAGTGAGTCCAGGACAGTCAAGGCTACACAGAGAAACCCTGTCTCGAAAAAAAAAAAAAAAGTATTAGGCCCTAGGAAGAGAACCTGTGAATGCTGTTAACCGTCTTCTCAATGTTTATGTGTTTATATTCACAATGTGAGATGCTCTCAGTCTTGGTCACCAGAGCTTCCTGTTGTGGAGGGTAGTGGTTGACTTTGGGGCTTAGCTGTTCTAATGGTTGAGAGTATGTGACTGTGGGTGATTCGCCTGGGGGAACATCTCTGTCTGCCTTCTGACAAGGCTCTCGGACATCACAGAAGAGAGGGCAGAGAGACTGTACGAGCTGGAGTTTAGTGTGGAGTGCTGTGGAGTGCTGTCCTCTGGACATGACTCAGCTGCTGCACACATCAGCTCCTAGGAGCTGCAGTTACCTGCACATGACCTATGTAAGATCAAGCCAGCTAAAAATGACAGCATTTAAGAAATGGAAACACACTCCCTATGAACTCAGGTAATTAATTTTATTCCTTCTCAAGTTTCTGATGGGGTTGAAGACCAGATAGCTTAGTTTTACAATTAAGTTTAGTTTAGGGGTTAAGATGTTTTTAGGTCTAGATCGATGTTTTAAGTTGGTAATGATGAGAGATATGATAGATATTGATTTACATTCAGAATTTTAGACTCACCAAGATAGGAAAGATGTTTTCTTCAAGGCTGCCAAATACAAATAGCCAAAACACTATGAATGTAACATTTATATAATTCCTGATTGTTTTGTGGTTCTTCTTGGTGTAGGTAGTTCATTGTATGTATGTATAATAATATCAATGTATATGTAAAATATTTAATAAAACATTAACAAAAAAATGGAAACAACCAAAGTGTCCATAAAGGAAATGTGGCACATATATACAATAGAATATTACTCACCATAAAAAATGAAACTCTTCTTTTGTGACAACATAATTTAAACTGGAGCTCATTATAGTAACTGAACACAGACAAGCATAGAAAGGCAAATATCATATGATCTCATGTTAATCTTTCTCTCACAAGAGGTAAGTCTAGAAGAGTGGTTATCAGAGTTCTGGGAGCATTAGGAGGGAAGAGAAAAGGCTGATCAATGTCTGTTATGTAAGATCCATGAAAAAGAATCTCTGGCATATTCCACTCTTTCACCTCAAGCCGAGATGCTGATGGGAGCAGAGGTAGCCTTCTTTGAAGGAGTGGCCACTGACTGGTTGACCACATTTCTTTCTTTTTTTTTTTTTTTTCTAAGATTTATTATTATACATACAGTGTTCTGCCTGCATGTACAGATCACATTATAGATGGTTGTGAGCCATCATGTGGTTGTTGGAAATTGAACTTAGGACCTCTGGAGGAGCAGTCAGTGCCCTTAACCTCTGAGCCATCTCTCCAGCCCCGATTATGCTTCTTTGGATGAACCCATTTCCAAGCACGTATGGACTCATAAGTCTATTAACTATATTTAGTGGGTTACTGGCTTTTTTCTAAGCAAGGGGTGGAGAGATGGCTCAGTGGTTAGGAGCGCTTCTTGTTCTTTCAGAGGACATGGATTTGATTCCTAGCCCCTACATGGCAGCTCACAACCATCTGTACTCCAGTCTCAGGCTATCCAGTGTCCCCTCTGACCTCCACAGGACCCAGGCACGCACATGATGCATATAACACACACTTTCAGGCAAAACACTCATACACATAAATACATATTTTAAAACTTTAAAAATGTACAGAAACAAAATGAAGACAGGAAGTTGGGAAGATGTGTTAGGGAAAACTGAGAAAAACTTTGTAGAGAAAGAGGGAGTAGAGAGTAGATATGACTAAGATACACACGTATGAATGCTTCAAAGGAAAACCAAATGCCCTGCACTAATTATGCCAAGAGCCCATTCCTGCCTATGACTTTAATATTCTTCTGCTGTTTAAGTTGATTTCTTTTTTTCTGGTAGTATATGTAATACTAGCTATTCAACAGAGCAGCATCCAGGTCAGGAGATACACCATACCTTTTCTATTTACTACCAAAGACAAATCAAAAACATTGAGTGATTACAAGAGGGGTGTGTGTGTGTGTGTGTGTGTGTGTGTGTGTGTGTGTGTGTGTGTGTTGCATTTTCAGTTCTAATCAAGGAAGAAACCGTTAGTGCTTGTACTAGATTAAAAACAAATACAGGCTCTCCCAGTGTATTCCAACCTCCCAAAGCACTCAGCGATAGCAAGATACAGGACAAAGTCCCCTCTATTATCTCCCCTACGCATGGACACAAGCATATGCGCATGCAGTGCAGTGCACACCCCTGCTTATCCAGTCACAAGGGCTTTTCGTGTTCTGGACTCTAAACCATTTTAAGAGTTAGGTAGCCAGGAGGTGATGGCACACGCCTTTAATCCAGCACGTGGGAGGCAGAGGCAGGCTACACAAAGAAACCTTGTCCTCGGAAAACTGAAAGAAAAAAAAAGGGGCTGGCAGAGGAACATAAGTAGAATATACAAAGTAGAATATACAAACCATTTGTTGCCCCCTCCCCAGGAGAAAACAGACTGTGTAACATCGCCCTCTGACACGATGTGGTGTAGATGAAAGCACGTGTATGCACACCCATGTGCACGTGTGAATGCTCGCTCCCTCCCCCCCCCCCCCACAGAGTTCCTAGTCTCCTTTCCCATTACTGTAAGACCCAGAAAGGTAAGTAATGATTGTTTTCTAACCACCAGCCCGGTTTTATGTGGAATAAATATAGTATCTATTTAGAGTGTCAGGAAAATCTCCAGCAATCACCTGTCTATAGATAGAGACAGGGCATGGGTGGAAGGTAACATTAAAGTTGTTCTCAGCTTCAACTGAAGCTTTAGACAGATTAAACTTGGCAGCATTTATTTAAATAAGAAAACATTCATGAACCAGGCAACACCTATACCAGCAGAAGTGCTGCCAGGTAGTGTGTATATAAAGAAAAAGGAAATATTATATAAAAACTTATATTGGACTGTAAACATAAATGTAAAATATAAAACCTTACATTCCAGAAGATGACACTGGGTTAAACTGGAATAATTTTGGGCATACAAATGTTTTTCAAAATAAAACATCTATCACAACCTATAAAATAACTGATGTTAGCCTTAACTGAAACTTAATACTTCTACTCTAGGAAAGACACTGGTAAAGAGAATGAGATTTTAAGCCACACACTTGAAAAGATTATTTTTTTTAAAAATCTTAAAAAAAAAAAAAAAAAAAAAAGACAAGATATCACCATGTCTCCAGGCTAGCCTTGGCCTCTTGGTTATTCTGCCTTACTGCAACCCAAGTCCCAAAGTTATAGGCACTTAACAACATGCTCGGCTATAAGTAACTCTTAAAACTTAGTGAAAAACAAGCAACTGGTTAAAAGTAGATAAAAGCCCATCAACCATTTACATAAAAATGGTCTTCTCAAACTAAGAGACATTTGCAAAGTAACTACCCACTACTTTGATTAGAAAGTGTTATGGTCAAAAGAAACAAAGATCAAGTTGAGCCAGGCCAGAGATTAAGGAAGTATGATCACTGAAGACAATATGGGCTTGTGGACTGAATCCAGAAAAGGCATGATACTCAAGTGCCTGACCTTTTCTCAGTCCCTACATCAGTCAGTAGGATCCTATCAAGGCTCATATCCTAATTTTGATAGATGTATATAGTTATGTATGTAGTTATGTGAGATATTTACATTCAGAGAGGCCAACAGGATGATATAGGTGAATCTTTGGTATTATTTGCAAATATTTCTGTAAGTCTGACCTTACTTCCAAGTAAGATCTGAATAGCTATGTGTCTGGAACACACATAAAGTAAGTTGACATACATGAAGATGTCCAACAGAACATATTAGGAAGCTACAAATTAAGATAAGGAACTACTGTAGACCTAATAGAACATTCAAAATACTGACATCACTACCACAGGCCAGGACTGTAGAGCAGCAGGACTGTAAAACAGCAGCTATTTAAACGCGTTAGCAATTTACTTTTAAAAACTAAACAACACTCTTACCCTAAAGCCGAACAATTATGCGCACTGGCATTTGTGAAATGAGTTGAAAGCCTATGTCCACACAAAATCCTGCACAAGGATTTCAGGAGTCCTGCTCTTAACTATCCAAACTCGGAAACACGAATGATGTTCCTCAGTGGGTGGGTGGCAAGCTGTGGCAGACTGGAATTTAGTGCTAAACAAGCAAGCAAGCCAGCAAATAAGCCAGCTATTATGAAAGACACGAAAGAACTTGAGGTGAGTGTTACTAAAAGAAGCCGATCTGAACACACTACGTTGTCTGATTGATGTTAACTATAGAAAGACCAATGGATCATGTGGGGATGCAAATCAGCCTCAGAGTGCTGGTCAGCATCCATGAGGTCCCGGGCTCAACCCTCATGTTAGTGACAGGAAAAGAACAAAAACAAACCACAGCTAAGGGTCACTGTGGGAAGACATGTGCAGCCCAGGCAGCAGTAGTTTCAGGTGCAGTTTATTAATATCAAAAATGTAACTCCAGTCTGGAATGTTGGAGGCAGAAAAGGCTGTTCAAGGTTAGGGGACACATCATACTTGATTTTGCGGTGAAACCACTCTACTTTCCTAAAAGCTGAAGTCTACTTTAAAAACAAACATGGGATAGATGACCCAAAGGAGGAAGTAAAGGCTAAGGACCTAGACTGGGCACTTCAATCTTCTGGAAGAGGTAAGCAGAGACTGCCGTATTCTTGCCTTGCACACAGCATGGGCACATCTGAGAACCTGGCCCCTACTCTGCATGAAACACACAGCTCACTTCTCTACTTTGCTGATCTGGAAAGTAAGCTTTCATGAGCTTCAAGCTATACAGTCCTCTCAACTCAGGCTCCACAGCTCTAAGCTCTGAAAGAAATATTGGGGCCTACAGTAGTCATATCATGGTTTTGGCTACTTCTGTCAGGAAAGATTATCATCAGAAAGGTTAGCCAACGAGCAGTGGATGACAAGACATTAAGGAGCTTAGAATCATTTGTGAAACCACAGTTTCAGCATCTAAGCTGGGGGTGGGGAGGAGGGTGGGAGGGTGGGGAGGGGAGTGGGGGGGGTGTCACAGGTACAGCATTGCTCTACACTGTCAATACATGAAATCAGGACGTAATGGAGATTTTAGCCTGGCATGTCCAGTCTCTTTGGGTAGTCTTCCTCCTTTTGACTTGGAGCATGTGTTACCCCAACCGAAGCACAACAGTTTGTGGGGTTTTGTTTTGGTTTTGGTTTTTTGAGATAGGGTTTCTCTGTGTAGCCTTGGCTGTCCTGGACTCGCTTTGTAGACCAGGCTGGCGTTGAACTCACAGCAATCTGCCTGCCTCTGCCTCCTGAGTGTTGAGATTAAAGGCGTGCGCCACCACACCCGGCAAGCACAACAATTTTAAGCTGGTCTACTAAACTTTCAATGTCAGTATGTTCATTTTACTGTTTATATGCACCTTGGCTTCACTCTCTTCATGTGAAAATTACAAGTAGTGACTTCATGCCTACCCCCAGAGCACTTTATCAACCGCTTTACTAAAAAACAGAAGCATTCATACATCACTAAGGACAATTTATTCTTTATTGATTAAAAATGAAGAAAACATGCAGTAAAATACAAAGTCAAGAGAAGAGGGAGAAGGTAGCATTTTACATCTTCCGTCATCTAGGATACGTCATAAGGAGGCAGTGACATTAATTGGTAAATCATTGCTCTATCCTCTAGATTACTCATCAGTCTCAGCTGGCTCTAGGATTTGATTCAAAACAGAAACGGGGGGTGGGGGGTAGGGAGAGACCACAAATAACCCAAACAATTCCTTTAATCATTTAGAAAGAGCACACAATTCATATATTATCTTGGCTATGTTGGCACGTTATCTTGTGCTCTAGTCAGCCCCTCCTCCGGGGACGAGGGCATCTTGAGTACCTAGTGATAGAGGTGCACTGCTCCTGGGAAGGAGGGAGATGGCTCCCTGGACTTCTCCATGTCACACCGTGGCAGTTCCCAATGAATGTTTCTTTTTTATTATCACTGCAGAAGCCAGCAGAAGGAATTCACCACACATCATGTAAAAGTAACCAGTCCCCACCTCCTAGTTCCCAGAAACGCAAACAATGAACTGAAAAAGAGCCCACAGCCACTTTTACTGTTGTGCCTGTTGCACACAGTAGGGCAAAGGAGCTGATGGTCTAGAGCACGTGACCAGGAGAGGGGCAGTTCCTCACTCCCAGCCTGGCACTGGGCCACCTCCAAGTTACACAATCCTTCTTGAGCTCTTAAGTGAATCAAGACAAGTTGTTGAAACCAAAACGGATTCTACAACAAGCCCCTAGTCTTGTGCCAAAGGTAACAAACATGGGCCATTTCCATACCTCAATCCCACCTTCTCTGTCTTTGCTTCCTCAAAAACCTACCCCTAATAACAGGGCAGAGTGATGGGAAGAAAGATCAATGTTTTTTTCAGCTAACTTACCAATCTTTTTTCTCCCTCCTGGCTCAGTAGGTTCCTCCCTTTACCAATCCTAGACCTTGAACTCTGTTATCTAATCTATTCTCCTCCTAACTCCCTCTCAAATCCAGCTTTTCTTCCTCTCCAACATCCCTTTCCCAACATGCCTTTGCACTCAGAACAGGTGAAGAAAGTCCATGACTGAAACTGCAGGCTCAGAATGAATGAAGCATATAGTGACCCAAGTCAGATGTGAGGAAAGCTTTCAGGTGTGTTCCAAGAGACCCTGCACAGGCAATACTGCGGCCTGATCCTCAGACCTGTGAGAGGCTGGGGTGAGGGTGGGAACATACTAGGTACCTAATCTTGTTCATCAGACCAACAATGGCAGGTGCCAAAAATTCTACAAAAGGCAACTAACTAGTCCCTTTCTAGGGGCCAACAGCCCATCTTTGTGCATCTCTTTAAAGCCAGACTGATTATTCCATTCTTATATAAAATTTGGTAACTTGGTAGGCTTCTTAGCAATTACACAAATGCTATTAAACAGTAGGGAAAAAAAAGAGAAACCAGCCCCACTGATTATTCACATATTGCATTGAGTGCTCTTTTTAAAAACCTAAATAATAATTTACATAATTTCTGTAGAAAAACAAATTAACACTGTCTACTCATAAAACCTAGGGTCACGGCACGTGTGGTTCAGCGAATTAAGAACCCCCTCCAAGGAGTCAGTGCAGGAGGAACAGAAGGCACACTCTAGCCTAGTGAGTCTCCTTTATTGCTGTAAAATCTCAGCCGTGTACACCCATTTCCTCACGACCTAGAGGCCGGGCAAATCCATCTTCACAGGAGGATCAAAGATCAGTTTTTCTTCAGTTTAAAGTTTTAAAAATTGAAAATACTTTCCCAATGATATGACTTACAAGTTCTTTTTCCTGTTCAAAAACTACCTCTGGCAAGATAAGATTTAAAAGCCATTTGGCTTAATGTTTTCTGCACACACAATCTAAAATTCCATTCTGAAGGAGCAAATGGCTGAAGTCTGACTAGAGTCAGATGTTTTGCACCAGCTGAAGTTAAGGCTAGCAACCCTTTCTGGAGGGAGCAGTGAAGGGGGTGCCTGAGAACAGCTCAGCAAAACACTTTGCAAGAGACACTGTGAGCAGGACAGACAAGAGTTGGGCTGCCTCCATCTGAGGCTGTGCTTTTTCCTAACAAAGGTTGCTAGAATTCGCATCACATACAAAGAAAAAAAAAAAAAAAAAGCAGTCATTAAATTCTCTGGGCTCCAGCTGAACCATCAACTTTTAATTGCTACTTCAGTGTTAAAGAGATATCCCAAGATGCTCAAATCCTGGCAGGTGTGGGAGAACAGGCAAGATGAGGATGCCCAATGCAGCTGCTACTATCCACTTGGGCCATTGCTGTATAAGGCAAGAATGAGCTGAGAGACTTCCATCCTGGGCCTTGAGGCACACCGCTGCTTCTGCTCCTCAGATGGAGGGAGAAAGGGGACATGGGCAGCATGTCTACTAATGGAATCTCTGAGAGGGTGCTGGCCACTGGTGACCCAACTTTTCTTTCCTTGTGGGAAAAAGGGTGTGGCAGAGGGAGGTAAGGAGGGGTTGGGGGGGACGAGGAGGGGGACAAGGAGGGGGATGGTGGCAAGAAGAACATAAAGAAAAACTCTACAGCTCCAAGCCAGGAAGTTTGCTGCTGGGTTCTTTGGCAGTTGTAAGTTCAGGCCAACAGAAGCAACAGATGTCCATGGGTGGCGTCTCCTTACTGACCCGTCCAGGGCTGTAGTTTAGCTGATGCTGAGCTGGGCGAATCCTATCAGCTTGCCATCATCAGGGATATCAGAGCCTTCAACACCAGATGCCTAAGAACCAAACAAAATAACAAGGCGTGGCAATTTTAACACAAAATTTCAGGTAGCAATAGAAATTGGTAAGGGGAGGCAGAAAGGAAGGTGGGAGGTGAAAGGTTCCTGGGGTATAAACAGAAGGCCACTGTGTTTCTTCCAGAAACAACTCAAGTGAGAGGTCTGGACTGTTGGCTTCTGGATGGGAGAGGCAACTCAAATTGAGAGTTCAGCCTGGGGTCTCGGAAGAGTAAACGAACACAGTCAGCACACGCTAACAGTCTTGGCACTCAGGGAACAGAAAGGCTGGTCTGCAGGGGAGTACAGGGGTGAAATTGAGTACCAGTTTGAAAGTGACGGATCGATTTGACTGGGGTTCTTCCACAATTTTCTGCAAATTAGCTGCCACTGTAATCATACAAACAAAGAAACTTAATAAGCAGCTACATAAATACATTTTCAACGATATTTTAAAATCTTAAACAGGTGGTTAAGAATTTTGGATGTATGCTGGGCAGTGGTGGCAGACGCCTTTAATCCCAGAACTTGAAAGTCAGAGGCAGGAGATCTCTATGAGCTTGAGGCCAGCCAAGTCTACAAAGAAAATTCCAGAACAGCCAGGCCTACACAGAGAAATCCTGTCTCAAAAAACAAAAATAAGAATCTTCGATGTACAATCAAAATGGAAGAAAAGGCCAATCATTTCTCAAATCAAAGCTATCACTAATCTTCAGACAGAATAAATAAATCCTGAATCATTGTTAAATAAACTATCTTTAAAATGTATTAACTACCCTAAAAAGACAGTTGAGTAAAAGGTATGCCTTATGTTAAAGGACCAGAAAGCCTGTGACTAGGAGCCAACCAAGTATAGCCTGTGATCTGTGTTTGTTCTATCTGTAAATAAGAATGATTTTCAAATGACATAATACAAAACCCAAGTGTGAGACACGCACCTGTGAAACTGTAAGCACTGTGGAGGTGGAGGCAGGAGATGGATGCTAAGTCCCAGGCCTGCCTGGGCGGCAAAGCAAGATTCTATGCCCAAAAAAATAACGAAAAAAGACCGAGACTATACAAAACACACAAAACCTAAAGTATCCATCAGTCAGTGTTTCAGAGGAAAGTGTTGGCATATCCAACCGATGGCTCTGTAGTCAGTATTGGCAACTGTAGCCCGTTTTTACTCTGTTTTTTCTAGGACTCAATTTCCGTTCTCCTCACTTCTGTGTTCTACGAAGATTAGTTATGCCAACCATCAGAAGTGGGAGAGCCAATAATGTACTAACTTATGGCTTTTCCTGTCATTTCCACTAGTGTCCCAGCAACATCTACACCATCAAGGGTCTGAGATAGGACATGCTTCTGTCTGTTTGCTCTGGAAAGGAATTGCTCTTGATGCTGTAACTTTAGGGAAGCTTGGACTATTTCAAGAAGTATCAGGCCTGCTCACTGGAAGCTGGTTTTATAGGTACTATGTATACAAGATGCTATCAGGCTAAGGACACAAAGCAATATGCTTACCTATCACTAAATCCCTTCCATCGACCAGGCCAGCAGAAATGAGCTCCTGAGAGACGCCTTCTGCTGTATCTGCAAGGACAAAGAACACAGTGCAGTCTGCTTGTGTACACATGTCACTGTAACTTTCATGACAGGAGCACTGCCAGAATCATGCTGGACACTAAATCTGTGGAATTAAGAAGCCAGGTGGGAGTTATCCTTGAATTTCAAGTAAAGAATTCTCATAGGTCTGGCTAGGGAGCTTAATCTATATGAACTACATGACAAATATCAACTCAAAGTGAGAGATAAACTGCTAAATTGTACAATGCAGAGTTCACAACCACCAGAGCAGCCTACAAGTGATGACAAGACAGTCCTGTGTCAAACTGAATTCTGAACTTGAGTTCTCTGAGATGAAGAGACAGGAAATTTAATGAATTTGAGTGCATTTCTCAAATTCAAAACATGAGAAAATGTCTTACGATCTTTCCTGAGAATCCTAAGTTACTGAAGTCAGCTCCACTGTTCTGGCCGTTTCTCTTCTCATCTACTCGTCCTAGGGACACCACGTAAGCAGTGGCTCTAACAGAAACCCAACAGGGGAAGCAAACTACCTCGGTGCAGTCTCATCTTTAGGTGCACACCTTTAACCCAAGCACCCTGGAGGTAGAGGAAGGCAGATCTCTATGAGTTCAAGACCAACACTACACAGTGAGACCCTGTCTCAAATAAGCAAACAAAGCAACATATTTCATCTTTAACTGATTAGGTCCCAGAGGCTTGTAGAAGGAAAAATAGAACCAATGCAGAGGTGATGTGTACACATTCATACAGATGACTAATAATGAAAGATTCCTGAAAACATTCCTAAAAAGTAAGGTGCCGGGTGTGGCAGAGGCAGGCGCGTCTCTGTGAGTTTGAGGCCAAGGGTCTACAAAGACAGCCAGGGCTGTTACACAGAGAACCCCTATCTCCAGGGGGCAGGGGGGAGTAAGGTGCGCACCCCTCTGTATATTTGCACTCAGAAATTAACTAGCAACAGGCATTTGTTGGCCACTCTTCAAGCCTGAGTTAACAAAGTTAAGAAAAAAAGAAGCCTCATTGCAGGGCAAAGTTCACAATTAGAAAGAGTATTGTGACAAGGTTCGGCTTCCACATGAGGAGAAGAGAGGCTGGAGCCCTGCCTGTTGTTTCCTATCAGAGAAGAGCCAATGGCAATGATAAGAGCCAGGACTCTGGACTCTGACAGAACTTCAGCTCAGCTCCCATGCCTCTTCCTAGATCAGGGACAAGTTATCTGCCTTCCTTTAAGCCTGGAGATCATCCTCTATTAAATGGGAATCATTTTTCCTTAACTGGCTATCTTAAAGATGGGCTGGAGAGATGGCTCAGTAGTTAAGAGCACCACCTGCTCTTCTAAAGGTCCTGAGTTCAATTCCCACCAACCACATGGTGGTTCACAACCATCTGTAATATGATCTGATGCCCTCTTCTGACCTACAGGTTTATATATAGGCAGAATACTGTATACGTAATAATAATAAATCTCAAACAACAACAACAAGAACAACAACAAAAGACCGAAAACAAAAAACTAAGCGAGATAACGTTTAGCAAAATGCACGCCCGACAGTGGCATTTACTAATAGGCTTGTGAACGTTACCATATGTCTTACTGCCATCAGGCTTACAAATCAAAGTACTAGTCAATCCATTGCAGTTTTTCTTCATGAATATTTCCCAAAACCTGAGCCAGGAAGTGTTACTATCTTTTAAGAGCAAAACTTATCTAAATGACAAAAACTTTATACTTAATTAAGCAGCAAATTATTAGTCATTGTGTTTTCAGCCATATTTTTAATACTCACCTCTCCCAGGAGTAAATTCAAATCTAATATCATTTAGTTCTTTTTTGGAATTCCTATGAAAGAAAACAGATAAGGAAAATAAGAATTTCTGAATTTATGTTTACAGTCTGCTTATATATATACATATATAAATATAGAGATGTATGTTTATACGTGTGAATGTACATGTATATGTGCAAAGACTATTCTGCTCCCACAGATTCTTGTCCTGATGTACTCACTGTACAGGGCTCTGAGCTAACACTGTTGGCATTATCATCAAATTATTCCATCCACCTGTAAGTTTATTACCTCCACTGATCAGTACAAGAATCTCCCATTTGAGGATGCTCATGCCCAGTCCCACCTTTTCCCACTAAGATAACACTGTGATCTGAATGAGTCCCACAAAGCTATAGTGTTGGCAAGTGAGTCCTCAGTGTGGTACTAAGAGACCACTACGTTGCTGCGATGAGAAGCCTTGTTATCAGTGAGCCATGCCGCCCCCTGCTTCCTTGTGCACCCTTGCCCTTCAGAACAAGCAGCATGAAGGTCTTTGTGAGATGGACACACAGACCCTATGACTTTGTGAACTTCTGGCTTCCACTGTAAGAAATCAATCTCTGGATTCTATTGTGGTTCTTGCTGTTGTTGCTGTTATTAAGAGAGGATTTTACTCTCTAGCCTGGTTTGGCTCATCAGACTCTCAGCAATTCTCCTGCCTCAGCCTCCCAAGTGCTGGGATTATAGGTGTGAGCCTCAATCTTTGGTATGCTGTTTTGGTAACAAAAAGTGAACGGAAGCATATAATCATATAAAAGTAAAAGAAAAACGTGTGTGAGCACAAAAGAGTGATTCAAATGCTACACAATCCCTTTTCACCCATATTCCCACTTGTCCACTATGACAGACTCATAAAATTGAAATTAAGTACACATTATCCCTTCAAATTCCACAACAATCCAGAGAAAACACGAGGTCAGGGTGAAGAGGAGAGCTTCAGAGGCAGGCTTCTGTCTGTTCGTGCATTTTACACATCGCAGTCTGTGCATGCAGTGCGTGCCTAGCGTGCTCAGGGCCGGGAGAGGGTGTCAAACACCCAGGGAGGGACTGGAGTTACAGATTGCCGGGAGCCATGTGTAGGTGCTGGAAATAAAACTCTGGTCTTCTGCAAAAGGAGCCAGTGCTCTTAACTACTGCACTATCTTTTCAGCTGCCAAGATAGTTTTTAAACAGGACTTAAGATGGGCAGGGTTTGAACAGGCAGAGAGGGCAGGGAAAGGAACTGGTCCGTGCTGGTAGCAGTAATATATAAACCCAGAACCTCCAGTGTGACTGACTGGTGAGGTGCAGCTGCGGTCAGCACTCGAAATGCTAAGACAGTCCAGGTCCCCGGGAAAGTCTAGCTAAGGCAGAGAAATCAGAACATAATGTCTAACAGTACACATAACAACACTGTGGATTTAAATCCATTTAGTTAAGCAGGGACTTCTCTCTGAAACTGTGCCGTTTAACTGGCATTCCAATTACCAACAACAATATGGCCACATGGCCCACAGGTGTGTCTTATCATCCCTTCTGCTCATTTGGCTTCCAAGTCTCCATCAATGGGAGGAAGAACCCACCTTTCTCCCACTTCCACTCACTCTGAAACAGTGATCATTACACAATCACTCGCACTGGGCGTGATGGCACACACCTGTAGTCCAGCACTTTGAAGGCAGAGTAAGTGGATCTCTGGGTCTCCATAGTAAGTTCTAGAACAGCCAGAGCTACAAAGTGAGACCTGGTCTCAAAAACATCAAAAAACAAAACAAAAACAAGCCAAAAAAAAAAAAAAAAAAAGTCACCCTCAAGATAAAAGAAACTTTATCACATACAAGTGTCCTCTCCACTTTCCTGAAGCGCGTGTCTACTGCTAAGATTTCAAAACAGATTTCTCTGTAGAGAGATGTGTGCATATCGCTCTGCGCAGTAATGGCAGGCCAGGAGACAGGCTTCCTGCTCACCTACAATAGTAGGTTTCTATAAGGAAGGTAGCCAACATTTGTGTCATCGTTTCACCGCTCCTAGTAGAAACAGCTCTTGTGGCCTCTATCTCTAACTTTACAGAGAAGACCGCCTGGATTCCCGTGTGTGATTCTACTACATGCACTTCAGCGACACATTTAATGCTGAAAGACTACAAAGAGATAATACAACCTCAAAGTTATTCTGATAAAAAAAATTACAGAATCTTGATGGAACTACTAGTGGGGACAGAGTTGAAACGCAGATCCGCCACCAGTGACGCTTCTCACTGAGCAATCTGTCTGGACCTTTTTGTACACCCCACCATGAACCAATGACAATATATACACTAAAACAGAAAAGCTACAAACGGTATTTACAGGTTGTTCAATCACAGCTGTAAAGCACCTACCCCCAGAGTTCACATTATCAGACTCATCTTCAGAGAAGCAGCTAGTGGTGCCAGTGTCCCAATGACCCTCCATCACAACCCAAACTGCCATGCTGCCAAAGTACACCCTGCTCACCTCTAAGCAGTGAGGCACAGCAGCCACAGAACCTGTTAACAGCTGGACTCTCAAACTACTGCTGCTATTTCTAAGGAAATTACCCCTGGGTGGTTATTCTCAGTCCCAACTATTACAACATCTACAGAATACTCAGAAAACAGCACATGCCTACTTACCTTAATCTTAGCACTAGACTGATAGGAATCTTGGTCTCCTGGGATCGTTCTGAAGACTGAGCCTGAAATGCATTTGAAAGCATAAAGTCACGTTGGGAACATTAGCAAGGGTAGTGGTCATCTAAGACAATACTTGGCAGCAGTTTCCTTTCTCTCCAGCCCAAGTCGTCGTAGCCCCTGAAACAGCCCGTGCTGTAGGAGGGCGTCAACTCCCAAGGAGCAACAAAAGACCACTGTCAGCCGTGCCAAACAGGATTAGAAAGTTGATCCCAAAAAAGGCCAAAACTAGCTGTCTCCCAGGACTCCATTCCACCCAAGGCTCCAGGCCTTTTTGCAGCTAAAGTAAATCTTTCTGAAAATTGTAAAGCTATTTTTTGCTTGCTGGAGGACATACATTCTATTTGTCTATAAAATAAATCCAATTTTTCCATCAATTTTTCTAAGACATCTATATTTTTTTCCATGTGATAAAGGAAGCGGTCAGAGCAGTGGTCTACAGGGACAAAACACGAAATGAAGATATATTTAAATACAAAAGGAACTTCCATTTCTTTTCTCAGCTAGCACCTCTGATAATAAATAAATGAACTGACACTGAAACTCTTACTTTAGCCAAATGGCATAAGATCACATGATACAAAATTCCAGAGGTTTCCAGATGGAGCCACAGAGGCACAAGGCATGCAGGGGCTCACGGGGAAACCGTTACTACCCAGATACTTCCACCAAACTACAATTTAATGACCATTGTGCATGCTTAGTTAAATATTACCTAGTTTAACAAAATCAGTTCTCAAAAAATGGACAACAATCCTAAGCAGAATAAATATGAAAACATAGAGCCTAAAAACAGAAGTATTAATGACGGCTAGCTCTCCAGTCTCAAAATAAACTGCAATAACTGTACTTAGTTTCATTAAACTTAATAATGATCTAATAAAGTAACAATATACTAGCAAAACTTTTTGTACTTGGTACATTTTCATAAGTAACTTATGTTGTTGCTTAAAAACCAGTGTGATCCTTATAGAACTTTTATTTGATTTGTGAAACTATGACGACAGAGTTTCTCACTTGTTCCAAGGCAAATTATCATCTTGAGAATGCACAAGCTGCATTCATGTTTTTTCATCTGCCCTCAAGGTGACAGGCCCAGAAAACATACCCACCCATTTTACCTGTGCTGTTTTTGCTGGCTCTGCAGGAGGCAGGAGAGAGACTTGAGCTGGCTGTGTAGTCACCTGGCCAGCTGGCTGAGGTAGAAGAGCAGAAATCTGCTCTGGAACTTGGAGCAAAGTACCCATTGGATCAGCTGCTGAGAAGAGCTGCAGTAAACACAGGATGCAGTGCTGTGTAAGTAGGGAGAGCGGCCTGCGATAGCTGAGTGGACTCAGAGGGCAACATTCTCAGAGTTATTACCATTTCTCTACACTTGTCTGTGCTGCATACAAGTCATTCTTTCTAAGCATTCTAAACAATTTTTTAGTTTTCATCTTTTTTGTTTGTTTGTTTGAGACAGGGCCTCTCTGTGTAGCCGTGGATGTCCTGGACTCACTTTGTAGACCAGGCTGGCCTCGAACTCACAGTGATCTACCTGCCTCTGCCTCCTGAGTGCTGGGATTAAAGGCGTGCGCCACCACCGCCTGGCTAGCTTTGATTTTTTTAGAGGAGGGCTTTTTGTTGTTTTATTTAGCAGCTCGTGTAGAACTTGGTAGGTAGCCAAGGCTAGTCTCACTCAAAATCTCCCCTCAGCTTCCCCAGTGCTGGGATTACAGTTGTGCACTATCACACCTGGGCCAGCGACTTTCTGAGGTATAACTTACAGAGGACCAGCCTAGCGCAGGTGAGGGGGTTGTCATGGTCCCACGTCTGGAAAGGGGGTGAGTAGATACTGCTTGTGAGAATGGACTACAGATAGCTTAGAATCTCGTCTAGATGTGCTGTCTCTTTGACATACGCCCCCACAAGGTGTGCAGCCTGGCATGTCATGCTGCAGTTAGAACCTTACTCCTGGGAATTTTGGCTTCTAGAACTGTGAGCAAAGAGAAAAGAAACATGGGAGAAAAGACAGCATCTTCACTAAGTGGTGCTGGGAAAACTGGACTATCATGTGCAGAAGAACGAAATTAGACCTGCACCTATAACCCTGCACAAAAATCACATCCAATTAGTATATCAAAGGCCTCAATTTGAGACCTGAAACACTAAACTTCTAGAAGAGAGCACAGGCCACACCATAAGATCCAGGGACAGGAAAGACTTTCTGAACAGGACTCCACTGCCCAGAAATTAAGGGCAACAACTGACAACTACAAAGCTGTAGAGCATAGGAAATAATCAGCCAAGTGAGCAAGCCACAGAATGAGGGACTCTCCACCAGCTGTGGTTCTGACAGAGGATTAACAACCACAATACACAAAGAACTCAAAAGACAGAATCACGAAAACAAATGACTCTATTTAAAAGTGGTCTAGGAATCTAAACAGAATTCTCATTGGAAGAAATAAAAATGGCCTAGAAACATCTCAAAATGTGCTCACCATCCTAAGCAATCAAAGAAATGCAAATTAAAACAACTCTGAGGTTTTATTACCTGAGTCAGAATGACTGAGGTCAACGGAACAAGTGACAAAAAGTGCTGGTGAGGTTTTGGAAAAACGGTTGGTGGGAAACTACAAACAAACCTACCATGTTGAGCTATGGCAGTCCTAGGATAGGCCCAAAGGATCTGATATCCTGCTTCACAGACACCTGCTCAGCGATGTTCACCACTATTCTACTCACAACAGCCGGGAAATGGAAACAACTTCACTGCCCTTCAACAGACGGACGACAACGGAAATGTGCTTCATACACACTAGGGTAATAATCAGCTGTAAAGACAAGTGAGTCATGGGCTTCCTGGGTAAACAGACAGAACGAAAAAAGGTTCTATCGAGGTAACCAGATCCAGAAAAACAAGCGCTTCCTGTCCTCCCCTGAGGCTCCTAGCTCCACCTCCTCAGAGATGAGCAAGCACACAACAGAAAGAAGGCACACATGGGGGTAAGCGGGGAGGGAGCACAGGAGCCGATGATGAGAGGTAGGAAGTGTAATGTGGAGAGGGTCCCACCTGCAGGGGGAGGGGGAGAGCAACAGAGAAGAAGGAAGGACAAGGGACAAATAGCACCAAGGCTGTTTGATAAAGCCTCAAGGAACCATATTCTTTGATGTTTATTATTACACACAATACATATTAAAGGAAGAAGGCAGAGGCAGGAAGGTAAGGAGGACAGAGCTCAATAGGCTCCCTAGTGAGACCCTGTGTGAGGGGCAGAGGACAATGGGAAGCATCGTAATTAACACAGATACTAGACACTGGATGCCTTAATATCTTGCACATTTTAATTAGGCAATCTGGAGGAAAAGCATATCTTGATTATAAAAGTAAGCTAAACATATTTAAAATTAGCTACTGGGGAAAATATCAATGTATTTTAGTATTAGAAGAAAAAGGTCAATGGACAATAATAAGTCCTACTTTTGACAGGCAGACAGACACACAGACACACACACACTGCCCCCCTACCTCAAACATTGTATATAAGTAAAAATCAAGGACACCAGCTAGAGAAACGACTCAGTGGTTAAGAGGGCTTCCTGCTCTTGCAGAGGACCAGAGTTCAGTTCTCAGCACCCACATCAGGCAGATAGCAACAGCCTGTAATTCCAGTGCCAGGGGACTTGATGCCATCCTCTTGGCTCTGTAAGTACCCACACCCATGTGCCTGTACACAAATATATGTATACATTAAAATTAAAATTAAATTTAGAATTAAAAAACAAAACAAGGAGATCAGGAATGAAACTTTTGTGTTCATTAAGTGCATAGTAAAACGCTAGCATTGGTTTTAGATTTTGACAGAAAAATACAACTTGAAGATTAGTTCTGAATAAGGTAATAAAATTATTAGTAGCATTTCAAAGGGTCAGCTTTCACAATGCACGTGCATATGAGTATCTATCCTAAAAACCAAAATGATATAAAAAACAAAGAAATAAAATGTGAAGGGATAGGGCTATAGCCCGGCCTCATATGTACAGAGTCCTAGGGTTGAGTCCCGACACTGCATAAAAGCAGGCAATGGTAGTAACAAGCCTGTACCCCAGCCCTGACTGAGGAGGCGGAGACAGAAGCTTAGTGACTAGTCAGAGGCCAGACGGGGCTACATGAGATCCTGTCCTGTCTGCAAAACAAAGCAGGGGCGGGAAAGTAAATATGGAAGGACTGCCATCACAGCACACTGCTGCTGTGATGTGCAATGGCACAGGCCCTACACAAAACAACACAGCTGCTCTTCAGAACATGACCCAGCAGAGTACGGCGGAGCACACCTGTGACTCCAGCTCAGACGCTGAAGCAGGGGAACTGTGAGCTTGAAGCCAGCCTGCACTATGAAGTAGTGCCTCGCCTCAAACCAGACAAGTTGAAAACATAGATTTACCACAATTCAGCAATTCCACTTCTAGAGAGCTGAGAGCGAGCATTACACACTCACGCTCATGGCAGCGCTGTCCACAACTGCCAGAAGGCAGAAGCACTCCAATGGCTTGGCAGATGGACAAAGAAGGGCACCAAAACTATATAATGAAGTATCACACATGTAGCCTTGAAAATCAGAAAGACACTCTGAGAGCGGCTACAACATGGATGAACCATAGGCACATTGTGCTGGGTATAGTAAACCAGCGAGAGAAGAAACAAATATTCTGACTCCACTAATATGAAGTATATAAAATGGTCACGCTTATAGAGATAGAAAATATAAAGGCAGTTGTCAGGAGCTAGAAATGAAAGAAATTCAATGGACAGAGTTACAGCCTGGAAAGACTAAAAGGTCTTGGGACAGATAAGGCAAGGGCTGCAGAAAGAATGAATTTATTCAATTATCACTATAAATTTTGTAATATTAACTTTATCACAATTAAATGAAAACAATGTAAATAGCATGAGAATATGGGTAGATAAGAAATCACATGAAGGGCTGGAGAGATGGCTCAGAGGTTAGGAGTACTGGCTGTTCTTCCAGAGGTCCTGAGTTCAATTCCCAGCAACCACATGGTGGCTCACAACTGTTTGTAACATCAGTTCCAGGGGATCCAACACAGACATACATGCAGACAAAGCACCAATGTATATAAACAAACAAACAAACAAATAAACAAAATTTTATAGAAAAGATTTAACAACAACAAATAATTCATATGGAGATGCTTTTTTAAAGAGAAAACTAAGACAGAAGAAAAACTCAAGATTATCTGTAAAATATTTTCTCATTTAATTTTGAGAAATTAGTCAAAGCAAGTCAAGTTAAATCAAAAGTAACAGCTCTAATTTTCAGTAGCTGCACAGTCAGAGGCATTTCTTCTCCACAGTCCAACTGCATACCAAGTAGGGATGCAGCTCATGGTGACAAGGGTTAAAAAATAAGGTTATCATAGAGTGACCTTTCCTTCCGCTAATTATTTGTTTATTTGTTCACTTTTTTGAGACAGGATTTCCCTGTAGAGCCCTGGCTGTCCTGGCTGTCACTCTGTAGACCAGGCTGGCTTTGAACTCAGAGATCCTCCTACCTCTGCCTCCCAAGTGCTAGGATTAAAGGTGTGCACCACCACCTCCTGGCTATTTCTGCTAATTTTTAAAAAGGGTAGGGTAAAGGACAGGGTCTCAATGTATTCCAAGCTAGCTTTGAACTTATTAAGTAGCCAAGAATGTACTTGAATTTCTAATCTCCCTACTTGCCAAGAGCTGGGATTACAGGCACATGCATCACACTAGTTTTGATGTAGCACTGGGGATGGAAGTCAAGGTTTCAGGCATGCTGGCAAGGATTCTGTCAACAAAGCCATAACCTCAGCCCATGATGAATTTTTCACTATCCAAAAGAACTGACCATGGAGCTGGAGAGATGGCGCAGTTGTTAAGAGCACTGACTGCTCTTCCAGAGGTCCTGCGTTCAATTCCCAGCAACCACATGGTGGCTCACAACCATCTAAACTGGCATCTTAAGCCTCTTCTGGGATGCAGGTGTACGTGCAGATAGAACACTCATATACACAAAATGAATAAATACATCTTTTAAAAAACGAGCTGACCATGTGCAATGGCAGCTCTGGGAAGGAGAGTAATTCCATATGTACTAAGAGTGAGAAATAGAACGCACAGCAGTAGAAAGGTGTCAGATACGTAATATAGTTCTATGTACATAGCTATGTACTTAATAGTGCACAGCACAACAATATAATAAGTTCCTGATCAGATTTAGGCAAAACCGCTACTTTCCACTTCAAGCAGCCGAAACCTAAAAACCAATTCAGCAAGCAAGGAAGAGTATTCAGGACCTTTAAGCCAACTTAAAATCTGGCTGGTATAATGCTTCGTCAACATTTAATGATACAGAGATAAACTCAGACAAAGACAAACACAGACAGACTGACTGAACAAACAACATTAAAAACAAAGTAAAATGTCTACTCTAACAAGGGCATGATAACCTCGTCGTTACTTACCTCAGAATTTGATATTGAGTCTTTCACTCGGGGAGACTGAAAGAGACACAGAAAGAGATGCTTATTAACTCAGAACAAGAACCAAGAAACTTAAGGAATATGGACTATAAGTCATTCCATTCCATTCTGATCTATATATTAACTCGAATCTAAGTTTTCCGAAGATAAATATTACAGTCTTTGTCCAAATAGTCCATACTGAACATATCAATATACTCAACTGTATTACAAGTTAACAGTTTCAGCCAGGCATAGTGACTCAGGCATGTAATCCCAGAACCCAGGAGGCAGAGGCAGGTGGTTCTCTGTGAGTTCAAGACCAGCCTAGCCTACAAATTGAGTTCCAGGACAGCCAGGGCTACAACCTTACCCACCCACCCTCAAACTCATCTCAAACAAAATAGAATATAACAGAGCAAAACAGAAAGAAAATTTAACATTATTAGTTTTATAAGCAACATCCAGCCTGCTCCTAGGAAGTAGAGGTCCTACTCAAGAGCAAATTTCTTTCCACTAATCATAAACATAGCGTGTACCTACGATCATAGGCCAAATCTAAGCCTTTAAGCTAGTCAATACATTTTCAAACTCCCATTATAAATTTTCTTGCACATCCACGTTTATTGCTGTTATCCACAATAGTTCATGCCCATTAACAGAAAACTGGATAAAGTAACTATGGTAAGCATACAATGTAATTTTATTCAGCCATAAAGAAAAACAAAAGCATCTGCAGGGAAATGAGTGAAACTGGAAACCATTAGGTGGAATGGAAGCCAGACACCCCTGTAAAGACAAATACATCTTGTGTGGTGCCTAGATTTAAACTTCCCTTTGTGTCTGCGTGTTCAGCAAGTCTAGACAGAGAATCTTAAGAGTTGAAGAAGATATCTTAATGAGGAAGGGGAGAGAAAATAATGAAATGCATGTGACATGAAAATAGAACAGGCGATGTTGGAAGGGAAGAAGGAAAACTAACAAGTCATGAGCTGGAAACAGGAAAGGGGAACGGAGAGAGAGCACGAACAGAACAGTCAGAACAAAGTAGAATCAGAAATACGTAGCAAAACACATTACTTTGTATACTAATTTTCAATTTTTAAATTCTCAAAATAAATAAATATAAAAACAAAAACTAAAATGAGAACTATCATATGGCCCAGGTATAGCACACCTGTGTATCTGTGCTTCCAGGTTTAAAGCTGTCATACTTAGACTAGCCAAGACAGATAGTGTTAAGAGGTCTATCAACAAACACTTCATTTTTTGTTTTTGTTTTTGTTGTTGTTTTTTTGTTTTGAGACAAGGTTTCTCTGTGTAGCCTGGACTATCCTGGACTCACTTTGCAGACCAGGCTAGCATTGAACCCACAGCAATCTGCCTGCCTCTGCCTCCCGAGTGCTGAGATTAAAGGCGTGCGCCACCACTGCCCAGCCCAAACACTTCATTTTTAAGAGATGAATGAAACTGTAGATAATTTTATACATATATAATTTGTGAAAATAATGATGAAGCAAAGGAAAAGGAAGACCCCCCAAGGCTCCTTCCTTCCTCTCTCTCTCTCTCTACACACACCCCCCACACACACACACAAACACGACATCCAGTATATACCAATTACAGAAGTCCACTGTTCCTCTCCACATAAAGGGTAAGATGTCTTACGCTGCGAGGCTTTCCAGTTTACATTCTTCTACAGTGTCTAGCCAATAGCACCATGCAATTACTCTCCATATCAAGACAGTTTTCATCTCTAGACATGTGTTATTTTCATACTACCTAAATGTTATCACATTGAGAGATCATGATGGTTTAATTTGCTAAACAGCACTGGAAAATTCTGTCTTGTAATACTGGCCTTCTTTCTGTTTGAGATCAAAGTGTAACAAGAGCCACAGACAACTCTAAAGAATCTATCCAGCTACATAAAACTTACCCTGAGCTGTGAGATTGCTGCTCTCCCTTCCTCACTCTCCTCATCAAATTCATCATCACTCCACTCCCAACCTCCATCCTCTGTCTTATGGAGACGGCCACTGGAGCCTGGTACTCTCCGAACCTGAGCAAAAGAAAGGCATGTGCTTATGGTAGTGTTTTGTATACACTTAAATAAAATAGAAACTAGATCATTATTATCCTGGTTAAGTAAGTATGCCCCCTAAAAATTCACACCCTCCAACCCTCAATCTGTTCTACCCAGTACTTTAACCACAACCTTCTTTTACTCTGAAGCCCAGTAATATTTTTAGATTAAGGCACAGGGGACAAAAAAAAATAAAATAAAATAAAATCTAACATTTAACATACCAAGACAGTGAAAGGGGAAGAAAGGAGGTTTCAAGAACACCATAAATAAACCCAAGGTAAAGAATTCAACTTTTTCCCCCTTTTGTCTTTTGGGTCAGGGTCTTACTGGGTAGCTCTGGCTAGCCTGTAGCTTGCAGTACAGACAGACTGGCATTGAACTGACATAGATCAACCTGTTTGTTGCCTAAGCGTTGGGATTAAAGATGTGCACCACTATGCCCAGCTTCAACTTTGTAATCCAAAATTATACTTCACAGAGAGCTCAGGAGCCAGGCAAGTATTGACAGGAAAATCCAACAATCTAACCCGCCATACACTGGGCAAAGGATGTAGCTCAGTGGTCAAACACTAGCCTAGGATAAAAGATGCCGGGTCCACGCTCAGTACTGGGGGAAGAGTGGTAATGGAGACTCTGTGCCAGTCAAAGTAATGTGTGCCCAGTTCTTTTTAGAGGCAGAAGGACCCTTGGCCATAAGTGGGTTGGAGGCCAGCCTGGACTACATAAAAGCCTGACTCAGAAGAACAATTCCACTACCTTCTTCCTAATTTTAGCTTTCTTTGGAAATGTACATTCATCTCTCTAATGGGTGTACAACATTACTGCTTGCTTTGTTGTTGTTGTCTATTTTAGAAGTTATCAATTTATAGAATTTTTCACAATGAAGATGAGAATTTCACTATATTTAGTATCTTACTCCCTTCTTAAAGTCTTGCTTAGTAATTTCTTCTCCCTGTGCTCAGAAACAGTAAGTATTCCACCACTGCCATCTTCTTTAAGAAGCTTTAAGAGAGCCAAAGGATAGATACTTCCTAGATCTCATGACTTCCAGTCACATGTACTTCCTCCAGTATTGGCATGTTATATCTATTAAAGATAACTGGTTTTTCAAACTTTAATTTTTAATGTGTATGGGTATTTGCCTGAGGTGTATCTGTGTACCACTTGATGGGAGGCCAGAAGAGGATCTTAGATTCCCCTGGAACTGGGACTAACAGTCATGAGCCACCATGTGCATGCTGGGAACTGAACTAAGTTTCATGAAAGAACAGACAATGCTCTTAATCACTGAGACATTTCCACAGGACCTAAAGGCAGACGCCTTTTTTTTTTTTTTTTTCTTTTTTTGGTTTTTCGAGACAGGGTTTCTCTGTGTAGGCTCAGCTATCCTGGACTCACTTTGTGGACCAGGCTGGCCTCGAACTCATAGGGATCCACCTGCCTCTGCTCGCCCCCCACCCCCACCCCCACCCCCCGAGTGCTGGGATTAAAGGCATGCACCACCATGCCCAGCTAAGACAAATGCTTTTGCCCTTCCTCAATTCCATCTCAAATTGGATTTATGACATGGTCAGGAAAAGTTCAACCCAGAGGGCCTGAGCTAGAACTGACTGGAAACCTCCTCTGAGTACTAGTTTTTGTGGTACAGAAGGTGGGGCAAGCTTCTGATGGAGAAAAGCATTCACAGTCTTACCCAGCTATGTGACACTACACACGCAACGCCAATCAGCATGGTATGGATACCCCCAGGGGACATGTCTTAATTAGATTGAAGGCCTGTTCAACAATCGGGAAGCTATGCCTGGTACTAGATTGTGGATCTTGGAGAACCTACAACTGCCACTTTTACTAAACCAGCACACTTTTAACTACATTCTTAGTATTTGTCCCTCACAGAATCTGAAATTCATCAATTTGGCTAGACTGGGTAACCAACTGAGCTTCAGATTTTCCTTTGCCTCCCATTTCTTCACTCCTCAGGCTAGGGTTATAGGCATGCACTGCCATGGCTGGCTTTTTATGTGTGTTCTGGAGATGTAAACTAATGTTCTCAAGCATGTGCAGCAGGCACTTTACCCACTGAGCCATCTCCTACTCCCACTCCTGTTGGAAGGATCCTGCTGTTTGAGGTTGCAGTCCTCCCTCTCCCCAGCAGGACCTCCGGCTCTCTGGCTGACCTCACCCACCTGGAGAGTGTCTTTAGACATAAATCACCTAACCACACTTGGTATATGGCCCTTGACACAGCTCCCTGCTAGCTCTCCCCTCCCTGTGCCTATAGGATAATTAGGTGCTGTGTTCCTGCTTATGATAGGATCATGTTGCCAAATGTAAAACAAGCATCCTTTAAAGTGCCAGGTTTCAACCAATTATTCACACCATTCCTGGAAGCCCCCACCCACTCCCAAGCACTATATAGCCCTTGTTCTCCCTGAGTAAAGTTGAACTAGGTCCTGAAGTGGTTCCCAAAGTGTTTGATCTCCATTGTGCTTATAACCTTCCAAGCCCTACGTCTGTCTCCTCTTCTGCTCCTCTTGCCTCCGCAAGCTGGTGGCCATCAGCCGCCCCGCCCCCAAGAGGAGAACCACACCCCCCTAGAATTTAATTTTGAGACAGTATCTCACAAAATTGCCTAGGCTAGTCTCACACTTTCAACGCTTTTGTTTTAGCTGCCAAAATACTCTGTGTGTGTGGTTACAGGTGTGTGCTATGAAACCCAACTTGCGAGTTCTTTAAGGCTCACTGATCTCAAAGAAATCACAGAAAAGACATTTAACAATTTCAATTAGGATTTACTGCAATTACAAGCAGAGATGTTTTAAATTGCATTCAACTATTTGCAAATGTTTACTGTGTACAAAGAACTGATACAGGCCTACTAAGATGGGGCGGCGACGTGAGCTTTGTTCTAACGGTGTAGGAAGGCTGTCACACGTTAGATGGTATAGGCCGCTAGAAGAAGTAGAGTAGGTGACAGTGAAATAGAAAGTTACGGGAAGGCGCGCTGTAGTTTGGGTAGTTATAGAGAACTACTCTGAGGACGTGCTACACTGACGGCCTAAAGTGAAGTGAGACAATGACCAGCTATTCTGACCTTCCCATTGCCCAGACGTTCGACTTCAGCCATCTGTGCTCTAAACCCTTGTGATTCTGGTACATGACAGCAGTTGATAAACATGAGGGCAAAGAGCCGCTAGTGAAAATAGAAGGCGGTCCTTCCTAGAAGGGAAGAGTATAGTTAGCTTCTCAAACACATGTTCCGAGAAAATGGAGAACTCCTAATAGCAGGCTTGTCTGTCCTTCCCTGCAGAAAGACAAGGCTCGGAAGTGGAGGCTAATGTGCTACTAGTGACTGACAGTCAGCGTGTAAACCCAGAATATTTGTTGTTTGTTACACAGAACATTCCGGATAATGACAGAAATCTCAAGAAGCTTCTACCGGAACGGTCCTAACTTCCCAGGCAGGCCTTCCTCTACTACCCCACGTGGAGCAGAAGAGCACCTTGTCATCTTCTCCCTCTAGTGCACCATCAGCAGAAAGCCACGGGTCGGCGTCTCCTTCGCATTTGCTAAGTCTCCCTTACGGAGAGAAGAGTATGGAAATGGGGATTCTCTTTTTGGTGAAATGGCAAACAAGTATTTTGTCCAAACTGGAACGTTAATGCATTCCGTACAATCAAAGTATGAGCAAAGTTCTTAGAAACAACACACCCAGAACAAACGCTTTGTTCTAATGTGCTTTGAGCTGGGAGATAATACGCTTTACACCTCTAGCTGTCAGTGCTATACAAAATCTCCATCTCACTTTGGATGTCTGGGAACAGTGACTCAACAGGGGTTAGAACTGACTCACCAACTGCCATCAGCCTCACTTGTTATTCTGGGAGACAGCAGAGTAATACCTGAGCAGACAGCTGACAGGGATTTTCTGATTGGACATATGAAATGCTTTAAAATAGCTGAAAATTAATAACCCTCATTTCTATTAACAGAATAGCACCCACTTCAAAATGTAAAACAAACAAACAACAACAACAATTCCCCCAAGTCTAGCTTAAGCGACCTAAGAACACTGAATCAAACACCTCCATGTACCTTCTTAGATCGCTCAGAAATGGTAGGTGCTCTTTGTAGTATTTTTTCCTGAAGAAACTCTTTATTCTGGAAAAGAAAAGTCAGTTATCAGAACTTTTTATTGTACCAAAATCTGACACAGAAATGTCAATCACAGTTAATATGTGATGAGTAAACTATTTTGTGAAGAGATGAGGAACACTTTCACCTTTTCACTCCAAAGGCATTTATACAGCACTTCCATTATTTTTCAACTAGCGACAAACCTTTAGTGTGCATTAGGAAAAAGGTCTGTTTGCTGGCTATATACTGATGCATTTTGGTTAGGATATGGGGCATTTATTAGTTCGGCACTAACCCTTGAAATGAGAGCTAAACTGTTGATGGTTGCTTTTACAACAGGAAACAGAATGTCCATGCGTATGCAGAGGTATGTGCCTGTGTGCGCACTAGACCCAGCATCCACTTGTTTGTTCAGGCAAGCGCTCCCTCTGAGATTTGAGGGTCACCAATTAGCCTAGTCTTACTAGCCAAAGAGCTCTAGGCATCAGTCTGTCTCTACTCCAATTAGGGGATTATAAGCCAAGTCTTAACACCTCACCTTTTTTGTGGGCTCTAGGGAATCAAACTTAGGTCTTCATCTTTCACTCCACCTTCCCAAGCAAGTTACTTACTTACCAAACACTGCATACATAATACTGGTAGTAATTATTTTATCTGTCATAATTTCTCCAAATGTAATCATGTTAAGAAATACAACTTAGAAACAGTGAATGCAAAGTGCCCGGCAGAGGAGCATCATATGAATGCATACACTCACAAGCTGCAATGCCCACCTTTGCTTTCTGGAAAAACTTGTGCCTCAACAGTTCTGCTGCTGTTGGTCTAAAAGCAGAAAGGAGAGTTTTTAGCTTTCAAACATAATGTGAATTTCCATCTTCAAAAATGAGAAATTGTCTTCTGAGCAGCAAACTAAACACTCAGTATATTCCATTTTCCTTCACCTGCCAAAAAACAAAATAATCTTGGCATAGCACACTGAGTAGAACAAACACTCACAGAGAAAAATGCTAATGACTGGCCAGGTTTTGGGGTGGAGAGCACACACCTTTAATCCCAGCACTCGGAAGGTAGAGGCAGGCAGATCTCTACAGAGTGAGTTCCAGGACAGCCAGGACTACAGCGAAGCCCTGGAGAAGGAGAGTGCTAATGACAACTGTAGAATCTTTGAAAAGTTCATTAATAAAATATTGTTTCTAAAAGAGAATTCTTACAGACTTCCAAAATGTTTGCTACTTGGCAATATCATCTTCAGGGAGCTAGACAGTAACTATCTAAAAGTATTAGCAAAGCATAAAAATTTGTTTAGACTGGGAAAAAGAAATCAAACATTTGGTTCTTGCTACAGAGTAGCCCAACAGGATTCAGTTTAAGGCAACTACAGATTCTTAGAGATTTCTCAATTTCCCTTTATCTTAAAAAAAAATGTGTGGGGGGGGGGGGTTGAATTTTCCAAACTTAACCCAAATGCAGTTGAGTTCAGTTATGCATAATCTTGTTTCAAGTAAAGTTCATTATCAACTTTACAAGCTTTTAAAAGACGGTAGCTAAGAATAAAGAATTTACTTGTTAAAGACCACAGCTAATTTTACCACATACTTACCGTGTAATACAATGCTATTTCTCAGAGGCAAAGAGGTACATAACACTGCTGAGGACGGATGCTTACACAGAACCTTGTACAACCTCAGTGTGAACAGTGGCTCTTAAACACTGCTGTGCACTACATCTGGGAGGTATGTTCAGGTTTCCCACACTAGGCTTTATCTCACCAAATGGAGCACAGTATTTGGGAACAAAACCAAGGTACTGGTAGTTCTTAAACCCTCCCAGGTAACTCCAAGTAAACTTCAAGGTTGAGAACCAGTGCTTCAGAGGATGAAGGTGGGTTAGGAAACGAGCAACCGGCAAATGCTACGTCAGCTGAAATTAAACAGTGGCACTCTTATTTTTGACATTCAGTACAGATTTCGATGTTTCAATGCCTCCCTTACCCAGGATAATGTTTTACTATTCATTTCATTCTTCTAAGTCCATCTCCTTTTTTCTAAAGTACAGCTTTTGGAAGAGTGAAGTAAAAGAATGTAATACAAGACTCAATTATTACCAACAAAAAAGTCTTAATTTTGTGTTCACTCTTGAACAGTAAGACGCTGACTAGCCAGAGAACTGCCGAGAGGAGGGAGCTGCCGGGTGCCTGCAGTTCCTCCGTAGAGTACAAGGAAGAGAGGAGGGAGCTGCCGGGTGCCTGCAGTTCCTCCGTAGAGTACAAGGAAGAGAGAAGGCATGCTGCTGGGGTGTACAACAGATGGCTCTGTACCGTGAGGATTCAAGGGTTCAGGACTAGAAAGATGATCATCATCATCGTTACTGTTATTGTTGTGATTATTAAGTCTCACGTCTGCAAGGCTGGCCTCAAACTTGGCTGAACAGCCACAGGACGGTTACTAAAGTTCTGTTCCTCCTAGTCACCCTAAACTCTAAGACGACAGGCCTGTGCCAGCAGAGGGTTATTTCATGGGTTAGTTGACTATCACTCCCCCATTCTCACTAGCCTCTCTTTGATAAGTCTACACCTGTGCATGTAAGTATTGTGTGATTTTGTGAAACAGACGAAAAATGATGTCCTGGTAAGATTCCTGAGAAGATGAAGGGAGGCGCCCTACTGATTTAACAGTTTATTCTAGTGCCTGATATTTTAATCAGTCAGTAGTTTGTGTTTTGTTTATTTCATTTTTTTTCTGTTTAATGGAGTGGTGTTTTGTGTTATTTGATCTTAAGTGCTTAAACAACACTTAACTCTAATTTTTAAACTGGAATGCATTTTCTACTTCCCAGAGATTTAAAACACATATTTTTTGAAGTAGTTTTGACTTATGAAAGAGTTGAAAAGATATTATGCAATTTTTCATATCCTTTACTAGATCTATGAAGTTAGTTTTATATGATCAAATTATAATTATCAAGAAATAACCAAGTCATTAATACTAGTACAATCTTTCTAGCTAGAAACTACAGATTTTATTAGAATTTCTTCAGTTTCCCATGGTGCTCCTTCTCTGTTAATTCACCTGTGAAATATCCTGTCAAATCTATTCTCCATGTCCAAATAATCTCTTCTAATCATGCTTTTCAATTTCTTCTTCATTTAATACTCTTGAAAAATACCAGTCAGGGCTGGAGAGATGGCTCAGTGGTTAAGAGCACTGACTGCTCTTGCAGAGGTCCTGAGTTCAATTCCCAGCAACCACATGGTGGCTCACAACCATCTATAATGTGACCGGATGCATACTGTATACATAATAAATAAAGTTTAAAAGAAAGTTGTTAAAAAAAAAAAAAAAAAGAAAGAAAAAGAAAAATACCAGCCAGGTATTCTATAGCATATTCCTCAAATTGGGGCTTTCTGGTACTCTCATTATAAACTGAAATTATGGAATAGGATAAAGAAGGCTTCACAAGGGGGCTGGAGAAATGGTTCAAAGGGTAAGAGCACTGATGCTCTTCCAAAGGTCCTGAGTTCAATTCCCAGCAACCACATGGTAACTTACAACCATCTACAATGAGGTCTGGTGCTCTCTTCTGGCCTGCAGGCAGAAGGCTGTGTGTGTGTGTGTGTGTGTGTGTGTGTGTGTGTGTGTTTGTGTGTGTGTGCGCGCGCGCACACGTGTAAAAGAAGGCTCCACAAGGCAATGCACCTTTCTTATTTCAGCACTTCTGGAGGCTCACTATGCTGTGACCTTGATGACCGGGTGGAGGAGGTGCCTGCCCACCAGGCTTCTCCACTGTTCTTCTTCTTTCTTCACAATTTATCCCACCAGGAACAAATCACACAGTCCAGCCCACACAAGGAGAAGCCATTGTTTTACATTTTAACTGAACCTTTCAGTTTTAAAAGTCTTGCTTGATTCTTTGGTCATAATTAGTGTTTTTCTAAGGTTTTCATTTATGGTTTTAATAAATTTAAAGATTTATCATCTTTTCAGCTACCACTGCATTATCCACTGAAGAACTAATGCTGCTGCCTGCGAACTCTAATGCATGTACAGTGTCACCAAGTGGGCAGCAGCTTGAACTGGGCCTCTGTTCCCAGTAGCCAAGGGACTTTGATTTGCAGGTACTCTTCAAGTGCACGTCTGAGAGCCCTACAGCCAAATACACAGCTGCTTGACAACAGTGTTTCTACATTTCAGCCCTGAAAGGTGTTGAGTCTGTACCTAGTGAGCACAAATGTAGACTCTCAATCTATAGGAAGTAAAGTCAAAACAATTCATACAAAGAGATTTTTGCTGCCTCTTGGTAATGGCAAGCATTTCTACGTCTATCATTTCGCTGAGTAGGGAGGCTCCTTGTGTGTGTGTGTGTGTGTGTGTGTGTGTGGTGCACATATATTCATGCAGGCAAACACTTGTATGTGTAAACTGAAACACTTTATAAAAAAGGAGGAGATACTTTCTGACGGTCCTCAGCTGAAAATCTCCTGCAGGTAGATCCGAGGCCCCAATTCTGAAAGTCACAGCACGATGTCAGAACCAACCGAGTAGGACATCAGACTGAGTAGTGTTCTATTGGTGGCGGCCCTGGATTAGTTCACATTTCTTCTGTAATGTATGGATTCTTCACTATGTCTGGCACCTACAGATCCTTCAGTTTGATGGATTTCTACCTGTTACTTCCATAAAAAAGGAATTTGTTCTTTTTGTCAGCTGACTTGGCAGAAACAAAGGTATTCCCTATCAGTTTTAGCCACTACTGAAAAACAGAAAAAAATTCTAAAAACATAGACATGAACTTTGCTGCCTGTTTTTCTTACCCTTTCCAATATTTCCAATAGTAAATTCTGAAGCCCCATTACATATACTAGACACGTGAT
Organism: Acomys percivali; assembly: GCA_907169655.1. Taxonomy (NCBI): domain Eukaryota; kingdom Metazoa; phylum Chordata; class Mammalia; order Rodentia; family Muridae; genus Acomys; species Acomys percivali. The sequence continues at coordinate 4,346,010 of OU015755.1, read as the reverse complement.
CAAGGATGTCAAAGTCTTTTACTTTTGTCGACCTTTAGAAAAAACAAAATTAAACATCTTTTAGTACTAAGAAACTTAGTGGAATACACAGTTGTCCTGTGGTATCCCAGAATCGGTTCCTGGACCCTTCTGCCAATACCAACACTCTGATGCTCAATGCCTGTACTTAAGTGGATCAGGGTCTGTGTAGGACCCACACAGCCCTCTGGCAGGTCACACGCCTCCAGCTTAACTGGAGCAGCTGCTGCAGTGCCCATGCTGTTTTATACACTGGGCTGCTCAAGGAACGAGGACCAGAAAAAGACTGAGGACCCTGAGTTCTGATTCAATCTGAGCAGAGCACTTGAATCCACAGGTGAGTGAATCTGTGGGTGTGGGAAGCTGATGTATCCACACAGGAACAGAGAGTAAGATACAGTGGCAATGTGGCCCCAAGTTAGAAATGACAAGCTTCAGATTCAAGTTCTATGTCTAGGATTACGGATCTGGGTGACCTAAACACACGAGGTTCCACTCAGTGACCACACCCACAGTACTGTTCAACAGCCACACACACACTCAATGCCCTTATCTAAGAGCCCGCTGCTTAGCACTCAGTATGTCTAAAGCCGACAAAGAAACTATTTGAAACTTTGATTACTAAAATCTTTCCAACGTGGAAAGTACAATTATTTGACATGAAATATAAATGTGTTATGCTACAGTTCTTGTTATTAACTGTAAATGTCAGTTATATTTTAGGTATAAGTAGAAAAAAGAAAAACTTTCCCATAAACATGGTATTTTACTAATACAGAATTCACAGTATATAATTTCATAGTTGTAAGAAGTATCAAGAAATAGCTGTACAACTTAGACATAGTATATGCTTATAAGACCACTGAAATCAAAGCAATCACTTCCAACCTTGTAAAATGACCTTTATAAATGTTTCCAAGGTTTTTAATTCATTTATTTTAAGAATATACACAGAATATCATGCGTGTATACACATGTAATTCTTAGGGCTTCCCACACTGGCTTATATATCAAAAGAGAGACATCAATCACATTTATCTAATATTTACCTTTTTTCTGGATCCTTTTGAAGGCACAATGAAATCATTTTTCTAAATGACTTTCCATATTTTTTCAGCATTTCTTTATCTTGAACACCAGTTTCCAAAGAAGGAGGATCGTTCTGGAGTGTCAGCATTAAAACCTGTAAGAATTTTCAGTACAGTATGAACTTCTGAGGCGTTTTCAATATGGATAAAGCTTTCCAATATACAAGCAGGTTTGACTTTCTAGAAGTTGACTGACATCTATAGGCTGGAGATGGCTCAGCTGGTAAATTGTTTGCTGTATAAGCATTAAGGACCTGAGTTCAATCCTTCAGAACTCACATAAAAAAGCTGAGTGTGGTGGTCCATGCCTCTAATCTCAGCTAGGGGGACAGGAGGAGGTGAGGGGGACAGGTCCTGAGTGATTGCTGGCCAGGTGTCCAGCCAAACTGGCAAGTTCCAGGTTCAGGAAGAACCCTGTCTCAAAATACAAGGTGAAGAGTAACTGCAGAACATACCTGGCAAACAACCTCTGATCTCTTAAAAGTACACACACACACACACACACACA